>OZ023262.1:134868795-135216295 GCA_964006375.1 Tillus elongatus
GAATTTTGGGTAGTTCGATGTTCGATTTTAAATTTCTAAGAAGTTCGAAGTTCGACTGTGAACCTTAGACATACTATTTCAGAGGTTCGAAGTTCGAGGCAACATATTTGCTTGGGTTCGTTCATAGTTCGGTTCAAACAAAACATGGGTTCGCACACCTCTAGTATTAGTTATATTTAAATGTAAACTTAACTTCCCTTAAAGTAAACAGTATGGTGTTTTAATCTTAACAGTGTTTTTTCTCTTATTATCCCGCCTACAAAGTAGCCCATTCCCTACACTACATTGTTAGCAATAATCAGTTCTATTAACAAATCTAGTTCCACCACTACAGAAATGTGTTTATGTTGCAAGTCCAGAGTTGCATCACATGTAAGCACCCTGCATATAAAATTTATTCGTTGATTACTATTACATCATATTATGAAAATAATTAAACGTCTATTACACCAAGCTGACATGTGAACTGTCATCTGTCTCTTTTAAACTATAGTATATAACTACAATATATAACTGTATATAACTATACATACCTCTGAGCCATCGTTTCCTCTTAGCAGCCCTTTGAACTTTAGCTTCGAAATCAAGTTTTTCTTGTATTAAAATCTCATGCAGAGTAAGCTTTGAATTTAGGTCTGTGTTATCAGGTTCAGGTGGTGGGTCTAAATCTGATGATTCGGCAACATCTGTAGTTGTATAATTACAAAGTTCCCTTAATGCTTCTACTTCTTTTTCCAACCAGATGTAAAGTTGATACCTCAATTGCCCCCCTAAAATAAATAACTCCTAAATAATATACCAAAGACCTTACCGATTATTTTACCGTCTACTTCAAAACCTGTAGCTAAAGTTGATAATTCTTCCATCAGGATTTTCAGGCAAGCAACAAACTTCAGCTGCTGTGCCATAATGTCAATCTGGCATTCCTCTTCACTAGCTTCATCATCATCACTTTCGGAGGCTTTATCTTTTTCCTTTTCACCTATAGTTATCTGAATTCCTCCATCAGAACCGTCAGATTCTTCATCATCACTCCATTTAATTTCAAAATCATCAGTCTTCACTTTAAGATCTGTTGATGGGGTGCCCCAATCAAAGGCTGATGCACTCTGTTCTACCTGTGGTTTTGTATCCCATGATATGATACCTGTGTCTATTTCTGGTTGTGACTCATCTTTCTTTGGTGTAGTTGCTAAAAAACAATATTTATTAAATTATTTTTACAAAACAAAGACATTAATTCTTACTGCTAAAACATCAGAAAAGAGTTTGTTGACTATGCTTGTTTTTTATTACAACATTAAATTTTAAGAATACATTTTAATTAAAGGTCTGCAAACCCTTTTTTTTTTTAAATCGAACTATGAACATACAGTGTAGTTGTTAAGAAACAATATTTATTAAATTATCTTCACAAAACAAAAATACATTAATTCTTACTGCTTAAACACTCATATCATATTTGATAGCATGCTAAATTTTGTCTCCTATGGTGGTTTTGAGTACAATTGTTATCACACAACTTCAGGTTTACTTCAGGGGATCTAACCTCGGACTTTTATTCTTCTTCCTTTTCATTAACCACCTAAGCTTTGTTTTGCGAGCCAATCGCCTTCTTTTTGCTGATGATCTTAACATTTATTCCTCTATAGGCGGAATTGATGCTAGTGTAGAGCTTTAATGTGCAATTGATAGCATTGGCGAGTGGTGTGCTGATAATAGAATGTACCTGTTTTGTATCCTCCTACTATGTCGAAAAGCATAACTATTGGACAATTGATAGTTCCTTTATCACTCTTATTTTTAAAGGGGTGGACATTGATCCAATCCAATCCATAGCAGGTGGTAGTGGAATTTTCCTTTACGTGATAGTAACAGATTTTTTTCACGCCCGGGGAGGTACCACCCTATACATCAAGGGGCCGGTGAAGTCCCAACGGATGTTTCCAGTTCTGGTGTATGAGTCGGTTTCCCTTATAAGCAAAAATGATGATGGCTCCTTGTACAAAAGATTCCGGATGTAAAATACCCCTCCATTCGGATCTCCGGGAGAGGGGTGTACAGGGGGCGCCAACATCAAGATTTAACATATCCTTTTCGAATATATGTGGTCTAAATTCTAACCTGAACTCCGTCCACCATTTCCTCCAGGCTAACAGGCCCCAACTCCTCTTCCTCACCGAAACCCAAATCAATGCCAAAAACAGCCACTAATCACCTTAATTTCCCGGGGTATGAGCTCCTTACTTCCTTTAGATTGCATGCAGGTGTGTGCGCATTCGTCCGTAGCAATCTACCCTGCACCAGACTCCCCAATTTAGAAGTTGGAAGAAAAGACATACTATGGATAAAACTCTCTCTCAGGGCTGCAACTAAATTCATCTGTTGCATTTACCGGTCACCTTCTGACAACAACTTTGTACAGCTCTTTGACTACCTTTCTGAAAAAAAACGACTATCTGATTTCTGAATATCCTTCCTCCGAGGTCACTATTCTTGGTGACTACAATGTCCATAATAAGGAATGGCTAGGATCTTCAAAAACCGATCCACAAGGGAGAGCAGCGGAGGCCTTTGCAGTCAGCAATTCTTTAGCCAATATGGTTCAGCAACCTACTTACTTTCCTCGCATCCCAACACAGAGCTCAAATCCCTTGGATCTCCTTCTTACTACAAAACCTGACTGCTATAAGTACATCCACGTATCGTTTGGCACTACAACTCTGCAAACTGGGACGAAATGCGGGATTACTTTTCCTCATTTCCATGGGCGTCTGTCTGCTTCTCTCATCCTGACCCGCCTGATATCTCACAAAATGTCACCGAAATTATCCAAGCTGGCATGGAATCATTTATTCCACGTACACAGAAAACTTCTTGAGCCACTCAAAAGCCCTGATTCTCTAAATCCTGTGACAAGGCCAGACTTGAAAAGGTCAAAGCTCACAAAATGCTTCTACACAATCCCAGTCAAGAAAATCGTCAAGCATTTAACGACGCAAGAAACCGCTATGTCCGTATTCTCTTAAGCTCCAATGGCGGCAAACCCACTCTTGCTAAATCAATTGGGAATAATTTCTGCAAGAGCACGTTCCCACCTCTTGTCTCAGGGGATGAAATTGTTTCTACCGCCCTGGGCAAGGCTGAACTTTTTGCTTCGTTGTTCGCCGGCAATTATACTCTCAATCCACCTCCAAATGTTCAACCACCAACAGTCGCCAATGTCGCGCACAAAATGACGGATATAATTTTCAAAACTAAAAATTCTGGACGCAGCAAGTGCGTTATGGTAGTGAATTTTCATAAAAATGTTTTTAATAACAAGTATGTGTTTTTTTTAAGAAAGCAGGCATCAAATTTGGTTACCAGTATAACCCATATAGTAAAAACAATGTGCCATGTTTCATCAAAATAACTTTATTGTGTCAAAATGTACAAAAATTTCCAAAAGTAAACTTAAAGTGTTCCCGAAAAACACGTTTCTTGGTCAACCTTATAGCTTAATAGCAAATTGAGCTGTTCAAATATGAAACATTTGATCAAAATTCGCTACCATAACGCACTTGCTGCATCCAGAATTTCTTTTCTTACAAACATGCATTATATTTCGATGGAAAATGCAAAAATGCAATAACATAAGGCGTGTTTGATTAAAAGAAAAAGGAAATTTGTATCACCAACGACTTATGGGCCACCCTGTGATTGTAGAAACATTATTTTAAGATGTAGCTCAAGACACCCTATAATTAATATATACAATTTTTTTTTCATATCTTGTATAATAACGGATATATTGAGCTTTATTGATTTTTTTACGAAAATTCGACAAAAATTATTAACCTTTAAACGATAAACTCTTTAGCTAAGGCTACTGCCAAGCATCAGAGAAAGGGTCTATTTGAAATGAATTTTCTGCAAATATTTTAGTAAAATGAAGGACAATGACGGTTGAAACTAAGACTTTAGGGTTTGTAAAACATCCTTCTTGAGACATTTTATTTCTATAGCCCGTATTAGATTCAAGTTACTTGCCTAAATGTTGCCAATTTTGACATTTTAAATTGCCACTTTGACGTTTTGAGGAAAACCCCAATTTATTTTTCTTTAAATGACTATAACTTTTTTGTCTTTTGAGCTACATAGCTAAATTTTGGTAGGTAACTTACTTATAAGGATATATACTTGCGTACCAAATTTGGTTGCCCTTACTTTGTTAATTCCGGAGATATAATTTTTTTTCGAAAGAAAACACAAAATTTTCCGGGTAAACTTGGGCAGATTTTCCTGGCTAACGAACTCATCCAAGCCATTTGAAAAAGGAATTTTTTCACCAAATTTAATCAAAATCGGCCCATTATTTTTTGAGTTATCGGTGTCATATATATATATATATATATATATATATATATATATATATATATATATATATATATATATATATATATATATATATATATATATATATATATATATATATATATATATATATATATATATATATATATATATATATATATATATATATATATATATATATATATATATATATATATATATATATATATATATATAAAAATTGAAACTGACCCCGGATATGTGTTCTGGGGGGCCTAATTAGCGCTCATTTGAAGAAATTTTTTCAAAATTCAAAAGTCGGGATCTCCTCATTAGTGAATTTTTTTAAGAAAATTCACTAAAAGGTACGAAAAATGCTCTCTTCTCTTAATACCAGGAAAGCCTCTGGCCTTGACGAGATCCCAGCAATTGTTCTTAAAAAAATGTGGACCAGAACTTGCTCCTGTCCTGACTCGTCTGTTTCAGATATCTTACAATAAAGGCATATTCCCTAGTAACTGGAAAACTGCTCGAGTACAACCCATCCCCAAGAAAGGATCCAAAGCACTTTCTAGCAACTACAGGCCTATTTCTCTCCTTTCTGTCGTCTCTAAAATGATGGATAAGTATATAAACACTGAATTACTAAAATTTCTTGAAAAACACAGTCTAATCCACGACAGGCAGTATGGATTCCGTCAGCGCAGATCGACTGCCGAGCTCCTTTCCTTTGTCACCCATTCTTGGAACAAGTCTATGGAACTACACGGTGAATCCCAGATTGTCGCTCTAGACATATCCAAAGCATTCGACCAGGTCTGGCACACAGTGCTGCTTAATAAACTTCCGGTCTATGGCCTACCACCAAAACTCTGTACCTGAACAGCAAATCGTCTCTCCAACCGAAGCATATCTGTTGTCGTGGATGGACATTCCTCTAAACTGTATCCAATTAATGCAGGAGTTCCTCAAGGTTCAGCTTTAGCCCCTACTTTGTTTCTTCTCCACATCAATGACCTCCTCTCTAGCACATCTAACCCAGTTCACAGTTACGCGGACGACAGCACCCTTCACTCAAATATACAATATTCTAAGCCTGTCTCTTTAGCCCAATTAGATGAGGATCGCAGACTCATAGAGGGTTCTGTCTCCATGGATCTCCAAAAAATATTAGACTGGGGAAGAAGAAATCTTGTACAATTCAACCCCACCAAATCTCAGTCTTGGTTTCTTTCTCATAAGAGATACACCATGCCCTAGACCCATCACAATGAACAACCAAGTTATTCAAAGTAACGGGTCCTTTTCTCTTGTTGGCATTTCTGTGGATCTAAATCTCAATTGGCACCAACATGTCATCAATTGCAAAAGCGGCTGCTAAGAAATTAGGTTTCCTATTCCAGGCTCGCAAATACTTTTCACCAGCTAATCTCTATATCTTATATACTTCACAAATAAGGCCAAACCTCGAATACTGCTACCACATCTGGGGTGCAGCTGCCGCTTCTACACTCGCTATCCTGGACTCCATTCAAAAGAGAGCTATACGTCTCATCGGTGACCCTACTCTCACCCAAAGGCTGCCATCCCTTGCCCACCGAAGTGCCGTTGGTGACCTCTCTCTCTTTTATAGATATCTGCACGGGCACTGCTCAGAGGAGATTTTTTCCATAGTTCCTCCACCTGCTGCTCCCAACAGATCTAGCAGGGGAACAGAGCGAATCCACCCGTTTACTGTCGAGGTCACCGGACACAGAACATCTTGTTATGCCCGCTCTTTTGTCCCGAGGACTTCCAAGTTGTGGAATTCCTTGTCGGAACAGGTTTTTCCTTTTTCTCCAACCCTTCAAGTCCAGAATTAACAAGTTGCCTCTTTCCTCCTTGTCAACACCCACGGTATGGTATAAATGTGGTCATTATAGTCAGACGCACTAGTTTTTGTTTGTAGTCCTTTTAGTTCTTCTTATGACTATACAATGATTATGTTTGTAGTCTTTTAAGTTTTTAAAATAACTACTAATTGGTGTGTACTAATGCACAACATCTATAAATTTCTTTGTGTGTTGGCCAATAAAGTGATAAGTAAATAAATATTCGAACCTACCTAGGTAACCGGCAGAATCACAAAACAACAGCAACACTAATAAAATATTTATTCTAAACTAGAGTCGCTACTTTCAAGATAAATCTACCATGTGTTTCCTAACACTGGTACCAACTCAGTATGTCAACGTGTATTAAGCAATTCCGTGCTCTGGTCTAATTAGAGAGATGGGAGTGATTTTCAGATATGCTCGATGATTCACATCTCTTCCAACAAGTATTTCGCCGTCGCTCTACAGACTTAGCCCTGGCGCTGGTCTCTCCTTCCACTCACAAGGTTACCATGCTGACAACTTTTATATGAAAAACATTTTTTATGTGTTGAATTAAATACGCTGCTAATAAAAATACCCTATAAAATTTTGCTTCGTTACAATAGTTCTCTATAAAGTCTTTCACAATTTTTATAAAGATAACAAGATTCTAGAACACTTTTAAGGAGAAAGAAATAGATCACACCTTAAACAGCATACATCAAAGAGTGTAGTTAAATTTTATACCAATAGTGATGGTGCACTATTTTAAAATAAATCGTTTTTATTTTATGAAAACTCTGATTCAAACTCTATTATTACTGCCAGAACTAAAAAAATGTACATACCTGGTGTCTGTTTAGAATCCACAACAACATAAGGTAGTTTTGATAGTACTTCGAGTGCTAAAGCTGGACAGCCAGCTCTAAAATGTCCATGAGCAGTGGCAAAATACAACTGCCTCTCCAATGGAGTAATAAACTCTTCAACAACATGTTTACCACCAGGTAGCCATTTCTTCTTATTTGTTGTGGAAGCAATCTGCTGTCGTACAAGCAGCGGATGTGTTCTCAGATAGACATAGAAATTAAAAACATTAGGATCAGTGTCTTTGGTTTCTCGCCCCTCATCTTCATGAGCAGAATGTTGAGTGCCGGCATTTCCTACAAGTAAAGTACTCAAAGCAGCTTGATGTTCTTTCAATGACCAAAGTGCCATGGAACGTAAGAATGGATCGGGATGTGCTCTAGTCATGTCTTGATTGTTTCCTAGAGAAAATAATTTATCCTATTATTTTTCTGCAATTTTTAAATACAAAAGGAAATGCTTAGATAGTAGTGACCTAAAAAGTTCCGTAATCAGTTGGCCTTTGATCCTTTTTCGGATTGATAAACTTTTGATTTGTTATAGTTAGAGATGAGCTTAACAACGATTTTTGGATCACCAGTATACCTGCGACGGTGACTTATAAGTCACTGCTTCTTTTAACAGCGCTTCAGGTCGCTGCTAAATGAAGTTCACTCTGTGTTTCCCGTCACGCTTAGTATCTCGCCCACTCACACCTGGGTACTGCTGCATCAGCTGCTCGATTGCGTGTACCAGTGACCGACGAAGCTCACAGTATTGCCAGGTATCGACAGATTAGATGTTTACATTTTTATTTATTACATAATTATCAGTAGTATATTAGCAAAAATAAAATTACCTCCAATTTTAACAGATATATGTATAAATAAAATTCAAATTTATTTCATTTAAAGAAGAACACTCTACAAGGGTATATTTTTAACGTATTTTTTATTCTAAAAATAGGGAAAACAAGCCAAAATTTTATTGAAAACAAAACAATGAAAGGATTCTAAGACTGAATACGAAAAATTGTGAAAAAATCTATTCTATACCTTTAACACAGTACGCGTCGCTGCATTGGCCTTCCGTAACGATGACAGATGATAATAATCGTTTAGCGGAGTTAAAATCGTTCATAAATCAACATTAAGTTGGACTCAACAGCAACAACCTATTGCGGCGATTTAAAAAATTTTAAAACGGCGAGCAGGGTCGCTAGTAGCTATTGTGCGGCGACTCTCATGGCTGGCTGCTGGTGCTCAATAATGGACGGTAGGTCAGACTCGACCGCGCCGACCTATAGCGGCGAATTTTAAAACAGCGACAGGCGTCACTGCTTTGTAGACAATCCGGTCGCTGGTGTTACCGGTGACCATCTAAATCACTCGTAAAAGTCACTGGTATAAAAATATCGCTCATCTCTAGGTATAGTATTATAAAAATCAATGTTAGCAATTACCCAAACAATTTTCTGTTGTTAAATACCATATTGAATGTAAAAAGATGTATGATAGTGGTTTTCAGGCAGAGTTCCCAGTAAAAACAGCTTACCAATTTCCCTGACTTTTCCCTGATATGCCAAAATCTATTTCCCTGACTTTGATCTTCTACAATTTACCCCCAACACGTGTAACACACTACTACAGAATACAGCAGGTGTTCGTGTCATGGTGGAACACTTCCCCATTTCAAATACAAAGCGACCAATAAATGCAAAAAGAAAACACAATAATTGTGGTTTTGTGGAAAAAGAAATCATTAAATCAATGGTTTAGAATTGCAAACATATTGTTTCAATTTTATTTATTTTTTACATAAAAAGGAAACAAATCATTTTTCCCTGACAGGGACAAAAATTCCTCTTAGTCAATTTTCATAATTTTTCCACGATTTCCCTGACAAAAATTTTTCTCCTACAAATTCTCTGACTTTTCCCAGTTTTTCCGGTTTTCCAGGCGAGTGGGAACCCTGATGGGGGACTACTGGTCTGTACTAGAATAGATGAGAGAAGAAAGATGCTTATTGAAAGATTCTGAGAGGAAAAGAACAGAATTTGGTGGGCATATTCTGAGACATAAGAATAACTAACTAACTAAATAAATAAATAAATAAATAAATAAACGAATAAATAAATAAATATTGCCATTAATAACTAATCATTACAATTTTACTACAACCCCACAACCACTAGCAGGAAAGGGCGACATCTAGCAGAGCTATTTACACCCAACCCCAACTGACAGTGAAAACGGGCATATTAAAAGAAACTGTGAATTATAAGCAAAACAACAGTGAAAGAAACACATCACAAAACATTAAAACCAAAAATAAATTAAATAAATCTGAGGAAAAGTCTCTAAAATAAAAAATAATTAAAATGCATAAACTTCTAAGAGTAAAAGCCAAAACTTACAACAAAAACTAAGAATGGAATAACTCAAAACACCCCAGCATCAATACCTACTACATGGGAATCAACTTTTTCTCATTGGTTGTTAAGCAGAAACAATTTCAATTTTATACTTAAATTTGTTAATATTGAACATTTTCAATTCTTGAGGTAGTTGATTGTACAAAGAAATAGATTGATACACAAAACTACATGTAAACATGCCTGTCCTATGATGTGGTGAAACAAAATGTTCCACAAAGCTAGTTGATTTGGAGTAAACACGTTTATGAGGTGTAAACTTCTGTCTTAAAGATGAAGGTGCTGTGGGATCATTTACAATTTTATGTGAAAAATCTCCCAAATAGTAGTAGCCGCCTAAAGTTCATATTAAGACATCCTGCTTCGTGTATTTTAAATGTAATTGGATCATGCTTTCCGACTCCATATATTAAATGGTATTAGCTTTTTTGAACTGTGGGTCAGACAAGAACCATAAATGAAATCACAAAAGTTGAAGTGTGACAAGATAAAAGTCCTCGCTTTCTGGCTTAGTAAGAATCTGTTACAATATAGAAGTCTCAGGCTGGAGAGTATGCTCTTTCAAGTATGAGCTTCATATGATCTTCAAACCTTAAGTCAACATCAAAAATAAGTCCCAGATTCCTATCCTTGTTCGTGAATATGAATTTTAAAATGAATTTTTAAATTTTGGATAACAAACATTTTGCTGTTTTTATTTGCAAAACATATAAGTTGAAATTTGGTGGGATTTAATATCAAACTATGATCCAAGGACTGACCTTGGACAATTACCAGATCTTCATTGATGTGTTGACAACCTTGTAAGGAAACTTTTTTTTTTGAAAGTAATAATATACTTGAGTATCGTTCGCGTAAGCTTGTATCTTGCGTTGACTCACTGAACTTAATATTTCAGAAGTATATATTATAAAAAGCAAAGGCCCAATATGAATTCCTGGGGTATTCCAGAGAGGGCATCTGTATAGGCTGAAAAACTGTTATTAACCACCATTTGCATTTTTCTATCAGCCAAATATGATTCGACCAGCAACCTTGATGGCTCATCAAAACTACAATATCCAAGTTTGACACAGAGTAATTGGTGATTGATGGTATCAAAGGCCTAAGAGTAGTCAAGTAAAACGAGCACGCTAATCAATTCAGCATCATTAGCCTCCAGAATGTCCCTAGTGACATTAGCCAAAGCAGTGCTCACACCATATCCCCTTCCTGAGTCCACATTGTACATCAGGAAGCAAAGTCTTGTCATTAAAATAACCAATTATTTGGTTATACATACTTCTCTCAAAAATTTTAGACAAAATTCTAATGATTCTGAGGTCTGAGAATTCTCTGTAGGGTCATTCTGCTTAGGCAGTGGTATTCCGTTAGCAATCTTCTACAAGAGGAAAGTACCTCCTTTTTATACAAGAGTTTATAAAATCAACAGAAAATTTATTGATAAACGGACTGCAATACTTAAGATAACACAAGAAATTTTATCAGCCCCAGTAGCGTTAGTTTTGATAGTGTTAAATATTCTTCTTCACTAGGAAGTGTAAACACAAAGAAGTTTGTTTAACATATATTATTTTGACTATAAAATATAATAATTTTCTGACAACAATATTTTGAAGGACCCATACCTGGAAAGAAGGGAAGATGATAAAGGGAAAAACTTTGGAAAAACCCAAATTCCTGCAGTATGGAAGCTACACAATAAAACTAAAAGAACCACCAGACAAAGTCATGGTTGTGACAATAAGGCAGCATCGACTTTAGACTGTAGTAATGAGTATAAATCTTAACAACATACAAATGATATATATATATATATATATATATATATATATATATATATATATATATATATATATATATATATATACAACAAATAAAAAATTCTATATAAACACGTAATATAAACAAAATATGGCACTAAGACAACTTTAATAAAATATTATTATACACACCTTCAGTATCACAGCCTAAAATTTCTTGGTACAACAAATTTCTCAAACTGTCCCCTTCCCCTTCATATAAGCGTACAATGACAATTGCCAACTGCAAGTCCTGCAATCTGTTCAGACATATTTCTATGGCATCCTTAAGATTACCAGCCAGTAAGAAAAATGCAGCAGCATGATCAAATCGTTGCTTTCCTAGTAAAGCATAAGCATTTTTCAATGCAGCTTTTCTCCATCTGTCTTCTGCAAAATTGTTTGCAAAGAACTGTGTCATTTTATCGTCTCGTTTTGATCTATAAAAAAAAAGACAATTCAAAAAGATTACTTTGGAATTTTTAAATATATCGTTTATAAATAAAAATTATTTTAGGGGCTTTACTTCTGTAAATTGATATTGATATTCATAATCTAAAAACTGTCTTATTAAAAACAGAAAAGGTATTGTAAAAATACTCAAAAGCAATACATTAACTGTCGTTGCTCTTACTTGGTGAAATAGTTCAATACTACACACAGATGTAGAGACATCTTCGCTGGCTTCACAAGTAATAATAGCAATAAATAGTGATATAAATTGTACACAGCATTATGTGACAAATAAGTTACAAACTTGTCCTTGTCTATTCAAAGCAATTTTGAGAGATTGGTTCCAAAATGTCCAAAGTGAGAATCAGACTAGAATTTTGTCCAACCAAAACAATTAAACCTTGTTTACCGGTTATGCATTTCCACATATAATTTACATCACTGCCTTCATTTCCATTTATTTTATTTTATTTATTTCAACAACACACCACGATGGCTTACAGCCTAAATACTATCATACTGTGGGTGTCGACAAGGAGGAAAGAGGCAACTTGTTAATTCTGGACTTGAAGGTTTGGAGGTTCGGAGGAGAAGGAAAAACATGTGCCGGCAAGGAATTCCACAACTTGGAAGTCCTTGGGACAAAAGAGCGGGCATAACAGGATGTTCTATGTGTGGTGACCTGGACAGTAAAAGGGTGCATTCGCTCTGTTTCCCTGGTAGATCTGTTGGGGACAGCAGTTGGAGGAACTATGGAAGAAAGCTCCTCTGAGCACTGCCCGTGCAGATATCTATAAAAGAGTGAGAGGTCACCAACAGCACGTCGGTGGGCAAGGGATGACAGCCTTTGGGTGAGGGTAGGGTCACCAATGAGACGTATAGTTCTCTTCTGAATGGAGTCCAGGATAGCGAGTGTAGAAGCGGCAGCTCCCAGATGTGGGAGCAGTATTCGAGGTTTGGCCTTATTTGTGAAGTATATAAGGTATAGAGATTAACTGGTGAAAAGTATTTGCGAGCCCAGAAGAGGAAACCTAATTTCTTAGCAGCCGCTTCTGCAATTGATGTGACATGTTGGTGCCAATTGAGATTTCGATCCACAGAAATGCCAACAAGTGAAAAGGACTCATTACTTTGAATAACTTGGTTGTTCATTGTGATGGTTCCAGGGCTGGTGTATCTTTTATGAGAAAGAAAGCAAGACATATTTGGTGGGGTTGAATTGTTCAAGATTTCTACTTACCCAGTCTAATATTTTTTGGAGATCCACAGAGACAGAACCCTCCATGTGTCTGCGATTCTCATCTAGTTGGGCCAAAGAGACAGGCTTAGAATATTGTATATTTGAGTGGAGGGTGCTGTCATCCGCGTAACTGTGAACTGGGTTGGATGTACTAGAGACGAGGTCATTGATGTGGAGAAGAAACAAAGTAGGGGCTAAAGCTAAACCTTGAGGAACTCCTGCATTAATTGGATATAGTTTAGAGGAATGGCCATCCACAACAACAGAAATGCTCCGGTTGGAGAGGAAATTTGCTGTCCAGGTACATAGTTTTGGTGGTAGGCCATAGGCCGGTAGTTTATTAAGCAGCGCTGCATGCCAGACCTGGTCGAAGGCTTTGGATATGTCTAGAGCGACAATCTGGGATTCACCGTGTAGTTCCATAGACTTGTTCCAAGAATGGGTGACAAGGAAAGGAGGTCGGCAGTTGATCTGCGCTGACGGAATCCATACTGCCTGTCGTGGATTAGACTGTGTTTTTCAGGAAATTTTAGTAATTCGGTGTTTATATACTTTTCCATCACTTTAGAGATGACTGAAAGGAGAGAAATAGGCCTGTAGTTGCTAGGAAGCGCTTTGGATTCTTTCTTGGGGATGGGTTGTACTCGAGCAGTTTTCCAGTTACTAGGGAATATGCCTCTATTCTAAGATGTCTAAAACAGACGAGTCAGGACAGGAGCAAGTTCTGGTGCGCATTTTTTGAGAGCAATTGCTGGGATCTCGTCCAGGCCAGAGGCTTTCCTGGTATTAAGAGAACAGAGCATGTATACATTTGCCATTTATACTTACAATTTCATCTCAGTTACTTTTTTCTTCTTCTATATTTCTTCAAATAAATCTAAATTCTATCTATTGATTTTGAAAGACTTTGACCATTGCTTGTTTTCATCTCTGCAATCGGTTTTGCCTTTTGTGGCATCGTCATGCAGTAAGAAATTGAATTTATTTATTCATTCATGACAATTGGAAATAAAAATCGGTTGCTACGTTAGAGTATTTTGATCAACAAATTCCTTAAAAATAAAATAGAAATGACAGATGACCTATTTAAAAGGTCTGTCTGATGTATCAATATTGAACATGAAGATAAAATCAAGGTATAACAATAAAGCCAACAAGCATAATAATAAAATAACTAATTAACAATAACAACAATATATAACCAAAATATAATGAAAATATGTACATACATAACTTATTAGAGTATTACAACCATTTTTTTATTTTTAATACAGTTCGATGTATCTTGTTTGGTATATTTAATTAGGAAGAAGGATTTTCAATAAAGGATAATCCATCAAATCAGTTTGCTCATTTAAAACAAAGTAGTCGTTGCCGTTCATGTGCTTTTTATCTTTAAAGCTTCACAAAAGTCAAGTTATTGCTTCATTACAAAAAATTCCGGGACATAGCAAGTGCGTTATAGTAGTGAATTTTCATAAGAATTGTACACTATTATTATAAGGCCTATTACTAAAATTAATACTCTAAACTTACACACACAATGATGATCGATTTTAGAGGTTTTAGTACGCGCACATTTGAAGAATTATTTCGAAAGTGTTACCATCAATTTCTCTCTATTATCAAAAATAAATAAATAAATAAATAAATATTGTGTTCTAATTCCTTTTGAGAAAAATGCGCAAAACTCAATTTTCTATGAAGCTAGAAAATTTAATTCTGCTATATATATATATATATATATATATATATATATATATATATATATATATATATATATATATATATATATATATATGGATAGTGTAAGTCTCTTAAAAGAAATTTAAATTACAAATTTCATTAATGTTGCAAAAGCTTTTCAGAAAGAAACTTAATTCATGTTTAGAAAAGTAAAGTATCTGCAAAATTATAAATGTAGTAGTAATTTTTCCTTATTAATCACCTGAATGACTGCATTTTAGTAACCCTAATCAAACCAGTTTTTTTCAATATCAACAACAACAAAATGTCTGCTGAAAATTATAATTTCAGACTCAAAAGTGGCAAAGTTATTCAGGTGTTCTAAACAAAAATGAGATCTTGCACAAAACGTATGAAATCTGTATACTATTGTTTCTCCAAATGTCAAACTAAAAAAAACCTGTCATTCACCGAGCGGGAATCAATCTCAGAACTTTCTGTGTAGAAGACAAACACGCTACCACTGAGCTATTTAATGGTGAGCTAACTAACATTTTGTTTCCATGATACTTGAGGTCGGCTTCATGCCCCGGGATATTTTATATTAGATTAAAAGTAAACGTAACAATCAATTATAGAATTATCACTTGAAACACATTCAACGATCTTAGATGATATCTTATGTTTAAGTGTAAAGATAAAAGAACAAACTTTTCAAATCATTTTTATAGAGCCTTGACTTGATTCAATTTACATTTCCACTACAAACTGTATTTGGGGCCGCTCATCAAGCTACAAATATAGTGTATTCCAAAAATTGATTGAATCCCCTAGTTAAAAAACAATCACTTGGAAAATTCTTAATTTCTTGGCGCCTGTCATTTGCGATATTTGTGGCCAAGATTTCACGATTGTTGGTTCGGGTAGTATATTTTATGCCTGTTAACTATTTTCTTTGGTTACCGTTGATGTATACAGAAGGGAATGCGAAAAGCTTCTCTGAAGGTGGCAGTCCAGGTGGAGTGGAGAAGAAACAGGCCGCTGGACCCACTCCCTCATACCCAGGATAGATAGGTGGGTGAAAAGACATGGGCAGGTGGGATACTACCTCACTCAGGCATTGACAGGTCATGGGGAATTCCGCGTGTATCTGCATAGATTTAAAATCATCAACAGCCCATCGTGCATAGAATGCGGTGACAGATGCGACGGTGTGGAGCACACTCTGTTCGAATGTCTAGAGTGGGAGCAACACAGAATGGAGTTAAGATAGACAATAGGCAAGGAAGTTACAGCAAAAAATCTAGTCACTGAAATGTTAGATAACAAGAACTGGAATACTGTGTAGATATTCATTACGAGCATCTTGAAGGCAAAACAGGAAAAAAGGAGAGCTATGGATAAGTCACCAAATGAGGAACTGCCCCCGAACCCCTAATCTCGCAAGAGGACGGGGGATGTAGGGAATAAGGCGAAGCAGTGAAGTCATGGAAAACCATCAAACGACGCAGCTCTGAAGAAATGCGACAGCGGTACCAGGAGTTAGAAAGGTTACGTAAGGTACTATATATATATATATATATATATATATATATATATATATATATATATATATATATATATATATATATATATATATATATATATATATATATATATATATATATATATATATATATATATATATATATATATATATATATATATATATATATATATATATATATATATATATATATATATATATATATATATATATATATATATATATATATATATATATATATATATATATATATATATATATATATATATATATACTTTTTTAACTTGAATTTACGAGTGAATGAATTTTATGAAAATACGCCAGAATGCCATACTTGATAGATGCAACCTTATTATAAATTTTGACTAAATAATTTAATATGCTTTAAAATGTCTAAATGTGAGATGCTATTCACGAGGATCTAATCTACCGTAGTTATATTCCTTTTACTAACACTATATTTTAGACTATATTTAATTAAGGCTGCGATATTCTAGACGAAGAAGTACCTCCAACAGAGATAGAAAATATTATTCTGATAGGTGCTGCTGAAGATTAGTGAAGGTCTTGAACTAGCGATTTTCTTCAAAACTGTATTATTCTATCGAACGTTTTACTAACTTCAACTACTTCTCAGCAGGTGGCATCACATTCGGCTTTTGTTGTGCAAAGAGCTTGGAATATTTTTTCGTCCGTAGAAAAGCGGTGTTGTCAGTTGTCTACTCTTTTGTTTACATACCAAGCTTAGGGCGCGGGAGGTTGAAGAGCGGAGGGTGGGGAAGATACAAATTCTATTGTTACCTATGCCTTTAGACGAACTTGGGACAGACAATACTTGTAAGATTTCTAAGCGGTCGAAACTCGAATGAATGAAGCGTCGATTCGTCACGTTGTGGATTTTGAAGTCATCCAATCTTATACAGAATCACTGTGTTCCCGCAAATCTTTATAAAAATATTTGATTATGAAGATCAGGCTTTTAAACTCCCAACATGTCTTCAAACGGACGCAAATTAATTTTGATTAAACTCCGACACATTAGCTTAATTGGACCAATTAAAAAAAGTATTGCTGAAAATTGTAAATGTATTTTGGTGAAGCTTCGTTTATTTATTGGCTTTCCTATACTTTTGTGTACCAAAATTTAAGTTTCTAGGTTAATGGAAAATTGAGTTATAAAAATGTACAAGCTTTTAATGAAATTTGACTACCATAAGGCACTGGCTGTGTCCGGACTTTAATATTTCTCTGTCACTTTATTAAAAAACGAGTACTGCTTTGGAGATAATATGTTTTAAAAAAATCCTGAAATTTATCCTACAAAAATAGTATTGTATTTTATTTCTTTACCGTCTGCCTATTTCAGGGACTATGTCCAGTCACCGACGCCAGACATACGTTTTGTCTCTATAAGTTTGTACGCAGGATAGGGATGTTTAACATGCCTAACATCGCGTGGTGCACGAGACCGACATCTTAGCGGCCTTTCTGAAAAGCGGGTGCAGGCATACAACTTGCTCAAGCACAATGCCATTGTCACGGCAATTGTTATGTTTTAATATGTACCGAATTAATAATTATTTATAATTTTATATTTTATCCATTTGAAAATTGCCATGACCAACTGTTTGGTGATAGGTAACAATTTTATACAAGTAATATAAATTCAATGTAGGGACTTAATTATTCATTCATATATTTTTTGACTCAAGGCGATATCTCAACCTTTTTGGTCGTGAATTAGGAATTTATTTTTTGTTAAAATTCAATTTATTTTTATATAAATGTTTACTAGGTTTGGGTGTGTGAACCTCGGTCTATTTCCGCGACTATGCCCAATCACCATCGCCAGGTAGCAGTTTCACCTCAATATCCTGGAAATTTTGCCGAACCGCTGCCTTTCTGTAAAGAGGGTAGGGATATTTCATGTGCCTGACATCGCATAGACACGGGACCGACGGCTTTACGCCCCCTCCGAAGGGTGGAACGTACAGACATTCAACTTACTCAAATACAATGCCACAACCTCCGTTGATGTTAAGTATGTACTGGAAAAACGAAAGGGGAACATTGGGAATCTAACCGAGTACCTTCCGGTTTAGACGCACACGTTCTCACCACTGAACCACCGAGGCGCTATATATATATATATATATATATATATATATATATATATATATATATATATATATATATATATATATATATATATATATATATATATATATATATATATATATATATATATATATATATATATATATATATATATATATATATATATATATATATATATATATATATATATATATATATATATATATATATATATATATATATATATATATATATATATATATATATATATATATATATATATATATATATATATATATATATATATATATATATATATATATATATATATATATATATATATATATATATATATATTACCTACTACTATTATTTGTCAATCCAAATCGGTTACTGAAATTTCCTGGATTTTAATGAGCAGCCTTTGTATTTAGTGTTGTAGTATCTGTTTGTTTTCTTTAGCTTATCTTTTTAAATCTTTAATACAATTTTTTGTAGAATCTGAGTGACTTGCATTTTTTATATAAATCATCATAGCCCAAAGGTAATATTGTCTCGTCGTCGCAACCACTTTTCAACTTCCTGTCCTGCTATCAAAAGGCCAGCTTTCAGCCCCATACATTTATACATATCTATGTATTTTCTTTATTGAATGCTTTTTAGTTCATTGTAATCCTGCCCGTTAGTTTTAGCCATATTTACCATCATGCGTAAATTCATTTTTTAGGAGATGTGACTCTAAATGAATACATTATGTAATTTCGCTAAACGTCATATTTTTGCATTGGGATTATATGGATAAACCTCTACACATATGTGTGTTGCAAATGAAATTGATTTAAAAACATATTATGCGTATTTTAATAAAATTTCACCAAGTTTGTAGAATAATACTTGAGTGTGTTTTTTAAAAATAAATAACTTAATTTAAAAACTAATTGTAATTGCAAAATTACATCTATGCAGAGAAAAATGATTATTGTTTCGTGGAAATTAATAAAGTACACTAGCACATATGCATAGTTGTTTCCTTTATTTCAGTGTTAAAAATTGCGTTATATATTAATTAGAACATTTATTATAATTGGGAAGAAACCAACAAAGGTTGATGGCAGCAAGTGCGTTTTGGTAGCGAATCCCCCCCCCCCCCCCCAAACGTCACTTGAATATATAAAAATAGTTAAAAAAAGATTTTTTTCTAAATTCGAAAGTCAGGATCTCCCCATTAGTGAATTTCTTCTAAGAAAAATAACATATAAGTAGGTATATGAAATTGTGGGCAACGAAATTAATATGTGTAAGAGAAAACAGTTCTGTTTTGTTTTTCTCGTACGAAATGTATGTCTGGTCTATTGCTACTTTTCGGCCTCTTAGCCCCGAATAACTCTTTTTGGGCGTGAAAAGAAAAACTTTATTTATCATACACAAAGTTTGAGTCCTTGTATCCTTCTTTGCTCTCCTGGGGAAAAATAGTTATGTCGATGACTCAATTTTTCGTTTAGCTAAAAACTTAGAATATATATATATATATATATATATATATATATATATATATATATATATATATATATATATATATATATATATATTAGAGGTGTGCGAAGCTTCGAAATTCCGAACCGAACCCGAACTCGAACCGAACCTTCGGTTCAAAAATATGTTCGCACTAGCGATGTTGAAGTAGTTCGAAGTTCGAAATATGTAATTCTAAAAAATAGTTCGAAGTTCGTTGCTCAAAAATACTTCGAAATTTAACTTTACAGGCATTGAATGTTGCCAAAGGTAGCGAAGTTGCGGCCCTTTTAACTCGGTAGCGGCGCTTTAAACTCGTTATCGGTCTCATTGGGTCGGTAGCGTAACTTCAGCAGATTCCACTCATGCATATTTTTGACAGTAGCTGGGACATATTGAGACACGACGGAGCCATTTAGCAATCACAGAATTATTTTTCTTGTATATTCTAGCCTCCCAACATCTATTTCAGTAACAACATTATGATGGTGGTGTTCGAAGGCGATCGGTAACGTAAATTTTCAGAATTTGAGGATAATTGCAGATTGCCCTTGGAAAACACTGGTTTCAACATGCTTTATTTCACAGTGAGCCAAAACAGTTTAATATTCACAATCAGAAGACAGTTCAAAGTTGTAAGTGGTTATTTTATACCTATCATGCTCACTTTGAACGCTCTCAATCTGTTTGCTAAAACTGCCTAGCCAATACCAAACAACAACATATTTATAATTGAGCTTATCTACAGATCTAGAAATCTAGAAAAGTTTAAAATGTTTTTTGTTTTTAATTTAAGGTTGGCCCATCTGCAGAAAGATCAGCACTGGAACGCATTTTCACCCAATCAACCTGCAAATTTGTCGCACCTTTCCTTTTTGTAAAAAGAGCGGGAATCTTTTACATATCAAACATTGTATGTTACAATGTTCCTAAATTTTGTATTTAGGGAAATGATATACGAACACTGAAGAATTTTGGGTAGTTCGATGTTCGATTTTGAATTTCTAGGAAGTTCGAAGTTTGACTGTGAACCTTAGACATACTATTTCAGAGGTTCGAAGTTCGATGCAACATATTTGCTTGGGTTCGTTTATAGTTCGGTTCGAACAAAACATGGGTTCGCACACCTCTAATATATATATATATATATATATATATATATATATATATATATATATATATATATATATATATATATATATATATATATATATGTATGTATGTATGTATGTATGTATGTATGTATGTATGTATGTATGTATATATATATATATATATATATATATATATATATATATATATATATATATATATATATATATATATATATATATATATATATATTATATTCATTGATTGTTGTTGCCCTTACTTGGTGAAACTTGTCCATACTACATACAGACTTGGAGACTACTTCTCTGGCTTCACAGTAAAGCCAGAGAAGTAGTCTCCAAGTCTGTATGTAATATTATATATAATTATTTTTATAAACATTAAAATACGAAACATATAACCCATACATTTGCAGTCATATCCAATATCTTTACTGTAGTGCGAAATTAGTACATATATTGTACTTACTTATTTACGCCTACCATAAATATTTGTAACATTATATAGACACTAGCAACTAAAAATTAGTGGATGAACCATTAAAACATTTTAATCCAATTATGTTATTTTTTATTTCAATATAAGTAATAAGATTTTTAATGTGATTAGGTCCTAATAAAAGTGTGAGGATATCCTTATATCCTTTTTTTCTATAAGTATAATTTTCTCTGTAGAACATTTGTAAGCTTATTGCACGGGATTCATAAAATGCTTTATTTGAGAAACGAAAAGTTAATGTTTAAGCATGCGATTAAATTTTGTCCGTCAATTAATGCATTGTAAAATTACTTTCAATGGCAAATTTTACCGTTATTTTCATCATTGTTAAGTACCTCATTTATTTTACGTTGTCAAAAGCTTTATGGTTATCGCAGTATTCAATTTCAGTGAGTTTTTATAACACTGACAACAATGCTTATGCCGGAGGCACTGAGTTATTGGATCCGATGCAAACGCCCCCTGTTACACAATTGCTCCACTGGTCATATCTCAGCTGAGTGACAATACAGTTGCACTTGTACAGAATTTGCCTCGGGCAGCCGGACAAATCGTTTTGTGTGGACATTTAATAAAAACATAATTTAAAAAAAAACTAGAAGGGCTACATACTTATATTTTATTGCAATCGAATCTTTACATGTTCCTGCAGGTAATGAATAGTCAAAGTCATCTCTTTTGGAACATCTTCGTATATATAATCTTATCTAAATCATTGGAATATTTAGGTGAATTTCAATTAATTATAACTAATAACACAAAACAGTTTTTGAAATTTGCGAACATTCATCACCACTTGTGGTTTGTCTAGATTATGAAGCTTTTTAAATTGTTCCCGTACACCTACTATTTCTTGAGATAATTACAATTTAAGGAGGCCTTGTTTTCCTATACTAAAGTGATAGCCAAATGCCACCCTTAACGTTGTTTCAATTACGTAATATTTTGCTGTATGCAAATCAATAACATTGCTTTAAAAAAGATAATATGGTCCTAGCGATAAAATGACCGAGTCCCACCCTGGTCGTTAAGCTGGAGCGATGTGGGCAAGGTCAAATATTCTATTCTCACAACATCAAAGGGCCGCCCTACGAGATTCAGTGCTGGGTCTTATTATGTTGTGCTGCAAGTGTGGAATTTTAAATCGCACAACAGGGTTGCTTATTTGGTCGTTTTTGACGAAGATAGTCGATCATTTCGTATTGAAGTTTCCCATTTAGTTAGAGCGCTAAAGAATACACACCAACACAGGACTGTGTATATGGATGTATATAACATCGGCAACCATTAACACACTATACTTCTTCTGATTCTGTATTAATGGCTGCCGACTCTGTGATCCTCGATATACTAATTTTGTTTGTGTAGAATGCAGGAGGTAAAAGAATAAAAATTTATTAAAATATAGCATAGCAAAAATATTATTTTTCCCCGACAGGGGGCAGTGCGCGCACACGTGCGCACTTATTGAGAAGCCGCTTCTGCCATCCATCCATCCATCCGTTCGTCCATCTATCTATCTATAATCTATTTTAGCTTCTTGTCTGCATTGTACTTGGCTTAGTGAATTTGTAAAAACTATGGGAGGTAAGTACATTTTATTTGTTATTTTAGGAAGGTATTAGGTCAAGTTTACTATGGAACATACAAATTCAGTTTGGTTGTGGCTCATTTTATGCGTATGATCATGTCTCATGGTGTCATATAATTATGATGCTGGGGGTTACAATGACTACTTGCAAATTTTAGGCACAATCTTATATTATGCAATTTTTGTTTCAGATTTTATAACAAAGCAATAATGAGTACGAAAATATTTAAAACCTTGGAGGAAGTCTCACATTATTTCTATTCAACAGAATGTGATGCAGATATGTAAAGTGAAACGATGATAACTGTGTAACACTTGCCACAAATTTTGATACTGAACCATTAGCGTGTGCTCCTCAATGGAGCAAAGAAAAAAGAGCAAGGTGCTCTTCCTCTGCCAAGAGTAATTTACAATTATAATCAGTATATGGGAGGTGTAGAGCAACATGATTGGCTTTTGGAAAATCACAGAATTTTAGTGAGCGGGGGAAAAGTGGTATTGGTCCCTAGTGACACAGATTATTGATGGCGCACTAGTGAATATGTTTTCTTTTGTATCGAAACATTCTTGGTAAGAGGTTAATTTCCATAAAGGATTTGAGAAGAACCATTACAGTCGAATACCTAAGTATCGGATATGCTAATCGAGTTGTTAAAGGTAGAGCTCTAAGTTTCCCTTCAACTTTGAGGTCAAAGGTTTCGGATGGTGTTAGGTATGATGAAAGAGCACATTTCCTAGAAAAGCGTGAAAAACAACGCTGCTGTCAGTACAAAAATTGCTCTTGTAACCCAAGTTCATTTCTGCAGCAAGTGTTACGTTACTTTATGCACCCTATGCTTTCTTTAGTAACACTGCAAGCCATTAATAATTTATTTTATATGTTGTTTCATTTTATTTTATTGTTTATATATGCTACCGCATATTTGACCCATATAATTGATTTATTGTTTTTTTTAATAAATATTTTTATTAAAAGCTTTCAAAATTAATTTTCATTTCGCGCAACTGTATACATATCATCCCAGCATCCTATTTATAGAAGAGCATTTTTTTTGAAAAAACAAACAGATGTTTTTAATAAATTTCAACACTGCTACCTGCGACCTTAGGAAGTCCGTAACAACATATAAAATTTTTCAAGATTTATTGAAAATACAAATAATTTGTGGGTTAACAGTATAATCAACATTCTGTAATATTCTATAGATTTACGTTTAATAAACACGATTTATTATTATTATTATAAATAAATAAATTTTTCTCTTGCTTGATGAGCCCGTAAAAGGTGAAACGTGTTGCAGACAAGAAAACAACTTATATAGCCAAAAAGTCTTCACATCAGCATTTAGTCAAAAGAAATAATATATAGTTGTATTGTTTTGTCAATGAAATGCAACTTATGAGCGGGCTGCTGCTGTCACGCAACAGTCTACCAAAAAGACGAATTAACCTTATTTTACCTTAAACAAGGAAAAAAAAAAAGGAAAAAAAAAGGAAGTAATAACTCACCTATACAAACCCCACAGCAGACTCTTCTTGTGCATTGCCAAATAATACAAAGCGGCATCCATGGGGTCATCTTTACTCTGATATGCTGCTTTAGCCAATACCTGAACACACTGTTTTAAAAGAGCAAGATTTCGCACCCACCAACCCACACCAAGTTCTCTTAATATCGGCCAAGTGGGCTCTCCTTTGGCATAACTTGGTATTAAGTTCAATAGCTCCTCTTGACTTTCTGAATGGTAGGCCCAAGCTACATTATTGGTACCAACCCCATGTTTTTGGAACTGTGCTCTCTGAGCTAAAGGCAGGCATCTGAAAAATCAAAAATAAAAGTATACAAATCAACCTGAACTTATTTTAACTTACCTTAGTAGGTAGCTGTAGTGTTTCATAGCCAGCAAAAACCTCAATCCACAGTCATCTAAGTTATCAGTAACTAATTCATCTGTTTGTCCCACTGAATTTTCTTTGGCCATAGCAGACTTCGCAGCATCAATAGCAAAACGTTCTGCAAGATCTGTGTTACATGTTGAAACTGTATCAGCCAAAGCAAGTAAATGCATCTGATCTAAACTAGATAGTCCTGGAAGGTGCATATGGGTGAGAAGACGTGACAGGACTCTTCCTTGGCGAGGAGTAAAGTGAGTTAGTCCTATATTTCTTTCTGAAGGTCTTCTTTCTAATCGGGACACTTCTTGATCTTCCAAAAGTGTATCAAGAGATTCTTCAACGTTTACATTAGTGTCAAAGAGTTCATTATAGTCTTTCTTCTCTTCTTTTGTGACTGCAAACAGTTTCACAAGTGAAAACAGTAGTTTTTATTTAACATAGCTAGCTAAATTATATGGTAGTTAATTTAATGATTAATGATTCTACTGTAGCTGTGAGAGATTTTTAAATTTGATAAAACACTTGAAAAAACAAAGAAAAAACTGATTAATGTTGATGTAGACACAAATCAGCTCTTGAAGTAGTGGATACTTTAGCTACTACAACAAACTGTCAATAAGTAATTATGTCGTTTTTAGTTGTTAAGAAGCTGAAAGGTGTAAAAAGATATATTTCGATTCTTATTCTGTATTTCACATATTAATATATTACTAACAGCATCGCATAAACCTCAATAGGTTCTGGACTCAGCAGCTGATTAAGTTATGACTGATTATTTGTTAATAGTGAATTTATCTGGTTATATAGGTATATGCACCCCATGCTATAATGACTTAAAAGAGATATGATATTGCACATATGCCCCGCCCCCTCCAATGACGTCACGTGGTGAATAACATCATAGAAGTCCAACTACACACTTAAAACAAAGTCATTCGCAACCAAAATTTTCTATACGCCAGTTTAATGCAGTTGATGTTACATTTCACTTTGTCACCTATATTGTCTTTTTCAGATAATATAGAACGCAGCACTAAATTGAATCTTTTTCATATATATATATATATATATATATATATATATATACACAAGACAAGTATAATAACATAAACTTAAAAAACTAGGGAACACTTTCGCAGACATTTAGAAGGCGTTTACATTCATAAACTTGATTTTATCAATTACATGATCGCAGTATAGTATTCTGATCTTAAAAAATTACCTCCAACTGCATGCACTTAAATATTAGTAAAAAATGTAATTTGTTAAGAGGTTGTGATGAAACGTCACACCCCACTGTAAGACAGCATATTATTGTTGCATTGGACTCACCACTTGACACCATGCGCGTGACTGTTCTAAAAATAGGCAGTCTCATTATCATAGCTCTCGTTATTTGTATCATGTATGCACCCATTGCTAGGATAATGACAATCAGATTTTATTGTCACTGTATGTGAATTTTTTTTCTTTAATTTATTTCAACAACACACTACAAGGGCTCACAGCCTAAATACTAACGTATCGTGGGTGTGGACAAGGAGGAAAGAGGAAAGAGCTGTCCATGATGCAGTTGGATATGAAGTCAGCTTTTATCTATGGCGAACTTGCAGAGCCAGTTTCTATATATCCTCCAAAAAGCCTGCTTGAAATTGACAATGTGAAAAAATCTTTGCATTGGCTCAAGCAAGCACCCAAATGTTGGAATTCAGAATATCATGTTTTTTTAGTGAGTTTGGGTTTTGCAGGGTCAGTGAAGGACCCCTGTTTGTATTTTAAAGATTTTATGTTTTTGTTACTTTATGTAGACCTAATCATGTTTTCTAAACATTTTGATATTTTGGAGATAAAAAACGAACCATCAAAGAAATTTGGAATCATTGAGTTTAAGAGTAAATATATCAATTTTCTTGGCTTGGAAATTGAAAAGGTAAGCACAAGCTCTTTATTAATCAGAAAACTTTGTTAATGTTGTTGTATTATGTACATAATGTTAGGATCTAGGCCAGATCTATGTTATGCTGTCATTTATTTTGGACAGTTTCAAAATAATTATACTTAGGAACATTGGAATTATTTAAAACACGTATTGCGATATTTGAAATCGACAGAAAACTTGAGTGTCAAATTTGTTAAAGAGTAATCACTCCGAGGCAGTTGCACAGATTACCTCTTAGGTAGATTCTGATTTTGCTAACAGTAGAGATGATAGGAAAAGCTTTACTGGCTATGTAATTAAAATCAATAACAATGTAATATTTTCGAAAACAAGCAAGCAGCATTATCTAGTGCAGAATCAGAATATATAGCTTTATCACATTGTGTAACTGAAAATTTGTTTTTGGGACAGTTATTGAATGAAATACTTTGTATAGATGAATTCCCTGTAACAGTATATGAAGACAGTAATGTATAAGAATGGCATCAACTTATGAATTAAAACGTACGAAACACATAGATATTAAGTACGACTTTGTAAGAGATTGTATTGAAGATAGTAAAATTCTGCTGAAATATGTGGCAACTGATCAGCAGCAAGCAGATATCTTTACGAAACCTCTTGCATGTGTAAAGTTTACATGTTCAAGAGATTTATTAAACATAGTTTGTAAACAATATAAATAAATCAAATATTGCAGAATTGCATCGGGATGTTGATATAGACACAATTCAGCTCATGAAGTAGTGGAGAGTTTAGCCACTGCAACAAACTGTCAATAGGTAGTTATGTCATTTTTAGTTGTTAAGAAGTTAAAACGTGTAGAAAGATACATTTTGTTTCTTATTCTGTATTTCACATATTAATATATTACTAATTATAATAACAGTGGTTCCTACATACTATTCAGCCTAGCATAAACCCCAATAATTAATTGACTGACCATAAAAGTACATTTATTTTATTAACACAAAATTAACAGTTTTGATACCAAGCAAAAAAAAGTCAGTCAGTAGTTAAGTAGAAAATAAAAATAGAATACAGAAGAATAAATTAACAGTCGTAATATACTCGGCTTTGTTCATTGTGAAGTTGACAGTTTAACCTATTATTGAATTTTATGTAATTTTTTTTAGCTTAACCATTGTAGATTGCTTAGTGAGTTTTATAGGCATTGTCCCCTCAGTGCTGCGACCCCAATGGATCTTTTGTGCATGACTCTATTTTCCTACTACACCACTCGACACTAAAAGCGTCTTTCGCCAAAATTCTGCCCTTTAAATTTGATGTAATATTCGATTGCCATGATCGAATTAAACTCTGTTAAAAGCGTTTGCAAGCACGATCCTTTCACTATTAGACAAGAACGGCTCAACTTTTTAAAGCTAGTCTCCACATTGCATACCAGGTATGGAACTGACAATTTCAGCCACTTACACCATCACAAACTGAGTGTAAGATTGAAGGAGCAAAAGAGCACCTAACAGAATATGCCTTTGATGTAGAAAGATTAACCAGATACGCTTTTAAAGGATGTCCATTAGAAGTGCAAGAAATGGTGGCAGTGAGACAGTTCATCGAGCGGTTGTATGATGGACGAACACAAAAGGTTATACTGCTAGCTACCCTAACTTTAAGAGAGGCGTTATCAAAGGCAGTGGAAGTACAGTCTATTAAACAAGCCTACAGAAAAGAAAGCAGGGTTGCTGCAACTACCGAAGAGTTAGTGTGTGATCAAACAAGTTTTATACAGAAGAATGTACCAAGGAGATGTTTTGAGGGACGACGTTGCTGGAAATGTGGGCAGCTAGGGCACATACAGGCTGCATGCAAGAATAATCCCTGGGTGGTATGATAAAACTCGAGTTCGGGAAACGCTGAACAGTCAGGTTTGGGGGGCAGAAGCTGACTCAAAGCACATCAAGAGGCCCATATATTATGCAACTTCGTACGGCTCAAAAGTCATCTAATAGCCCATCTATATAGAAGGGCAGATAGGCGAAAAGTGGTGTCATGTTCTCATTGACACAGGTGCAAATGCTACGATTGTAAATACTGATTTAGTGAAACTTGACAGTTCTATAGAGGTGAAATAGGTCTGTAAATATCAGAAGTGTCTCTGGTGATAGTGTGCCTGTGCATGGACAAGTAGCATTGAACATCAGCCTTGGTGACTTTAAAACTACACACTATTGCTTCATAGCTGACATTATGGACGAATGTACCCTAGGTATGTATTTTTTACAAAAACATGGTTGTCACATAGATCTTAAGAATAATGTGTTATGTGTGCCTAACGAGGAGCTCGTAATAAATTGTCATAGAGTATTCACAACAGACATTGTGCTCCCTGAGGATGTGATAATTCCCGCCAATACAGAAGTAATGATACAAGTGCAGTGTAATATATCTACAGACACCCCAAAGTTAATAGAGCCAGTGAGGAAACTGAATGGGTACGGGGAGTCTCAATAGCAAGAACATTAGTAAGTGGTGGTTATGTGCCTGTAAGAATGATGAGTTTAACTAAGCGACCAATCAGACTAGCTATGGGCAACCTGTGAACCATTAATCAGTATAACAAATGACATAGTTGCAGGTGGTGAAGAAGAGCAGCAGTTCCCAGAATCTTTGGAGGCACTGTTTGCCCAGACTTCAAAAGCCTTGACAAGAACCCAAAAACAGAAGGTGAGAAAACTTTTAGCTGAGTTTAAAGATGAATTTGCACTAACTAACGAGTATAACTCACCTGGTACAACACCGCACTTCGGCGAATTCCAATTTCCCAGACAGATGAAGTAAAAAACTTGATCACCGACATGATACACCATGATGTTATACAGCCTTCCTCCAGCCCCTGGTCATTACCGGTAGTTTTTGTAAAGAAGAAAGATGGAACTTCCAGCTTTTGTGTCGACTACTGAAAGCTGAACGAAGTCACCAAGAAGGATTCATACCCGTTACCGAGAATAGATGATACCATCGATGCAGTGTCAGGGTCAACATGGTTTTAGATCTGCAAAGTGGATATTGGCAGGTAGACATGGTACCCGAAGATAAGGACAAGACTGCTTTCAGCACCCTTATGGCCCACTGGCAGTACAAAGTAGTGCCGATCGGGCTTTGTAACTCTCTGGCTTCATTTGAACGGCTAATGGACAGAGTTCTTCAAGATTTATTCTGGGAAATAGCGTTAGTGTATTTGGATGACGTGATTGTCCATGCGCAAACATTTGATGATGAGCTGTCAAGACTACGACAAGTATTCATATGCTTCTGTAAATCAAAGCTGAAGTTGAACCCCCAAAAGTGTTACCTGTTCCAAAGAAGAGTAAAATTCTTGAGACGCGTTGTCTCGGCTAGTGGTGTTGAGACAGGCCCAGAGAATGCATTAGAAAATGGCCTGTACCACGGGACAAGAGTAAGCTTAGAAGTTTTTTTGGCCCTATGCACCTATTATCAACGTTTTGTTAAAGGGTTCTCTGCTAACCCCTTGCATGTCCTGACTGAGAAGAATAGAGAGTTTGATTTCTTGAAAAGCGAATTAGTCTTGACAGCAATATTGATGTTCCCAAGGAAGCAAGGTACATTTTCCCTAGATACTGATGCAAGTAACACAGCCATTGGTGCAGTACTATCCCAAGAACAAGACGACAGAGAAAAAGTGATAACATCTTTCAGCAAAAGCTTAAGTAAACCCGAGCGTAACAACTGTCGCACGAAAAGAGCTGTTAGCTGCAGTAAAATCAATATTTCACTTCCACCATGATCTATATGGAAGAGAATTCATGCTGAGACCTGAACACGCACCCCTGAAATGGTTATTTTAAAAATCCAGAAGGTCAAACAGCATGTTGGTTGGAAAGGCTACAGCAGTATTCTTTCCAAATCAGACATCGAGCTGGTAGAAAATATGGAAACGCAGATGCCCTCTCGAGGAGACCCTTGTGACTTGCAAACATTGCAACAGACATGAGACCAAGGATGCTACAGTGAAAGTCACCACGATCCAGATTGACAGTAAAGGTCAATTTTGGTTCCAATTAGAGGAGGTCCGTCTTCAACAAGATGATGATGAAATTCTACAACCAGTCATCTCGTGGCTTCATACTGGACAACACCCAGAGTGGTTTGAAATAGCACCATTGCATTCAAGAATAAACGCCTACTTGGCACAATGGCATTCCCTAGTTTTAAAAGATGGTGTTTTATATGTATAAAAAATGGGAAAGTTCTGATGATAAAGAGGCCAAGCTCAAGCTCATCATCCCTAATACTTTGAAACTTGAAGTATTGACACATCTACATGATGGCAATGCTGGTGGTCATTTTGGAATTATTCAATTAATGAGACAGTAGACAAAATAAAGCAACGATTCTAATGGATTGGATGTCGGGAAGATGTCGAGTACCACGGTAAGACTTGTGATATATGTAACTCCAGAAAAGGACCTAGAGTATGAACTAGAGGAAGATTACAGGTATTCAATTCCGGAACACCTTTTGAATGAGTGGCTGTGGATATCCTAGGTCCCTTGCCTCTGACAACTCGTGGAAATAAGTACTTACTAACAGTGATGGACTATTTTACCAAATGGTCTAAAGCGATACCACTACCTAATCAAGAGGCAGAAAATGTGTCCACTGCATTGGTGGTGCATGTTATCTCTATGTTCGGAGTCCTAATGGAGATACACTCGGACTAGGGAAGGAACTTCAAATCGAGTGTCTTCCAGGGAGTCATGAAGCTGCTGGGCATCAATACAACCAGGACAACCCCTCTCCATCCACAGCCTGATGGGATGGTAGAACATTTCAACCAGACTGGATCCTGCAGTATCTATCCAAATTTGTGGAAAAGGAACAACGTAACTGGAACAAATTGACACCACTCTGCCTAATGGCATATCGCTCTGCAACTCATGAGAACACAATTCATACCTGCAGTAATGAGTTTTGGTCGTGAGCTTCGACTCCCTATAGATGTCCGTTTTGATGGTGCACCAGAAGGACAACAAACGGAAGACGTTCCATCTTATGTCACTTCTCTACAAGAGAAGCTATGACAAATTCATGAGCTTGCGAGGCAGCATGCAAAGATAGCTAGTGATAAAATGAAGGCAAGATATAACTTCTATGCATGAGGCCCGCACCACCACGAAGGAGACAAGTTGTGGCTCTATAATCCAAAGAAAGTTATTGGGAAGTGCCCAAAATTACAACGCAAATGAGAAGGCGCCTACATGGTGATTAAATGTCTGAATGAAGTGGTGTTTTGAGTACAAAAGTCACGGACTAGCAAACCAAGAGTAGTGCACGGAGACAGACTAGCATGTTACCATGGAAGAGATGCTCCCACTCTCGACGAGATGTCAAGTCTTTAATGCGGGTGGTGTTACCAAAGCGTGCTTATGATGATTCGAATTTCGCGCGCAATATCTTGAAGTTCGTGAGTTATCTGGACTATTCTGTAACTAGGCAACGAGCGTACTTATTGAAGTCACGTAACAAGTGACTGGAGGTGTCAAGGTGAAGTATGGGACAGGGAAAAAAGTGATTATATATTTGTTTGGATGTTTTTGATGTTGTGTTGAAGAAAGCTTAAATAAAAGTATTTTAAGTTGCAATTAAGAACTTGGTAATTAATTTTATGTAACAATATATGGTAAAGGTTTACTTTCGGGGCGCGTGTTAAATTTTTATGAAATTTTGTATATGGACGTGTTTTAGGGTGTAGATGACAAAAATCACAATAAAAATGAGGGCAGAAGCCAATTTTTCGAGTTATTTGGACATTTTTGTAGGAAAAACGTAAGTTGTACTCATTTTTGAGGCATGTTTTACACATTTTCGGGAGTCGTTCGTTTTATATCAAGCTAAAGAAGGGTGTATTCTACTATTTTAATTCATTTTCACATAGTTAGTGCACCCCCTTAACTGTTTATGTGTCTCTGAAAATTATCATCATATAACCAATCCTAAGTGGAAATTGACATTTGACATATAAAGCCAAGTTAATGTCAAATGTCAATTTCAACTTATACGTTATAGGGATTTAAAAACATATTTGGGGTTTTCCTCTTAAAACATCAAATTCGTGAATTGAAACGTCAAAATTGGCAACATTTAGGCAAAGAACCTTAAACTAATATGGGTTATGTAGTGAGTTATGTAGAGAAAATGTCACAAGAAGAGTGTTTTATAAACCCTAAGTTCAGCTTCAACCGTCATTGTCCCTCATTTTCCAAAAATATTTTCAAAAAATATATTTCAAATGGACCCTTTCTCTGATGCTTTGGCAGTAGTTTTAGTTATAGAGTTTATCGTTTAATGGTCTGCACTTTTTAGCGAATTTCGTAAAAAAAAATTCACTGTTGAGGAGACCACCAACTTTAAATATGAAAAAACTTCTCCAAATGAGCGTGAACTAGGCCCCCTAGAACACATATCCGGAGTTAGTTTCAGTTTATATCTGTTTTCATATATACAGGGTGACGCATTTCGATAGTAAAGCTCAATATCTGTTATTATACAAGGTACAAGCAAAAATTGTGTACGCTAATTATAGGGTGTTTTAACCTGCAGCTTATCAAATTGTTTTTACAATCACAGGGTGTAGCCAATAAGTCCATGGTGATACAAAATTTCTTTTCTGTTTAACCGAACATGCCCTATACTACTACATTTTTGCATTTTCCGGCGAAATATAATGCAAGTTTGTAAGAAAAGAAAGTTGGGACACAGCAAGTGCGTTATGGCAGCGAACTTTCACTAAATACTTCAAATTTCAATAGCCCAATCTGCTATTTACCAAAGGTCCGTTTCAAGTTTATTATGGCAAATGTTTGTACATTTTTAGACAATAAAGTTATTTTGATAAAATATGGTAAATATGGTACATTGTTTCTACTTAATAGATTATACTGGTAACTAAATTTTATACCTGCTTTCTTTAAAAAAAAGGACATATTTGAATTTAAAAAATGTTTTATAAAAATTCACTACCAAAGCGCACTTGCTGCATTCAGTTTTTTTTTTTTTCAAATTTGTATCTAGTTATATTTTTGTATTGTTTCATGTATATTTTAATATTTGTGGTGTGGTTTTCCGACTGTCTGGTTTTTATTAAATTTTATAGTTTTTAATGTTGATATTTTTCTTTTTGTGTTTTTTGACATTTTGGAATGTACCTATATCTTTTTTGTCTAATAAAAATTATACTCTACTCAACTTTACTAGATTAGTTTAGTAGAATGCACAGTGTTTAAAACTTTCAGCATGACATAAGAAGCTGTAAGTCACTAAGTGAAGATTGGAACCTGTGATGAGCACTGGTAAGTACACTTGGACAACCCAGACCTGACCTGACTAACGTTTCACTAACAAAGTTAACGTCATCAGAGTATGAAAAATTATAAACTACTTACAACTAAACATCAGCTTTTATACCGAGTCTTAGGCAAATTTTCTGTGGATTGTACTTTAATTGCCTGACGAGGTTTTTGAACTTCCGTTATAACTTTACCTGTTAAGTTTCGGAATATTTACTATAACAAAGACAGAATGCAAATACAGAGCTATAAATCAGTGGCGGCGCTCAGTTTAAGGAACTTTTGTTTTTTGTTGTCTTAGAAATATAAATACTCTCATATGCATCTAGCTTCGCTGGTTGTCTAACAGCTCAAAATATAATTTCTTACCTGGTTGTTCTTTATCAGCAGCAAGCAAAGTCCATAAGGGCAGGGGTGGAATATTTTGAATTTCATCATAATCTAATGCAATTTCCCCAATGCTTGCTCTATGTTCAGGACTTCCAGCAGGATAGCTGACAGACAAAGTTCTTGCTCTGGCCCAACCTTGAATTTCTTCAGGTGTATCCAAATTTCCACCAACACATTTCACAAGATGTGACAGGATTGCTTTAACCCATCTGATTTTCCCTGAGTTAAGTAGTTCCATTAATTGTTTGGGATGATACTGTGGTAACACTGGACATGCTATCCTTGAAGCCTCAAACAATCCATAATCTGGCATATAGTCCAAACTAAGTTCCTTATTGGCCCTTTTTCTATCAAGGATTTGTAAATTAACTGAGCTTATTCTCCCCAAAGTTGGTATAGCAGCCAATTTTCTTTGATTCTCTTGAGTTAGGGTTCGGAAATCAACATCTCTTGCATTTCTTGAGTCGGAATCAGTTGAATCAATTTGTTGTTGTAACGACTTATTCTGTGGTTTCCATTGTGTATAGACATGCATTTCAGAGTCCATCCCAACAACTAATATTCCATCACGAACCCAACTGATATGCATTGGTAAAGCAGGCAAACCATCGGCAGTCTGAAGTTCGATTTTTCTGAGAGTCATCCACTTAAAATCATCCACAAACATTGGCTGTGCTAGGGAGCTGGCTTTCCTTAAGACTGGTCTATAATTGTTAATCGATTCTTTCATAGCCTTTACGTTAGCTTGAGCCAAATCGGTAGACAATGGGGTGTAAAGCATTATCCTACTTCCACAAGCTACTGTCAAAATGTGGGACCCGTCTTCACAAGACACCCAATCTAACTGAACTATATGTTTTTGTGTTAATGGGCAAATGTTACCCATTTCGGAAATGCTTTTTCTGAGAGACTGTAAGGTGGTAAAACTGGGTACTGCCAGTAATGTTGGTTTAATGTGTGGTTCAGTTGGTGCTAACGTTTGTCTGTCATCACCAGAGAAAGTATGCAACACTTCGTTAATTCGTTGTTTCTTTCTCAATGTAGTTGAATCATACAGATATCTTAAATCAAGGTGCCGATCCATGTTTATTCTAGGCAAATGGATGTTTTTAAGGTGAATTATATCTTCAAGTACCCATTCAGTACCTCCTGTAGATTCACATTCATAAATTGCTACACAGAGATTGATGTATCGAGAATCGTGGTCATTTTTGTTTGGTCTAGTAAAACTTTTGCCATATTTATAAGCACAAGCTAGTCTTCCTGAATAGGCTACACTTATATTGAGGACTTGTCCTTCAATTTCGATTGCTGATTCTTTAACCATGTTCCATTCAGTCCATACCTAAAAGGAAACATTAAATATGTATAAAACACACAATTTAACAGCAGTAATTAAAAAAAAATGAAAAAAAAGTGAGTAAAAGAAACGATAGAATAGAAAAAAGTAAAGTAACGAATTACCCAAAATCATGCACTTTTGTAGGATTAAAAACTTCAAGTAATGTCAAACTGTCGAAATACATTTAATATGCTTTTATTACCATAATTGCTGTTTTTTTTTGTTTTATGTTTAGAACTCGATGTTACATACATATTTTATTTTGGCCCTCCAGTTACAGAACACGCTGTATGGCTATGATGTGTTTAACTAAAAAATGTACATAAGGAACGTGCCCTGAAACTTTGCTACCGAATTAAAATTACGCCACCCCCGACAACACTGGCTGCTTCTAAAGTGTTTTTGGGAATAAAGTTTTTTAAACATCAACCTATTTTAACGTTGCCTAGTGCATACAATCTTTTAAAACAAAGGGTTAAAATTACAAAGCTTTGCACAGCACTAATTATGAAACTAAAAGCCACATTATGCCTCTGTGGATAAGTGAGGCTTAATCAATTACAAGTTAATACTATTTCTATAATATTGGTTTTAAATTATATGAATTCATATGCAATATTTATTTTCATAATTAAAATAGGATCATTATGGTCTCAAGATAGCCTTGGCTCCAGTATTTCAGTTCAGCCACGCTCTCCACCAAGTGAAATTGTAGCAGCTTTAGTGGTTTCAAATATGTGTTCCTACCTCAATTTGTTCCAGCTGAATAGTCTCCTCTCCATCAACGGTTCACTGTTGGATCTTGTTTTATACTCTGACAGTGATATTGTTCCTCGGCCTCCAGATATGGTTCTAAGTGCTGAATATTCGCACCATCCACCGTTTCAGTTACATCACGACTGGTGCACCAACAACATTGGATTTGTTCCAGATGGTTATTACAGAGATTTCAAGTCTGCTGACTTTGTCAGATGGTTATTACAGAGATTTCAAGTCTGCTGACTTGGTATCAATTTCAGGGTTTTTAGACTTAGTTAATTTGGATACTTTATTTGAAAATAAATCCCTTGAATTGATGGTGAAAACGCTTCATGATATTTTATACATTGCTATTGATTTATAAGTTCCTTTAAAGAAGTTTTCTTCTAAAAAGCTTCCACGATGGTTTACACCTGAACTCAAAAACTTAATCTATCTTGAAAAGCAAGCACATCTCAAATATAAGGTATCCAAGTCTGCTGATGAGTATGTTAAATTTTCTAAATTAAGGTCTCTATGTAAGATAAAATCTCGTGAAGCTTACATTAACTATGTTTCCAAAACTGAGTCATCTTTATGTAATAATACTAAACCTTTCTGGAAATTTGTTAATTCTAAGTATAAGAATGCTGATTTTCCAAGTACTTTAAAATATAAAGATCGGATATGTTCATCGGGATTAGACATTTTCACGTGTTCGCCGAGTATTTTTCGTCGGTTTACACATGAATTTTCTTATGCTGAGCTGAATCTGTCAGTGCACCATATTAAAATATCAGACATTTATTCTAAACTTGCAGCCCTAGATGTTAGTAAAAGTCCTGGGCAGGCGGTATTCCCCCCTCTCTTCTTAAGTGCTGTAGTTTTAATTTGTCTAGACCCTTATGGTTCATCTTTAATTTATCTCTGGAAATGGGTGTTTTCCCTGCATGCTGGAAACTTAGTTTCATTCTTCCAATTTTTAAATCTGGTGACAGAGGTCTTGTTGAGAACTACCGACCGATAAGTATTCTTAGCGTTATTCATAAAATTTTTGAGGGTCTTCCATGTGAGACTCTTACTTCTCTCGTTAGAGGGTCAATCATTGACCAGCAATATGGATTTATATCAGGTCGTTCTACTGACCTAAACTTGTTGGTGTACAGTGCCTACTTGTCGGAATCCTTGGAGGCAGGTATTCAGGTTGACTCTGTTTATACCGACTTTTCCAATGCCTTTGACAGAGTGAACCATAACCTCTTAAGCCATAAGCTACATGTGTTTGGTGTTGGTGACCCACTTCTCAGCTGGATAGGTAGTTACCTTTCTGACAGATATCAGGTGGTGCTGATAGGGAATTTTATGTCCAATGGGATAAGAGTTTTGTCTGGCGTGCCACAGGGTTTTCACTTGGGGCCTTTGATATTTAATATCTTCATTAATGATATTCATGAGTGTTTCCCTCATTGTAGATTTTTATTGTTTGTTGACGATCTAAAATTATTTTCCAGTATCACAAGTCATTCGGACTTTTTTAAGATTCAGTATGACATTGACAACTTAATAAGCTAGAGTCTTAACAATGGGATGGAACCCAATCCATCTAAATGCCAATCAATTTCTTTTTATAGAGGAAGGAACAGACTTGAACATACCTATTACATCAAGGGTGTACAATTGAAATCTGTTGAATTAGTTAGGGATTTGGGTGTTACATTTGATTCATCTTTTTCATTTATTCCTTATGTTTCTAATGTGATTTCTAAGTCTCTGAAGTTGCTTGGCTTTATTAAAAGATGTACCTCTGATTTCACCAACATCAGATCAGTTAAAATTATTTATTTTTCTCTTATACGTCCTCATCTTGAATATGCCTCTTCTGTATGGTCTCCCTACTATACATGTCACTCTGTCAGTCTTGAACAAGTACAATGCAAGTTTTTAAAGTTTCTTGCTTTCAAAAGTCATCATCATTATAGTAGTATCGATGATTTACTAACATATTTTAATATCATGTCTCTTGATGTTCGACGCAAACAAAAAGATTTAAAACTTTTTTACAATACAATTAACTTCGAGGTATCTTGTTCTAACTTACTTTCTATGATCAACTTCTTTGTTCCACCAAGAGTAACTTGTTCAAAGAGTTCATTTCTTGTCACTTTTCATCGTACCAACTACAGTCACAACTCTTATTTAATTAGATGTTCAGTGTTGGCCAACAAATTGTCTGATGAACTTGACATTCTCACGAGAAAATCAGTTTTATTAAAACAGCTGTCACTTTGTAAGTTTAGTTAATCGGTACTTAATATTTGTTGCCTATATTTTGCCTATATTGCCTATTTTTTCATTTTGTCTAACTTGTAACCATTTTGTATGCTTTTGTGAACTGCTTTATTATATATATATATATATATATATATATATATATATATATATATATATATATATATATATATATATATATATATATATATATATATATATATATATATATATATATATATATATATATATATATATATATATATATATATATATATATATATATATATATATATATATATATATATATATATATATATATAGTACTTATCTAAAATGGGCTCCTGGCCGTAAATAAATAAATCAATAAATAAGTTACCAAAATATATAGTAGTAAATTAAGACATGTGTAAATGATCACAGTAGTAATAATAATAATAACATGTATTGCTGTGATCCATGTATACAAAATATAATCGTGGATATTAGCATAGTCACAGAAAATGAAAAACAAATAGACATAAAAATTAAAAATCAAATTAATTTCAAATCAGTAGCAATTCTAAATCAAAAAGTTCCCATAGAAAGTAAAAAGGCATATTGTGTAATGACTATTTTAGTTTTTCTCAAATGTACCCCGTTCCAACATTTTCAACTCTTCGGGTAAATGATAGTAAATTTTTCTACCCATGCATAAAAGGCCATTTTCAACCAATCCCAGGCGATGTTGTGGTAGTATTATTTTACTTTTTTTGTCTAGTATGTGCATGTAGATCAGCATGACAGTCCAAGGAATCTCTCTTATCATGGATATGAGGCGCAGTTGCTAAAATATAGAAGTTATAGATAGTAAGTATGAAACTTTTAAATAGATCTCTGCATGAATACCAAAAGTATACACCCGCTAGGCATATTATCATTCTTTTTTCTAGCATAAAAACATGCACTGAACCATGGGAGATGACCCCCAAAATAAGACACCATAACTGAGAAGAGACTAAAATTCTGCAAAATACACACATGTGTGTGTGTTTTGTTACTTTAACGTCACCCTATTTCTGCGACTATGGCCAAACACCGACGCCAGGGAGCAGTTTCACCTCACCATCCTGGAAATTTTGCCAAACCCCTGCCTTTCTGTACAGGGGGTAGGGATATTTAACGTGCCCAACATCGCATGGACACGGGACCGACGGCTTTACGCCCCCCTCCGAAGGGCGGAACGTGCAGACATTCATCTTGCTCAAATACAAGGCTATAACCTCGGTTGATGTTAATGTTACAGTTTGTACTGAAAAAGTGAAAGGAGAACCCTGGGATCGAACCCTGTACCCTTCGGTTCAGAGGCACATGTTCTTACCTCTGAACCACAGAGGCTCTTAAAATACACAAATGTTACGCCTGATAAATTAAGACTGGGTTTGAGCGATCTTTATTTTAATATAGACACGTTTAGTCTAGCTGCAAGTCCATCACGTGTGCATTCCACTTCAGTGTCTCTGCGAAATCGATTCCGAAAAACATAATTGTCTCTTTGTTCTGGATTGCGATATTTTGGACTATTACTTCATGGTCATATGAGACTGGGTTTTGTACAGTGTGAAAAAACATAATTCGTTTTATCAAAATTCAGAGAATTTTCCATAGTATCACTAGTCATACAATTTAGTGAAGATTGGTTAGGTGAAGACAAAAGTATTGATGTTTTCATGAAAGATGGTAAGTCATTTATATAAAGAATAAATAATACAGGGTCCAGCACAAATCTCTCTAGGGCCCCACATGTAACTGGTAATGTGGGAGACCTATATGAGCACCTACTAGCGCCAGCATTAATGATTTCTACACACTGTTTCTTGTCACATAAATAAGAAGCAAACCATTCAAGAGGTATTCCTCTAATACCATAACACGACAGCTTATACAGAAGAAATCATGACAGACAGAATCATACGCTTTGTTCAGGTCACAAAAGATACCTAGATGTTTTTGGTCCGTACTCTGGATAAGTTCATTCATTTATTCACAAAATGTGATCAAATGCAGATTTTTATTTAAATAGTTCCAATAGGTTAGATTAGGTGATATAGTGAGTGGGCTATTTTAGTTTCTTCACTGTGACCTTTTTTTTTCTCTCCCTAGGGGCTCGTCCGCAGCCTCGCCGCCCCGATAGCACTGCAACTTTTGGTTTATTGTGCATGTCCTTAGTCTTTTTACTCCACCCACTCCAAAATCACTGTGCCTTGAACTAGTCTGCACAGTGATTGGTAGGGTGAAGTTTTATAATGCTCTGTCTCCAGTCTAGACTGACCGTAGATCAGTTGTCTTCTGCGGTCCAGAGCTTTACACTTGCACAATATGTGCTGGGCTGATTCCTCTCCTTCGCCTCAGAGTCTGCATGCGAGGTCCCCCTCGCACCACTCCATTTTATGCAGGTGTTTCTTGACGGCCATGTGTCCCGTCAAGAGACCTGTTATGTTTCTGAGCTGTCCTCTGCTAAGATTTAGCAGCTCCGCAGCTCTTTGAACTGGGTTCCTCAATTATTGAGTTCCCATGCCTGAGCCCTGGACAGTCTGCCCAGTACACCTTGTGTTGGTTTCTGACCCAGGACTTAATGGCTCACTTGGCAGTGCTCTTTGTCACACCCAGAGCCGGTTCTGGTCCCATAAATGGTTCTGCTGACCCTCTCTTAGCGAGACTGTCAGCTTCTTCATTGCCTTTGACCCCCGAGTGACCCGGCACCCAGATGAGGGTGACCTCATTCTGCCCAGCCAGGTCGCTCGTCTCGGCACTTACTCACCAGCCAGGAATTTACCTGCCGGCCACTTAGGGCTTTAAGGGCTGCCTGGCTGTCTGTGGCTATGAGGATCCGCTTGTTGGTGTAGCCCCTCCTCCTGTTCTCCCACACACAGTGCAGAATGGTGTACATTTCGGCCTGAAGACCGTTGCATGGACTCAGAGGGAAATACTATGACTCACTCTCGGTCCTTCCGAATAAACACCTGCCCCCGTCCCACGCTCCCCGCGGGATCCGCCCGTGAACCGAAGACCGCGTTCCGTGGGTGCCCAGCGTCTCGTCCCGCCATGCCTCCCGGTCGGGTATATCCACTGTAAACTTGTTTTCCCTGCAGTCCTAGCCTGGCCACCCCCATAATAACTAAGTGTAGGGGGGGGGGGGGCAGATCCAGCAACACCTTCATGGAGGCTGTTGGGGTTGAAGACATGGCCCCTGTGATGCCTAGGCAAGCCATCCTTTGGATCTTGCCTAGTTTTTGTTTGGCAGTGGATTGTGTCACCTCAGGCCACCAGACCAGTGCCGCGTATGTTAACGATGGTCTGACCACCCTTGTGTACAGCCAGTAGGCCATACTTAGTCTTGGTCCCCACGTTTTTCCATATAGTCGCCTGGTGACGGCTAAGATCATGACTGCCTTACGCAGTATTTTTTCAGCGTGACCATTCCAGGTTAGCTTAAGAGTCCAATACGACCGGCCACAACTCTATCGCGAAGAGCAGAAATACTTGCATAAATGTCAGAAATAGATATTTCAGAACAGCTCATACACATACTGGAGCGATTATTACTGCTAGAAGCCAGTGGCGCAACTTCAACAGCGTTCGTTGTATACACATAGGAGAAGAAACTACCAAATAAATTCGCAATTTCCTGTGCAGGGTCACCAACCAAATCACCACAGTGCATTGTGGAAGGAATGCCAAAGGATGATCGTTTTTCATTTATAAATCTCCAGAATGACTTGGGATAATTCCTAAATTCAAAGTCTTTATCTCAGATGTACTGTGATAAACACACATTTGATAGAGCCTTGCACCTCCTGACTACAGGAGTGGTGAAACTTTAAATGAAACTGTTCCAAGCACATCTACAGAAGAAACTATCCAATTACAGAGACAAGATCAATCATTTGTTAAAGCATCAAAAACTCTGCCAGCGACTACACTTCCAAAAAAAGAACAGACCATTCTCATGAACCAAATTGAAGAGCTAAAGCTGAGAGATTGTGTAAAAGCTCTAGCTGAATTCGTAAGAGCAAAAAATATACACTTTGCTTCACAAATATCTAATGGAAGAATATGCATATATTTAACAAACACTCAGTTAGTGGACAAACTAATAAAACAACATGAAACTATAAAAATAGGGAATGATAGAGTACAAGTATGCAGGTTAGTAACCCAGTCCAAAAGAATTATAATATCAAACGTCTATCCTTCAATTCCCCATACAGTTATAGAAATTAACCTAACACAGCTCACTTGATTTAAGCTGGTATCACATTTTTTAGAGCGGGCCTTGAAGGGGGAGATTTTATACACATATTGAGTTTCAGAAGACAAGTTTATGTAGTACCTCCTTAACCAAACACTGAAATACCATCATCTCTACTTATAAATTATGAAGAAACACTACAGAATATTTCTGATGAGTGACAAGATGGAATGTTACATATTGTTACAAAGCACTTCAATAGACGTAGGTGCTGTGTTGCCACATCTCCAGAATTTCCCCAACATCTGGGAATTTTTGCACAATCTGGCAACACCGCCTCCCCACCCCCCTGGGGGTGCCTGGGGTGACCCCCCTCAGGCGAAGTCTCAACCCTCTAGGACCAGAAATAACGAAGTTACCAACTTGTACCCCGTCGGAACGGATAACTGAGGTCTGCACATTCCGAACACCCTGTATATACACCCTGTATACGCAGAGAACCCTTACACCCTGTATACGCAGAGAGATCTTATAGTTCGAGAAACACCTCTTGTGTAACATAGGAGTGGTGACCACATTTGGATCATCCTGTATACACATCCCCCTGTATACACACGGGACCGATCTGTATTCACAGAACCTTCTAGTAAAAGAAGGTTCTGGAACGTTCTGGAATGGAAAGCTCTAGAAAGGAGGGGAAGGTACGGCGAGTATATAAAAGCGAAAGCAAGCCAGCCCAAGTTAGTTCAGTTCAGTAAGAGAATGTGGTAGTGACTTGAAGAAGCAGTGTAAAGTGTTAAGAGAGTAGCTACTGTAGTACCAGTGTAGAGACTTGTGTGGAGATCAGTAATTGTAGACAGTAAATTAAGTGTTTTGTGAGAGAGACATTCTAGAAATTTTATTGTATCCATATTTAGAGTGTAAATAAAGTTGTTTTGTTAAAATTAAAAGTCTCACTTATCCAGAACCCGGAGAAAACGTAACAATTTGGTGTCAGAAGTGTGGGATAAGTGAGTGAAGAAGTGGACAACTAAGCTAGCTGTAAATGGTAAACACTAGATCGACTGACTACGACAAGATGGCTGAAATCAAAGAGTTGATGGACTTACTGAAAAAGCAACGCGAAGAAGACGAACAACGACGACAAGAAGAAGAAAGAAGACGGCGCGAAGAAGACGAACGACAGCGGCAAGAAGATAAAGAAGACCTCAAGAGGCAGCGCGAAGAAGACGAACAACGACGACAAGAAGAAGAAAGAAGACGGCGCGAAGAAGACGAACGACAGCGGCAAGAAGATAAAGAAGACCTCAAGAGGCAACGCGAAGAAGACGAACAACGACGACAAGAAGAAGAAAGAAGACGGCGCGAAGAAGACGAACGACGGCGGCAAGAAGATAAAGAAGACCTCAAGAGGCAACGCGAAGAAGACGAACAACGGCGACAAGAAGATGAAAGAAGACGGCGTGAAGAAGACGAGAGAAGACGACAAGAGGAGGAACAGAGGCGTCTTGAAGATAAAGAAGAACTCAAGAAGCAACGCGAAGAAGACAAAGAAGACCTCCGAAGTATGTTCCACAATATGAGAGTTGATGTAAAAGAAGAAATTGAACAGATCAACGAACAAATAGAAAATGTGGACAAGAAAGTAGAAAATGTGGACAATAAAATAGAAAGTGTGGACAAGAAAGTAGAAAATGTGAACAGTAAAGTAGAAAATGTAACAGAAAATGTAAAGGATTGGAACAAACGATGGGAAGAAGTTGAAGGGTTGAAAGAACAAATTAAGATGATCATGAAAGGCACAGAAATCACACATAGAGAACTGACAGAGCAGGTGATGGGCCAGACTGACAGAACTCAACCAAGAGGAGTTACTGGAATGTCCCCAGTTCAAAATCGGCCGGAAGAAGATATGCCAATCGTGCAGCAGCCTCATGGAACCTTGAAGCCGCCGACTTTTGACGGAGAAACATCGTGGCCCATGTACAGGAGGCAGTTTGAGGCGGCAGCTCTCAGCAATGGGTGGAGCGAACAACAGGCAGCAACTGCTCTAATTCTCTCGCTTCGAGGTAAAGCCCTAGAAATCCTCCAGAACATCCCGGAGTCGAAACAGCAAAACTACTTAACAGTGATACAGGCCCTAGATTTGAGATATGGTAACAAGTACATGAGCCAGGTCTACCAGACACAACTAAAGTCAAGGGTCCAGAAGCCAAATGAGACGCTGCAAGAATTTAGTGCCGAAGTGGAGAAACTTGTGCGACTGGCATATCCCCAAGCCCCAGAAGAATTTGTCAACCAGATAACCGTCCAGACCTTCATCGATGGGGTACTTGATAATGAAATGCAACAAGCTTTATCTCAACCTCGCCGCAACAGGCTGCGCGAAGTGAAGGAGATAGAGGACTTTGCAGACACGACAGCGGAACTAAGGCAAGAAATGAAAATGATAAAAGAAGCCATAAGCAAGCTCACTGTACCGGTTGGGGCACGTAGGACGAAAGCAGATTGGTCAGACATAGAATGTTACAAGTGTGGTAGGAAAGGGCACATAAGTAGACAGTGCTCACAAACCCAACAGGTGGCTCGCAGAAGACAAGAATACACCAACAGTGAGCGGCGTCAGGGAAACGACCTGACGCCAGTGTAAGGGGGCGGCAGCTGGCGTTCGAGTCCCAAGGCCCCAAAGTTAAGGTCTCCACTATCCGACGCTACCACGAGAGCCTCGTTATACCTGGCAGCATAGACGGAAGACAATGCAGTTTCACCATCGATACTGGTGCCACTAGATCCGTTGTACGTCCAGACATGTTGCCAAACAAGTCAGCACTCACTACCAACAAACAGCCTGTGTTGGAGACGGCAAAAGGAGATAGAATACCCGTGCATGGAGAGGCCACTGTTTACATTAGGCTGGGCAGTACTGAGCTACAGGTAAGGGCTGTCGTCGCAGAAATCGTCGACGAATTTATTCTGGGCCTGGATTTAATGGAAGATTTAGATGTCCTATCAGTAGACTTCCAGAATAAGATCTTGAAAATCGGTAACGAAGAGTTGTATTTATCTCCAACAGCAGTCGAAGCTAATCCCAGGGTGAGACTTATTGTCGACGAGGATACACGGATTGCTGGTAACAGTGAGAAGATTGTCAGAGCCAGACTAGAGAAGAAACTTGATTGTATGTCGGCTCTCATAGCGGAGCCCCTAAAAGATAGACGTGATGGTGCCCTCGTCGCGCGATGCTTAGTAGACCCGAAGAATACAATACCCATAAGAGTGGCTAACGTACAAACTAACAGGGTCACATTGAAGAAAGGTGAGGTTATCGCCACTTGCGAACCCATTGACCGAGTGATGTTGTCCAAAAACGTGACACCCACTGCATTAGACAGAAGACTGCCAGTAGAAATAGTAGAGCGGTTCAAGAATTCATGGGGCCAATTGAACAATATGGAGATGGAGATGGCCCTGAAGTTCGTATTGGAGGAGGCTGATATCTTCGCTCAAGATAAAATCACAGGTCGTACGAGTCTAGTGCAACACAGAATTAATACTGGCGACGCAAGATCAATTAGACAGCCGCCGAGAAGACTGCCTTTTGCCAAGCAATCAGAAACCAAGGCGATGGTTAACGAAATGCTGGAAGATGGTGTGATCGAGGAGTCTAATAGTCCTTGGTCGTCCCCAGTAGTTTTGGTCACCAAGAAAGACGGCACTATGAGATTTTGCGTGGACTATAGGAAGCTGAATGATGTCACCAAGAAAGACAGTTATCCCCTGCCCCGGATCGACGACACTTTGAATACTTTGGCCGGATCAAAGTGGTTCTCTACATTAGACCTGAAAAGTGGTTACTGGCAAGTAGAACTCCATAAAGACGATAAGGAGAAGACTGCTTTTTCAACCGGGAATGGGTTGTACCAATTCAAGGTCATGCCATTCGGCTTATGTAATGCTCCTGCCACCTTCGAGCGACTAATGGAGTTAGTGCTGAGAGGACTTACATGGGAAACATGCCTGGTGTATCTCGACGATGTCATGGTGATTGGAAGGACTTTCGATGAACACCTGTCGAATCTGAAGCAGGTTTTCTCCAGGCTGAGAGGTGCCAATCTGCAACTCAATCCCAAGAAATGCGTCCTCTTCCAGAAGAAAGTGAGTTTCCTCGGACATGTCGTTTCTGAGAAAGGGATAGAAACTGATCCAGAGAAAATAAAGGCAGTAAGAGACTGGCCTGTGCCGAAGAACAAACATGAGGTCAGAAGTTTTCTGGGACTTTGCAGCTACTACCGACGCTTTGTGAAGTACTTCAGCAGCATTGCGAAACCTCTGCATAGCCTGACTGAAAATAAGGCCGAGTTCATCTGGTCACCAGATTGCCAAGAGTCTTTTAGAGAGCTCAAACATCGTCTTCTCACTGCTCCTGTGCTGGCTTATCCTCAGGACGAAGGACTGTTTATACTGGACACCGATGCTTCCCAGTATGGCATTGGGGCAGTACTCTCACAGCTCCAAGCCGGAGAAGAAGTTGTGATAGGCTACTTCAGCAAAACGTTCGGAAAAGCAGAAAGAAATTACTGTGTAACCCGGAAAGAACTGCTGGCAGTTGTAAGATCCATCGAACATTTCCACAGCTTCCTGTACGGAAGAACATTCCGCGTGAGGTCAGATCACTCTGCTCTGCAATGGCTTCTGAACTTTAGAAATCCCGAAGGACAGATAGCACGATGGATAGAGAAACTGCAGAGCTACGACTTCCGGATTGAACATCGAAGAGGAAGAAGTCACGCCAATGCAGACAGCCTGTCAAGAAGACCATGTTCAGTGCATGAATGTAAATTTTGCGAGCGACAAGAGAACAAAGAGATCGACAAAGTAACTCATCAGATCAAACAACTGGTGGCAGGACAGGAGAATAACACCGATCTAGACGTAAATCTTGAATACATCAGAGACGCACAGAAGACAGATCCAGACTTGAAAAATATTAGAGAATGGCTACAAAAGGGGAAAAGACCTGAGTGGCACGATGTGTCCCGGTTTGGGGCGGAGGTTAAAGGCTACTGGCTACAATGGGACTCATTGTGTCTAAAGAATGACATGATCACTCGAAAATGGGAAACTGCCGATGGTAGAGACTGTATATACCAGACCGTTGTGCCAAGTGAGTGTATAGACAGTGTTCTTCAAGAGTTACACAATAGTAGAAGTGGAGGCCACTTTGGGGTCAACAGGACTCTTGCCAGAGTGAGAGACCGCTTCTATTGGATAAACTGCCGAAGAAGCGTGGAAGAGTGGTGCAAAAGGTGTGACCAATGTGCTTCAAAGAAAGGACCAAAGACCCGATCCAGAGGAAAAATGATGCAGTACATCTCAGGTACACCGTGGGAGAGAGTTGCCGTAGACATCGCAGGACCTTTTCCCATCACAGAGTCTGGGAACAGATACATAATGGTGGCGATGGACTACTTCTCGAAATGGCCTGAAGTTGCGCCGATCCCCAACCAAGAGGCAACGACCGTGGCAGAAGCCCTGATGGAAAATGTCATATCACGGCATGGCGTACCCTTGGAGATTCACACCGACCAGGGCCGGAATTTCGAATCAGAGGTCTGGAAGAGCCTAATGGACTTGCTAGGCATAAAGAAAACGAGAACAACGCCACTCCACCCTCAATCAGACGGCATGGTAGAACGGCATAACAGGACCATCAATCAGTATCTTGCTATGTTTGTTGACGAGAATCAGAGAACCTGGGACAAGCTGATGCCTCTGTTCCTCCTAGCTTACAGAAGCTCTCAGCATGAATCTACCGGCTACACTCCATCCATGATGTTGACCGGCAGAGAGATGCGGCTACCAATCGACATGACGAGACCACCACCGAACGAGGACATAGCGGACCTAGCTACGTTACCTGAGTATGTCGCCGACCTAGAAGGAAAACTGCGCACTATACACAGATGTGTCAGAGATAGGCTCCTCTTAAGCAGTGACCGGATGAAGATGCGCTTGGATCGCAGAGCAACACCCCATACATTCAAGGAAGGGGATGCAGTGTGGCTGTACCAACCAACAAGGAGAAAGGGCCTCAGTCCCAAACTTCAGAAACCATGGGAAGGGCCATACTTGGTGACTAAGAAAATTAACGACCTAGTCTACAGAATCCAGCTGTCTCCAAGAACTAAACCCAAAGTTGTTCACATAGAGAGGTTGAGTCCCTATCGGGGCAACGAACCCCCAAGTTGGCGGCCGGTAAATACTGTTCGGGACGAACAGTCTTAAGGAGGGGGGCAGTGTTACAAAGCACTTCAATAGACGTAGGTGCTGTGTTGCCACATCTCCAGAATTTCCCCAACATCTGGGAATTTTTGCACAATCTGGCAACACCGCCTCCCCACCCCCCTGGGGGTGCCTGGGGTGACCCCCCTCAGGCGAAGTCTCAACCCTCTAGGACCAGAAATAACGAAGTTACCAACTTGTACCCCGTCGGAACGGATAACTGAGGTCTGCACATTCCGAACACCCTGTATATACACCCTGTATACGCAGAGAACCCTTACACCCTGTATACGCAGAGAGATCTTATAGTTCGAGAAACACCTCTTGTGTAACATAGGAGTGGTGACCACATTTGGATCATCCTGTATACACATCCCCCTGTATACACACGGGACCGATCTGTATTCACAGAACCTTCTAGTAAAAGAAGGTTCTGGAACGTTCTGGAATGGAAAGCTCTAGAAAGGAGGGGAAGGTACGGCGAGTATATAAAAGCGAAAGCAAGCCAGCCCAAGTTAGTTCAGTTCAGTAAGAGAATGTGGTAGTGACTTGAAGAAGCAGTGTAAAGTGTTAAGAGAGTAGCTACTGTAGTACCAGTGTAGAGACTTGTGTGGAGATCAGTAATTGTAGACAGTAAATTAAGTGTTTTGTGAGAGAGACATTCTAGAAATTTTATTGTATCCATATTTAGAGTGTAAATAAAGTTGTTTTGTTAAAATTAAAAGTCTCACTTATCCAGAACCCGGAGAAAACGTAACAATATGTAAGCAAAAAGGACATGTAGCAAATGCATGTCCTATTAGAGAATCAGAGGAAACAACCATTCTTAAACAACACCAAATAATCAAAAATACACAAGATACAATTACAGCAATTCAAAAATCGACAATACAAGACACAGCCCGGAGTAATCCTAGCAAACGGCTAGCTCCATCTACATCTCTATCTTATCTCAGAATTTAATGATAAAGAACCAGAAGTTACAAATAACATAATGCCACCACCACTAGGCACCATAAGAAAATTTCAAAAGAAGGATAAACAACAAATTAAAAAAGCCAAAAGATCATCAAAAGAAAAGCCCAAACTTGAAGCCTCGTGGAAAACAATAGAAGATACGTACCAAAAGTTTCAAACTAACTATGAAATATCATTTAAGCCACTCAAAAGTTTTCTAGAAAACTGCCAAGGAAATAGTGACCCCTTAAACGAAGCTCGTCAGTTCACATTAGATATGGATGCCTTATTAGCATATATATCCACACATTCCAGATAGAGCGTTAAAAGCAAAAATCATTAGGATTTTACAAAAAATTTAAAAACAGTTAGCATAAGAAAGGACAGATTCAAAAGTAGCAAGTACTCTCTAGAAGGAACAGACAGAATCAGAACAAGAAGAAAACTTCTACCTCGTTACACATTTAAGTTCAACCAAATGATGTATAATAATTTTAAAGTCAATTGTTTAAGATGGATATCGTTATGTTTATAGTTTATATGTATCTGTTTAATTTTGTCAGTGGCCTATGCTGTCGAGACACATTAATTTAAAAAAAGTTAATTGCTGTACTTTTATTGTTATATGGTGAAATATTAGAAAATTTTGTTATATTTCTCTACATATGTTCATGTTTTTTTCGACAGTTATTCATTTTGTTTGATATGGTAAACTGTATCTTTTGCTGTTAAAATGTTGAGTAAATTATATCATGATTATTATTACAATACTTACTTTACCACTGTTGACCATTTCACCATCCTCTTCAAGCATCAAATGTTCATATCTAGATACATTCTTATTGGTTACAGTCCAGAATCTAATTATACCATCACTACAAGCTGTGGCAAAGCAGTATGGAGCCAAACAAGCAGGATATATTGATGCTGAACTTAAATGTCCAGCTGCAGGTGCTGCATGCACAATTTCAACACCTTCACATAAAGGTAGAATTTGCTTTATTTCACGTTTAGTGGATATATTTATATGAGGGCTAAGTTTGGATGGTTTAAAATGCAAAGACTCCAAGCTGTTCTTCCTTGAAAGATCATTTTCATCCTGTACCAGGTTACAATCTGGAACATACATTTGACTGCTACTCATTAACATTTCATTCTCGCTAGAGGCAATTGTCAACTTCCACATGTGTACGATACTGTTTAAATCTGTGCAATCTACAAGAACAATATAAAATGGCTCTTCAAATACAGTTGCTTGCTGTAGATCAACCATCGCATCATGACTGGACAAATTGGCTGGAGCAGACCTCTGACCTGTTATTAGCTGTTCTTGGTACACATGGAGGAATATGGTGTTGTGCCACTGAATTGCTTCGGCAATAGTTTCCAACTGGATGATACAACCTGGCCTGGAAGTACTTTGTTGAGAGACAATGTTAATGTTGTCTAATAAGCTTTCAGGATTAAATGAAGACATATCGGACATACTCTCATTATCGTCAACTTCGGTTTTCCTGTTTTCTTTGAATGAAAGGTCAGCTAACAAAGTGCGTGCATCAATTACGGCCTGATAAACTCTTAAACAGTGTCCATCGGATGCTACAAAGCAAGCACTTGGTGAGTTTGACAAATTACCAAGCGTGCTGGAAGGTAACAGTGTAGGAATCCAGGCTACGTTACTGAATGCTGATGGCTCCGGAGAACTTATCCTAGCCAGTTCACAGATACCTCCTGATTTTGACAGCGGTCCTACAGCATCAACCTTCCACAAGATCAGTTCACTGCAGAATCCCTAAAAAGAAAAAAGACATACTTAAAATGCTATTGATTTAAAAGATTTTTCATGGTATTTTTTGACTCTCCCAATCAATATCTATGGTTATTATACGAGGAATTAGTAAACTATGGATTTCATCAGACGTGGATGAGACACCAAAATGTCACCCATCCAGAAACCTGACTGTGTCCAGCATTGCTTAACTTCAATTAAGTAACATTGGCATGTATCCGTACAGTGCTGCCAAGGTGGCTAAAGAATGTGTACAACATTACAGGTATAAGATCAAACTGCAATTTTAAAGAATGATGATCAAGAAAATCGCCATTAAGTTAAATAATTATTTTATACCTGGGGGGTACAAGATCAACCCAAGAAGTTGAAAAGGAAAAAAACCAGTAAAAGTGTACCATTAGAGAATCAGACTGAAGAAAAAATTTATATATCTTAAACTTTGCGATGAAGAACTGCTTACAATTATAAATGATCGAAGCGATAATACAGCTCCTGGGATAGATAATATTACTACAAGAGATTTAAAATGTACTTTCGCATTTACATTAGCATTCATTACTAAATTAATGAATAAAGCGATAGAAACTGCTGATTATCCAGAAGGCTTAAAGCAGACGCTGGTAAGACAGATTATCAAATCAGGAAATTACAATGACCCTGGAAATACAATACCTATATCTCTAGTTATATATTATAGCCTAGCTATTTCTTCAAAAAGATTAAAAAGTGACTGAAGTTTACAACAGTTGATTTTGTGACCAAAACATTTAAATTTGATCAACATTAGTTTGGATATCAACAAAGTATTAGTGCACAAATGGCAGCTGTTGAAGTCATAGAGTTTATCACTACTAATCTCGATGAGAATAAAATTTGTGTAGTAATGTTTGTAGCCTTAAAAAAAAAAAACATTCTATTAAACAAACTATAGAATATGGAAATACATGGCTTTTTTACATAAACTTATATCTAGTTATCTATATGGCAGAAGCCAAACAACTGTTGTGAATAGTAAAAATAGCACCCACAACATTGTAAAAGCTGGTGTCTCACAGCAATCTGTGCTTGGGCTCATTTTGAAAACGTTTTTTGATTTATACATCTATAGCTCCATAATATATATATATATATATATATATATATATATATATATATATATATATATATATATATATATATATATATATATATATATATATATATATATATATATATATATATATATATATATATATATATATATATATATATATATATATATATATATATATATATTGTTGTTTGGTACTAACTAGGCAGTTAGATTACGCTGGTTAAAAGTGAGCATGATAGGTATATAATAACTATTTACAATTCACGAGGTGAAGATTGGAAACTGTGATGAGCACTGAAAAGCACACTTGGAAAACCCAAATCACCACAACATATTTTAAGAAACCTTATGATTGTTCTACTAACCAAGTTAGCGTCATCAGAGGATGAATAATTCTAAATATATTATATCTACAACTCTATCTATATGCTTCTGTAGTCAGTCACTTACAATTTAGGGAGGCTCAACGACACAAAATTAACATATTTTGTTTGGCAGAGATATTTGAATTCTTTTATTATCTATAGAACATGCTTCTTCTGCTTGTATTTCTTGTAAAAAGTAATCTATCAGTATACTACCCATGGGTGGCGGAGCCAAAGTCATATACTTTTTATTATATTATTAGTATATATATATATATATATATATATATATATATATATATATATATATATATATATATATATATATTAGAGGTATGCGAACCCACGTTTTCTTCGAAAGGAACTATAAACAAACCCAAGAATATATGTTGCCTCTAACTTCGAACCTCTGAGATAGTATGTCTAAGATTCACAGTCAAACTTCGCACTTCTTAAAAATTTAAAATCAAACATCGAACTAACCAAAATTCTTCTATGTTCACATATAATTTCGTTAAATAGAAAATTTAGGTACATTGTAGTAGACAATATTTGGTACATAGAACAAAAAGGAAAGGTTCGACAAAATTTTTAGGTTGAATGGCTGACAATGCCCTCCTGTGCTGATGTTAGTTGTGAAGATAGGTCAACATTGAACCAAAAATACAAAAAGGCATACGGAAAACTTTTTAAGACTTCTACAGCTATAGCTAAGCTAAATTATAAATATTTTGTTGTTGTTTGATATTAGGTAGGAAGTTTTAACAAACAGTTAGATTGAGTAAAAGTGAGGATGATAGGTACATAATATATAATAACCACTTAAAATTTAACTGTCTCCTGATAGTGAATATTAAACTGTTTTGATTGATTGTAAACTAAAGTAATTTTAATACAGTGTTTCCGGGAGGCAATCTGCAACTATCATCATAAATTCTGAAAATTTACTTTACCGAACAGTTTCCAACACAGCCATTATAATGTTCTAACCAAAAAATGCATTGGGATGCTGGGATAAAAATAAATAAAAAATCTGTGATTGTTAAATGGCTCTGTCGTGTCTCAGTGCCCCACAAACTGTCAAAAATATGCATGAGTGAAATCTCCTGAAATTATACTACTGATTCAATGAGACGGATACTGAGTTTAAAGCGCTGCAACCCAGTTAACGGAGCCACTAACGAACAGCTTTGCCACCTTTGGCAGCATTGAATGCCTGTAAAATTTAATTTAGAAGTATTTTTGAGCAACGAACTTCGAATTATTCTGGAGCATTGCCTATTTCGAACTTCGAACTACTGTAACATCGCCTGCCGTGAACAATTTTTCGAGCCGATGGTTCAATTCGAGTTCGGTTCGAAACTTCGCTTATTAATTTTACATTCTCCTTATTTATGTTATGATTATTATTCCAAATATGTAGGGCAAAAGAAGATCTATCTATAGTACCGTATCTTAGTTGTGCTAAATGTTCTTCGAATCTAATTTCAATAGATCTTTTTGTTTGTCCGTCATATTTAAGATCACAATCTTTACAACTTATTTGATAAATTCTCTGCATTTTTGCGGTACTATCCTTGTCTTTCGGATTACCTAGCAAGTGTTTTTTTCTCGAAAATGTTACTTGCAAATTGGCTTTTTTCAAAATCTAGACCCTCGTGATTCCAGGTTCAAAGTTCAAATGGTAAGCAAATAAAGTTTTTTTCGGCTTTCTCCCTTGTAAAAGTCATTGATTTCGCTAAGATTTTCCGGTTGTTAATTAATTTCTTACTTTCTTCTTAATTAAGTTACATTCCGAATGACACATCATATGTACGCACAAAAAATGCCCCGTTTGAATTTTTTAGTAAACATATTAATTAATTTTCCTTTAAGTAAAATTAGATATACCAAAGAATTGGGGTATATTAAGAATGTGGCTGAATATAACTGATACACTGATTGCCTAGTGGAGAAATTTTAACAACACAAAACAAAGAAAAGGAAACCTACATACCTTAGACTGTGATGATTTATTTTGATCAATATTGTGGTGACTTGTAGTTAAAAGGAGTGGTAAAACTGGATGGCATGTTATATCGTTCACTCTAAAACGATGGCCTGAAGCTCGACTTTTATGACTTATATTTAATACTTGACTGAATTTACTCTTGTCTGCGAATGTAAGCTGCCATAGGTTCAAAGTACCATTATCATGTTTCGTGACAAGAGAAACAATAGGGCACGTGTCATTTTGTTCTTCAGCTGGATTCTGAACCTACAAATATACCAAAAATAAAATATCTAGAATTAAGTAAAAAGATAATAATTTAAAAGAAAATAATAATGTATATACTTGAGCATTTGGATTGCTTTCATCCTCTTCTTTCACACTTGCCAAATTACATGTCTCCCGGGCAATGCAGTCTTTTACTAAATGCTTTAGCAGTGGTGCAGCACTGTACAAGCTTACAGTTGTTGACATACTCATCGAGTCACCTAAAGGAAAAGCATTTGGTATGCGTGTAGAGAAAGAAACTTGAGCTTGCCTGAAAGAACCTGGATGGTACTCATCGAGCCATTCAACCAACCTAAAAAAAAAAAAACCTTTACTTCATTATATATAAAACAGTGTATTAGCCAAACCAGCTTCCAGTTTAATATCAATGTATTAAATGTAACTAGAAAACTCAAATTCTGTTTAATGTTTAAATAGGGAAGTTTATACACTGAAGTTTTAAAAAGACTACGATCCTACTTGCATGATTTAATGTTCAGTTCAGTCAGGAATATTGCAAACTCAACTCAAGTGCCATCCTTAATTTGGAATGAAAGATTATGATGTGGAAGCCCCCAACAGTGGAAAACAAATTCGGTTTATGACATTATTGCCACTGTATACACATCAACCTGTGAAGATCAGTCGAGTGGATGAAATGAACTGTGTAATGTGAACTAATTTAGTCACAGCCGATCTCCCCGGAATGAAATCATGCTAAATGGAGTCTGTTCTTAATCTAAAACAATATTTGCTGAAAAAAAGCAGACCTCAAAAATCTTACAGAAGAGACAATATGGCTATTGGTGGATAGTTTGATGGATCACTATTACCCCACCACCTTTAAGACAGGAAAAACTCGTGATAGCTTCCAAATCATAGGGAATGCGCCAGATCTAAAAATTTATTTAAACATTTTCTTAAGTGGAGTCAAGAAAGCATATAAGCAGTTGTGCACCAAGAAGCCATGAACTAGATCAGGTGCACAAGACACGTTAGTTTTAATTCGAGCTTCTAAAAAGGAGGAGGAACCTGCACCATAATTCCCTTTCCTTTCGAGCTCCTTAACCTACTCCTTTATCCTCTATACACTCCTATATTCCTACCCCCATGCCCACCAACATAAGGTGCATCCAAGCTAATTTGCATCATGCTAAGGCTGCGACATACCTCCTTAGCATGAAATTAAAGGAAGAGCAAATAGATATTGCTCTTCTCCAAGAGCCCTGGACCGCCAATTCGGAACGAACTAAAGGGCTGTGTAACACTTCTGGTAAGATATTAGAGGTGGGCACTGGTACCAACCCCAGAGCCTGTATCTGGGTCAGAAACAACTTGCAGTATTTTACACTTTCAGAGTACTGCACCAAGGACATGGCATCCATCCATCTCGTGATCACATCCGGGGGGGACCAGGCTGGAAGTAGTGGCCTGTTCGGCCTATTTCCCTGGAGACAGAGATGCAGAACAACCACCTCCAGCAGAGGTGCGGAAATTGATCGCCTTCTGCAAGAGGAACAACTATCACCTCGTAATGGGGTGTGATGCGAACTCCCATCACTTGGCTTGGGGGAGTACGGACACTAACAGACGAGGTGAATCACTATTTGAATACATTTTAGGGGAGGAGCTGGTTGTCAACAACATAGGCTCGGAACCCACCTTTCTTACAGCTAATCGTAGAGAGGTTTTAGATCTCACGATCAGCTCAAGACTTTTGAGCTCAAAAATTCTCAAATGGAGGGTGTCGTCTGAACCCTCATGTTCTGACCATGCCCATATCCTATTTGAGATTGTAACAGGCGCTAGACCTGTGGTGGAGTATTGCGATCCGAGAAGGACGGATTGGGAGGGGTACAAACAGTCCCTCGCCGCAGGTCTTGGGTCCGCTATCCCCACAGTAAGGGATCGTGACGAGATTGAGATTGCGGCTGAACAAGTTAGGGAAGCTGTTGTCTCTGCATATTACGAAAACTGTCCACTAAGGTCAAAGAAAGACAGTCGGGGGTCTACTTGGTGGAATAATAACCTCGATAAACTACGAAGGGAAGTTAGACGTCTCTTCAATCGTGCTAAGACTACAGGCAACTGGGAGCAATATAAAACCGCTCTAACACACTATAACAAAGAGATTAGGAACGCTAAGAGGGAGTCCTGGAGGAGGTTCTGCGGGGACATTAATAATATGCCCAGCAGCGCCAGAATCCACAGGATTCTCTCACGCGACCGTGTTCAGGAGCTGGGATCGATAAAACGACCAGATGGTTCCTTTACTGAATCTCGGAAAGGAACGTTAGAGCTCTTAGCACACACACACTTCCCATATTGTCTGATCCTGAGCAACGGAGAGGTCCTACCGGTTGAGGGACGATTTAAACGCCCTCATGGGGAGGACTGGCGAGTTGCTCGGCGAATAGTAACAGCCTCGGCAGTGGAGTGTGCTGTGAATCATTTCCAGCCATTCAAGTCGCCTGGGGAGGATGGGGTGGTACCGGTCCTACTACAAAAGGGACTGGAGATTCTCCTACCTCACCTTATCAGGCTGTACAGAGCCAGTCTGGCCTGGAACTACATTCCATCCAGCTGGACGATGGTTAGGGGGGTTTACATTCCCAAATTGGGACGTAAGGACCTCCTACCTACATCACTGAGACCTCTCAGTATTACATCATTCCTCCTGAAGGGATCGGAAAAAATACTGGACGGACACATTAGGGGGAACATCTTAACCGTTAACCCCCTAAATACCCACCAGTATGCCTATCAAACTGGCAAATCAACTGAGTTGGCGCTCAATAACCTCGTCGAGAAGATCACACACTCTCTGGAAAATGGAGAGGTTGCGGTGGCGGCATTTCTCGACATCGAAGGTGCATTTAATAATGCATTACCGATCTCCCTCTACGAGGCCACTATCGCTAGGGGGGTGGAACCTACCATCTGTGGCTGGATCGGAAACATGCTGCACAATCGGACCATTATTACCTCGTTGCGGGGAGAGGTGGTCGGCGTCAGGGCTGCGAGGGGGTGTCCTCAGGGGGACGTACTATCCCCCCTGCTGTGGTCCCTCTTTGTGGACGATCTGCTGGCTATTCTCGAACTCTGGGAGGTTGAGGTCCAGGCGTATGCTGATGATCTCGTCATAATGGTTAGAGGCAAATCTGAGGAGGAACTGGCTAGTACTCTTCAGGAAGCACTAAATTTAATCAATGATTGGTGCCGGAGGGAACAGATGTCTGTGAACCCTCGCAAAACGATCATTGTTCCATTTACCAGAAGAAGAAGGTTGGACAAAGTAAAACCACCTATTCTCATGGGAGAAACCATTCCATTTTCGGACCAAGCAAAATATCTGGGAGTTATCCTAGATAAGAAGCTCAACTGGGATATAGTTAGAAAGCGTTATCCGCAGGGCAAAACTGTCCCTGTGGACCTGCCGGAGAATCTGTGGTAACAACTGGGGAACAAACCCCCAACAGATGTACTGGCTCTATGTAGTGGTTATCAGGCCAATGATAACATATGGAGCCATAGTTTGGTGGCCTAGGGTACTTCGTGGTATCGCGAGGGCCAAACTGGCTCATCAACAGACAAGCTTGTCTGATGATAACGGGAGCGATAAGCACCGCACCATCAGCCGCTCTGGAGGTCCTCCTCAATATTCCCCCACTTCACATATGGTTGGAGAGGGTGGCGAGGTGGACAATGTACAGACTAAAACAAACGGCAGATAACATGCCGAGGGAAGTCAATCTGAGAGGGTCCGGTCTCCTTGATGACAGTGATTGTCACAGGATACTGGGAATGGTCTCAGACTTGATGCCTACAAAAATCAGCAGAGATCTGTCTTTCAAGACCGTCCTCCCGGAAAGGGAGGACTGGGACCGGAATCAATCGACCCTGTTGAGAGCGGACCTCTGCTGGTACTCTGACGGCTCCAAAACCAATTTGGGAGTAGGAGCCGGTGCATATGGGGGCAGCACCGATGCTAGACTTTCAGCTAGCCTCGGCAAGTACGCAACCATACACCAGGCAGAAGTGTATGCCATCGAGATGTGTGCAAGGGAAAGTTTAAAAGACCTGTGCACAAACAAATCGATAAAGATATATGCAGATAGCCAAGCTGCAATAAAGGCTCTTGGTTCCTACCCGTGTAATTCAAAGACGGTATGGAGTTGTAAATCTGCCCTTAACGAATTGGGCAGCTGTAATGAGGTGTCGCTGGTCTGGATACCGGGTCACTCGGACCATGACGGCAATGTTGCGGCCAACACGCTTGCCAAGAGCGGGGCCCAGAGTGACTTTGTTGGACCAGAACCGGTGCTGGGGATAACATCTTGCACAGCAAAACGCACCTTAAAGACCTGGACAGAAAGAATGACAATCCAATATTGGCAAAATCTTCCAGGATTAGCCCACTCTAAGGCCTTCATAAATGGCCTGTCTGAGTCAAGGGCTAAAAAGCTTCTAGAGTTGAACAGACAACAACTGAGAATTCTAGTCAGCCTGTATACAGGACACTGCCGCTTGCGGCACCACATGCACCGTATTGGGGTCGGTCAGGAGACCGAGTGCCGGCTGTGCATGGAGAATGAAGAAACAGCAGAGCATGTGCTGTGTTACTGTCCGGCAGCGGACAGGACTAGATACCTGCTCTTTGGCAAGGTAAAGCTTGCTCCAGAAGACCTGGATCAACTTTCGCCCACAAAGATTATCGACCTCTGCAGGTGGCTGGATTTGTTGGGCGAAATATAGACTTTAGGCGTGAGCCACAATAGACCTTAAGGTCGCGGTGGAGGGCCGATATGGCCCACTCACATACAAACCTAACCTAACCTAACCTAGTTTTAATTCTCCTAGCAGCTGCAATGATTGCATCATCTGTTAAATCATCAACAAAAAACACTGTGATGTCACTAGAAACTAAGCTGGGTGCTATAGGTGAAGAGATGGAGGTGGCACTAGAACAAAATAAGACACACAATTATATACTGTCTGCTACTGGTTAGATGAATTATTAATAGAAAAGTTTTGACAGTGATTAGAATAGTCCCAAAATTTCTTAGGATTAGATCTACCTCTCTTTCAACCCTTTGGAAGTAGCTCACTTGAGAACTTTTACCCTGGCTCACTAAATTTATTCACAAACTCTACATTTCCAGACTCCTTGAACTTACACCCCAATGGGATTTAGACTGCGATCGTCAGGCCGAGGATCCTCTATGGGGTGTTGGTCTGGTGTGAACCAAACTACTACCAGGAAGCTGGCCAAACTCCAAAGGTTGGCAATTCCGGGTATCACAGACGCTATGAGGACGACACACTCAGCCGCGCTAGAGGTCCTGTTGATGCTGCCACCGCTTCCCATCTGTATCAGAAGGGAGGCTATGGCGTCGCATCTTAGAATGAGAGACTCTGGAAACTAGTGCGGAGAGGTAGCAGCAATGGGGCATGCAAGAGTCGCCAAGGAGGTGGAAAAGGAATTTCCAATTTCCGCCATAAAGGTGCGAAATTCCGAGGGTGATATTATGTTGACTAGGCCATATAGCCTCAGGATCCCCAGTAGGGATCAGTGGAGGGAAAATGAGGTTGCATTCCAGCCCACAAGCCTGGTCTGTTTTACCGATGGATCGCGGCTAGAGGATCAACAACCCTCTGGGACAGGAATATACATCGAGAGCCTGGAGGTGCATGAGAGTTATGCTCTGGGTGCATATACCACGGCATCCGAAACAGAGGTGTACGCTATCCTGTCTGTGGCCAATAGACAGGATGTTAGGAGGAGCCCCGAGAAATGTGTATACATATGCTCGGATAGCCAGGCGGTCCTCCGGGCAGTCTGCGCGGCCAGAATCAGGTCAACGCCGGTTCAGGAGTGCGCTGACGCCTTCAAAGGACTAGCCAGGACAATGGAGGTGCAACTGGTGTGGGTTCCGGGACACTGTGGCATAGCGGGGAATGAGGTAGCGAATAATCTTGCAAGGCTTGGTTCCCGGCAGCTGTTCTGTGGCCCAGAGCCTGTGATAGGCATAAGTAGGAAGACAGTCTCTGTAGCCTTAAGACAGGTGGACTGAGGAAGCCATGGAGAGGCACTGGGGGTCGGTTGGTGACTGTAGGCAGGCGAGGGACTTCGTGGAGGGGCCGGACAGAGATAAAGCCATCTGGTTACTCGGTAAGAGTCGACCTACGCCTCGCCGCATCCTTGGGGTGCTGACAGGCCACTGCGCCCTTAGGAGACACCTCACATTGATAGGTGTAGAGAGGGATCCCATTTGCCGGGAAGGTGGCGAGGATGAAGAAACGTCTTACCACTACCTGTGTGAATGCGAGGCTTTTGGGAGTCTTCAAGCAGAATTGTTTGGTTCGAGGACTCTGCAGAGGAATCAGGTAAGTACCGTCCAATTGGAGACAGTCACGACCTTCATTTCGAGGTCGAGGCGGTTTGGCGACGAAACCGTGGAGGAGTAGAGCATGGTTGTTGAGGTTGGCAAAAAGGGCCCATTGTGGCCTACTTGCTTGGCGTTAGCCTCCCCACCATTGCTACTATTATTACACCACAATGAATATTTATATTTGATAATGACCTTAATTTTTTTTTAAACCAAGGAAGATACTGATTACATGCACTCTTGGAGCAGTTCTGGGATCATAAAGATCAAATAACTCATCAATTCTGGAATAGAACGAGTTTAGCATAGAATCCACATCTTGAAGCTTATCCATATCATCCCAGTAAAACCTGCCAAGTTCTGCATATAACACGAGAAATTTGTATTTTCGAAAAATTATATAATCTGTGCCCAGTATTACCAATATGGGATGAGACTAGTGGACCTTCGAGCTGAAACTCTATTATCTTTTCTGAGGTTTTTTTTTGAGCTTGTGCTTGTTTGGTAGTAAATAGAAGTAGTGTTTTTTTAATGTAATTTTAATTAAGCTTACCAAATTAAGAAACTTCCATCAACTGGGTGTATGCTGAACAGAAGATCGGGACTGTGATGCCAATCCCTCAACAAGGTTTCAATGCGTGCATCTAGGCCATCCGAACTTGTACCACTTTCTATAAGAGGTTCTTCAGTATTTTCATCAGGATGTTCTGGATTATCTACTATACGTCTAAAAACAGATAATACAAAACAATACAGCTATTAATACTTAAAACTATATAAAACAGTACTTCGTTAATTCTTCTAGCAAAGACTCAGCCTGCAGGCTGAAATGCATTTCTTTGTTGTCCAGCCAGTGTAATACAAAAGCTGGCCTTGGATTGCAGAAGCTAATACTTGGTACAAGTGGTATGTCTGTTTCGGCATTTACTGAGGCAGCCAAGTGGAAATGAAGACCTGGAGTAACACCTATTAAAAAAAAGAATATGTGTATCATATATCATGGCGATTCTGAAAAATATATTGGTGTTTCTGATTTATTTAATGAGCAGTTTTTCCAGATGGGTTTACAGTCCTAGTTATAAAAGGTGGAAACAATTTGGGAACAGTGTAAACTTGGTCTTAAAAAATGCCAACTTTTTTCTAATTTAACTGACCTCGAAACTCTTACTTTTTTGCAGATAGCAATAGTCACACATGGCATTTGGGCCAGCCTGTATTTATAGTTATTTTATTAAGATCATTAGTTAATGTGACTATATAAATCAAATGAGCTTGTAATAAACTTTGACTCAGCAGAAGTCAAGCTGTCATAGAAAATCCTTCCTTCATTCGAGCGTGGCTTAAGCTGCCACTACAATCGAGCACCGAAATAGTTCTTCCGCAAAGGCCCTCGTCATGCATTACATAGTATTGTTTAAGAACAGCCTTGTCCTAGGGTAGCTTAGTGGAGAAAACTATAAGCCAGGGTTCAGTTTTTATTGTCTCCTGTCCACGTTTATGAAAGTTAAGTAGATTTAATTATATACTCCTGGTTAATGGTCGTTTTCTTAGCTCAATGAGATGTAGGCAGAACTAAAAAAGTATTTCTATCAATAGATCACTATTATTTGACTAAGTGCCTAATCAACATGGTAAAATGCATACAGTTTACTGATATGCAAGTAAGACAATCATTTGGTTAAAACGTTATGATAAAATCACACTATTTCAGAGATGTGAACTGGCAAATTACCTTCCATTCATTGATTGTTGTGGTAAATTACCGATAAATTACAGTGGAAATTTACCGTAAATTATTACTACAAATAAATTACCAAATTCTCGTAAATTACAGGATAAATTACTGATTTTTGTGGTAAAAATTTGCGTTATTTACCATTATTTACGAGGTTTTCTTGTAATTTACCATATTTCTTTAAAGTGATGTTCGTCAGTGAGTTAAGTGTCAGCGATATGCGATCGGTTCGGGGAATTACTACCAGCCGCCGGAGATTATTAGGCCATTATCGAGGATCCACTTTGTTAAAAACGCGATTTTTGCGCACTAAGTAGCAGTCGTCACCGTCGATATTTTGATAACATAGGTTAGTGGTTACCCCACTAGTCACAAACATCATTGTCAGAGTGGATAACACAATCAATTTCCTTGGGATGCAAACTAAGAATACCATATCTCAATTATCTAAAAGTTGCCTTTCAAACCAAATCTCAAAAAAGAAATCAACAGCCAAAAAGCGAAATGCACACTATAAGAGATTTGAGGAGGAAAGACTGTGTCTATTAAAAAGCAGATAAGGGGAACAAAATTTTAATTCTTGATAAGGTTGAATACTTTGATAACAATGGAAAATCTAATCAGAACCAGTCCTTAGTAAGAGATAACAAAATACCCTCTTCCTAGTATTTCAACTTGGTTTAAAAGTAGTCAAAAGTCGTGTAAATTTAATACATGAAAATACCAGGAGGGTTGCCTTATCCAACCCAATTTTACCTTGTGTGTATTGCCTCTCAAAAGTTCGTAAGCCAGGGAATGAGATGAGAGCAATGGTCTTTGGTATCGGTTCCCCGACTTATGAACTTTCCAAACGGTTATCGAAAGAGCTCAGTACATTGGAAGCTCAACCTCCAAGTTTTTTGATTAAAAATTCCATTGAATTTATTAATGGAACCAAGGATATTAAGCTGAAACCAAATGAAGTACGGATCTCTATCGATATCAAATTGTTGTTCACCAGAATCTTTATCAACATAGCTCTTTAATATCTTCAGGACATGCTTCATGATAACCAGCTATCAGACATGAAGGTGGAGAAATATATCAAGCCTCACTATGCATGTCTGAGAGTTTCTTTACAGTCGGCGGGAAGTTTTATCGACAGACACAGGGAACCACAAAGGATATCCATTGTCTCCGTTCGTTGCCGAATTCTTCATGATCCGACCTAAGTGATTTTGTTGACACAATGGAGTATTTTTCGAGGGTATGGTTGAAATATGTCGACGATATTTTTGCCATATTTGACCTTAGTAAAAATAACATCCATAATTTTGTTGATAAGTGGAACAGTAGATTTCCTTCAATCAAGTTCGCTTACGAAATGGATAACGATGACCAATTACCCTTCCTTGATACTCATGCCATCAAAAACATAGAGAGGTTAGAATTTCACATTAATAGGAAAGAAACTTCTACAAATCGCTTTATACCATCAGATTCAAATAATCCTTATGGTCACAAAATATACATATAAGTATAGCATTTCTTGAAGAAATTGTATCCATGACGTTTCACACAACTGAGATTATAAATTATATATGGGGAAAGATTTAGACTAATACCAACTGGCACAGTGTGGAGTCTACACTAATCTAGACTCCATATAACACAGACTCAGTCAAGTTGAGAGATTACATCACGAGTTTTGTATGTAGGCAAAGAAAAGGGGGATACATCTCACGCTGTAACTCATTTTCGTTTTTTTTTATTTTTAATTTTTTTATTTCAATAACACACCACGAGGGCTTACAGCCTAAATATTATCGTACCGTGGGTGTCGACAAAGAGGAAAGAGGCAACTTGTTAATTCTGGACTTGAAGGTTTGGAGGTTCGGGGGAGAAGGAAAAACATGTGCCGGCAAGGAATTCCACAACTTGAAAGTCCTCGGGACAAAATAGTGGGCATAAGTAGATGTTCTATGTCTGGTGACCTGGACAGTAAAAGGATGCATTCGCTTTGTTCCCCTGGTATGGGAGCAGTATTCGAGGTTTGGCCTTATTTGTGAAGTATATAAGGTATAGAGATTAGCCGGTGAAAATTATTTGCAATTATTTGCCTGGAAGAGGAAACCTAATTCCTTAGCAGCCACTTCTGCAATTGATGCGACATGTGGGTGCCAATTGAAATTTCGATCCACAGAAATGCCAACAAGTGAAAAGGACTCATTACTTTGAATAACTTGGTTGTTCATTGTGATGGGTCTAGTGTGTATCTCTTATGGGATAGAAAGCAAGACTGAGATGTGGTGGAGTTGAATTGTACAAGAATTCTACTTCCCCAGTCTAATATTTTTGGAGATCCACAGAGACAGAACCCTCCATGAGTCTGCGATCCTTATCTAACAGGCTTAGAATATTGTATATTTGAGTGGAGGGTGCTGTCATCCATGTAACTGTGAACTGGGTTGGATGTGCTAGAGAGGAGGTCATTGATGTGGAGGAGAAACAAAGTAGGGGCTAAAGCTGAACCTTGAGGAACTCCTGCATTAATTGGATACAGTTTAGGAGTGGTCATCCACGACAACAGAAATGCTCCGGTTGGAGAGGAAATTTGCTGTCCACGTACAGAGTTTTGGTGGTATGCCATAGGCTGGTAGTTTAATAAGCAGCGCTGAGTGCCAGACCTGGTTGAATGCTTTGGATATGTCTAGAGCGACAATCTGGGATTCACCGTGTAGTTCCATAGACTTGTTCCAAGAATGGGTGACAAAAGAAAGGAGGTCGGCAGTTGATCTGCGCTGACGGAATCCATACTGCCTGTCGTGGATTAGACTGTGTTTTTCAAGAAATTTTAGTAGTTCGGTGTTTATATACTTTTCCATCACTTTAGAGACGACTGAAAGGAGAGAAATAGGCCTGTAGTTGATAGGCAGCGCTTTGGATCCTTTCTTGGTGATGGGTTGTACTCAAAGCAGTTTTCCAGTTACTAGGGAATATACCTCTACTGTAAGATGTCTGAAACAGACGAGTCAGGACAGGAGCAAGTTCTGGTGCGCATTTTTTAAAACAATTGCTGGAATCTCGTCAAGGCCAGAGGCTTTCCTGGTATTAAGAGAAGAGAGCATCTTTCGTACCTTTTTAGTTTTGAAAATGATATCCGTCATTTTATGTGTGACATTGGGGACTGTTGGTGGTTGAACATTTGGAGGTGGGTTGAAAGTAGAATTGCCGGCGAACAACGAGGCAAAAAGTTCAGCCTTGCCCAATTTCATTACCTGAGACAAAGAGGAGGGAACGTGCTCCTGCAGAAATTATTCCCAATAGATTTAGCAAGAGTCCAGAAGAGTTTTCTGCCGCTGGAGCTTAAGAGGACGTTGTTTTTGATGTGGTTATTAAACGAGTTTTTTGCCTAAGAAAGAATGCGAACATAGCGGTTTCTTGCGTCGTTAAATGCTTGATGGTTTTCTTGACTGTGATTGCCTAGCAGCTTTTTGCGAGCTTTGACCTTTTCAAGTCTGGTCTTGTCACAGGATTTAGAGAACCAGAACTTTTGAGTGGCTGCAGAGGTTTTCTGTGTACGTGGAATAAATAATTCCATGCCAGCTTGGATAATTTCGGTGACTTGTGAGATATCAGAGGGGTCAGGATGAGAGAAGCAGAGAGACGCCCATGGAAATGAGGAAAAGTAATCCCGCATTTCGTCCCAGTTTGCGGAGTTGTAGTGCCAAACGATACGTGGGTGTGATGACTCTGTGACCTCGGGTTGCATTGCGCAGGAAGCAGTGATCATGCTGTGGTCTGAGCGACCCGGGGGGTGTGGGGGTGTGGGGGGGTGACTGATATCTTATAGCAGTCAGGATTTGTAGTAAGAAGGAGATCCAAGGGATTTGAGCTGTGTATTGGGATGCGAGGAAAGTAAGTAGGTTGCTGAACCATATTGGCTAAAGAATTGCTGACTGCAAAGGCCTCCGCTGTTCTTCCTTGTGGATCGGTTTTTGAAGATCCTAGCCAATCCTTATTATGGACATTGAAGTCACCAAGAATAGTGACCTCGGAGGAAGGATATTCAGAAATCGGATGGTCGGTTTTTCAGAAAGGTAGTCAAAGAGCTGGACAAAGTTGTTGTCAGAAGGTGACCGGTAAATGCAACAGATGAATTTAGTTGCAGCTCTGAGAGAGAGAGAGTTTTATCCATAGTATGTCTTTTCTTCCAGCTTCTAAATTGGGGAGTCTGGTGCATGATAGATTGCTACAGACATATGTGCACACGCCTCCATGCAATCTAAAAGAAGTAAGGAGCTCATACCCCGGGAAATTAAGGATTAGTGGCTGTTTTGGCACTGATTTTAGTTTTGGTGAGGAAGAGGAGTTGGGGCCTATTAGCCTAGAGAAAATGGTGGACGGAGTTTAGGTTACAATTTAGGCCACATATATTCGAGGATATGTTAAATATTGATGCTGGCGCCCCCTGTACACCCCTCTCCCGGAGATCCGAATGGAGGGGTATTTTATCTCCGGAATCTTTTGTACAAGGAGGAGCCATCATGATTTTTGCTTATAAGGGAAACCGACTCATACCGTTTCACCAATCCAGCATTTTAGCCCTTGAATGTAAATGGTTGAGGCATTGGTGCTGCATAAAAGTTTCAGTTCAAAAATCAACGTTTACTAAGTGAAGATTGGAACCTCTGATGACCACAAGACATATTTTTAAAGACCTGACGGTCGTTTCACTAACAAAGTTAGCGTCATCAGAGGATGAAAAATTCTGGCGTCATCCTCTGATGACGCTAACTTTGTTAGTGAAATGATCGTCAGGTCTTTAAAAGGATGTGTTGTGGTGATTTGGGTTCTCCAAGTGTACTTAAAAATCATTCTAAAGATAATATATTTAGTCCAGAACTTACTTATACAGTACATTGTATAAACAAGCATATGCTTGGGCTCATAGCATAATGTAATAAATTTTAACCAACCTGTTCCATGATAACCATACGAATGAAAGTCGTGGACAGAGTAGGTTGATGGCAATGTTGGAATTGGTGGTGATGGACCAGCAATTCCTTGACCATGATTCTTCGCATGACGACGGATATGGAAACATGTCCTGATAAAATAGTTTAACCATTACAAAAAAGTTGCTAAATAAAAAAAAAGTAAATATCTTTTAAGCTGTACCTATCTTATGCCACCTAGTCATATTTTGTAACTTTTCAAAAGACAAATTTATGAGTATGTTATTAGCATCCTCAGAAAAGAGGAAATTTTGACTGGTTTAGAAGTTAAAAGTTATTAGAATATTCTTGAATAAATATAGAATGGTAACTAGCATCTTTAAATTGGTAACTACAAACTTTCCAGTCTAAAATGCAAAGTTATTTTTTTCAAAATGTATAAACGGTAAAGATATGTGAGTTAGTCAAATCTTACTTCATATGCTTCAATCTTTGCATAAATCGATGTTTATGTCGATGAGTTCTAAATTTTGGATGGTGCGCTTGTGGATCCAGCTGAGACAAGTTGACAAGACCATCTTCAGGTAAAACTGTCTCCACCCATAAGCGGCAGATATTATCCTTGCAAGAGGTAACAAGCATATTAGAAACAGAGCCCCTGAAAGTTAAGTCAAATTATTAGCTTAAAAATTAATGACCATAACTGTGATTATCTATTTATTTATTTATTAGCAAATTTTCTTAATAAAGAATCATTATGCTAAGACTTTATCAAACTTGGCAAGTATGTTTTTTTTTGTAAATTTTTTGGATGAATTTGTTAACCACTCCTCATAAAAAAACAAGATTTTCTCTAAAACATATTATGTCTCCGAAATTTATAAAGGTAGTTCGATGAAATTTGGCACACATATCGCCTTAATAGAAACTTTGCACAAACCAAAATTGAAGTTTCTATTTTGATAGAAAATTTAAGTTATTAGAATTGCAAACAACTTCTCTATTATAACACACTTACTGCTTTGGCCTTTTTTTTATAAACAACCTTTTACAAGGTCAGAACTATAATGAATTAAATTCCTTAAAATAGGCGGCAAGTCGGCAGGTCTAGACCAATCACAAGGCAAAAAGCTATTGATTATTTTGTCATAATTAATTCCGCAGCTTTTAATAAGAATAATAATTTTTATTCATTCCTTAAGTACCCAGATGGGTGTAAAACACGTCAATAGGTACACAACACAATATTCTGGTCAATAAACAACCATGTGAGAAAATCAAAGATAATATACAATAAAAAAGTTCGGTACACAGCAAGTGCGTTATGGTAGTGAATTTTTATTAAATGCTTCAAACTTGAATAACTCAATTTTTATAAACTTAGAAAGTTTAATTTTGGAATGTTGTAAGGTCTTTCCTAAGGCAAGATATCCACCAAATTTTATTAAAATAACTTTGTAATATTCAGAGAAAATTTTTTTTTCGAAAGAAAATTCAAAATTTGAAAAACTCAATTTTCTATAAACTTAGAAAGTTGAATTTTGGTGCGCAGTAAGGTCTCTCCCAAGGCAACATATATAGTAAATTTCATTAAAACAGATGTGTAATTTTCGGCGAAAAAATTTTTTTTTTTGAAAGAAAACTCAAAGTTTTCCCGGAAAACCCTCTCCGATTTTCCTGGCTAACAAACTCACCCAAGCCATTAATAAAAGAAAGGCACTTGCCGAGGTTCATCGAAATCAGTTAATTATTTTTTGAGTTATCGGATGGATACATACATACATTATATAAAAATTGAAACTGACCCCAGATATGGGTTCTAGGGGTCCTAGTTCGCGCTCATTTGAAAAAAATGTTTGCAAAGTCTCACCATCGATACCTCTCTATTAGTGAATTTTTTAAAATTAGTATTCACTAAAAATGCAGCAGTAATAGATGAAGACAACTTCCTTGTCGAAATACATATCTAGCGCATAACTCTCTGTTATTATTTTTGTGGTTTTTGAGGTGACTCTGCTTATTGTGTCAGCGTTACACATTGGTCTACATCACCTTTAAACACACAGATTCCCAGAACAAGCTTCATCTCAACTGGAAATTCACCCTCTTGAAAGCATATATTTATTATGTAACACAGGAGTTCTACAATGTATATTATAATCATTTTAATAAATTTTACTGTAATTTCAAATACATCTGGGCTTGCCATATTTTAAGGAATATGTTACCCTTATTATTATATATATTATCATCAGAATTCACACCTGATAGAAAGAATTACCATGATTTAACATATGTTTGACAATTTATTTAAAAGCACCATTAGTGAAATTTTCACTTTTCATCTGCTTGTATAAGTGTTCAAGATACATCTTGAAATAACTTGCTGTTATTTTATTATCTTTCCCTGTCTTCTCTCTTGAAGATTTGAGTTCTGGTTAATAATCTACCACATAGCCTTCTGTTTGCCTGAAACTCCATTTATATAGTTTTCAGTCTCAATTTTTTTAATATTTGTGTACTAATCTCTTCAGCTGTTTTCACACATCATGTACACATGCCATGATATAGCATTGTTTCTTACTTTAGCAATTGTAAATAAGGCATCCAAAGTATTTTTCATTTGTTTTAAATCTTGACTGTTTGTCATCTGTCTTATTTCATTCTATTTTTTTTTTTTTTTTGGACGATCAACGGAAAATGTGTTAATTTTGTTTAATAAAATGTCATGGAATTTGGTGTAGCTTGCACTCGCTGATTTTTCTTGTTATAAAATGTCCCAATTTATTTGTTCTATTTGTTGAGCAAAGGCTTCAATTTCTTCTAAATGTATTTTTCTGTTTTAGTGAATTTTCTTAAAAAAAAATTCACTAATGAGGAGATCCCGACTTTCGAATTTTGAAAAAATTTCTTCAAATGAGCGCTATTTTTTTTTAATATGTTTATATATATATGTATATATATATATATATATATATATATATATATATATATATATATATATATATATATATATATATATATATATATATATTTATGTGTCACACCTATAACTTAAAAAATAATGGACCGATTTTGATAAAATTTGGCACATACCTTCCTTTCGCAAGTCGCTTGGATAAGTTCGTTAGCCAGGAAAATCCGCCGAGGTTTTCCCGGAAAATTTTGTGTTTTCTTTCGAAAAAAATCGAAAAAAATTTATATCTCCAAAATTAACAAAGTAAGGGCAACCAAATTTCATACACGGGTTTATATCATAGGAGGCAAGTTACCTACCAAAATTTAGCTCCGTATGTTAAAGGACAAAAAAGTTACAGGCATTCAAAGAAAAATAAATTTGGGTTCTCCTCAAAACGTCAAAATCGCGATTTTAAACGTCAAAATTGGTGAGTACCTTCCTTTTGCAAATGGCTTGGATATGTTCGTTATCTAGGAAAATCCGACGAGGTTTTCCCGGAAAATTTTGTGTTTTATTTCGAAAAAAATTTATATCTCCAAAATTAACAAAGTAAGGGCAACCAAATTTTATACGCCGGTTTATATCATTATAGGCAAGTTACCTACCAAAATTTAGCTCTGTAGGTCAAAAGACAAAAAAGTTATAGGCATTTAAACAAAAATAAATTGGGGTTTTTCACAAAACGTCAAAGTTGCGATTTAAACGTCAAAATTGGTAACATTTAGGAAAAGAACTTTGAATCTAATATGGGCTATGGAAATAAAATGTCTCAAGAAGAATGTTTTACTAACCCTGAAGTCTTAGTTTCAACCATCATTGTCCTTCATTTTAATAAAATGTTTCCAGAAAATTCATTTCAAATAGACCCTTTCTCTGATGCGTGGCAGTAGCCTTAGCTATAGAGTTTATCGTTAATAGTATATAATTTTTGTAGAATTTTCGTAAAAAAAATCAATAAAGCTCAATATATCTGTTATTATACCAGATATGAAAAAAATTGTATATATTAATTATAGGGTGTCTTGAGCTACATCTTAAAAAAATATTTCTCGCAGGGTGGCCCATAAGTCATTTGTGATACAAAATTTCTTTTTTTTTTTTAATCAAACACGCCTTATGTTATTGCATTTTTGCATTTTCCATCGAAATATAATGCATGTTTGTAAGAACACAAATTCTGGACGCAGTAAGTGCGTTGTGGTAGCGAATTTTGATCAAATGCTTAATATTTGAATAGCTTAATTTGCTATTAACCTATAAGGTTGACCAAAAAACGAGTTTTTTCGGGAACACTTTAAGTTTACTTTCGGAAATTTTTGTACATTTTCAAACAATAAAGTTATTTTGATGAAACATGGCACATTGTTTTTACTATATAGGTTATACTGGTAACCAAAATTGATGCCTGCTTTCTTAAAAAACACACATTATTGCTATTAAAAAATAGTTTTATGAAAATTCACTACCATAACGCACTTGCTGCGTCCCGAGATTTTTTTTATTTTTAGCCTTCTATGATATTTTCAAGTCTATGATTTAGCACATGTGATCTGATATATGATAATTTACTTTATTTGTCTGTTCCATCTAACTAATTTTATCCCTAAACTAAAGATACTAAAAGTTTTAAATGTTTAAATACTTACTTTGGCATATATTTGCTGGTAGTTCTCCATGACAAATGTGTCACTGCACGTGGATGGGCAATATATACAAATCCATAATCCAAATCAATTGGTCCATCAGTGCTTTTGGATGTAAATAAGACTGGAAAAAGTTGACATTAATAACTAATTAAAACCTAAACCAGAAAGTTACTTACAATGCTTATTCTCATACCAGATTTTAACAAGCCTATCGTTTTCACCACAAGTGGCAAACAGTGTACCATCTGGACTAAAAGCCAGATGTTGTACAGGAATTGCAGTATTAGCCTTCCACACACAGTGCCAGCTAGTTGGATCCTGTTCACTATCTGCCATATAAAAATAAATTATTATATATATATATATATATATATATATATATATATATATATATATATATATATATATATATATATATATATATATATATATATATATATATATATATATACAGGGTGTTTGGCGAGTCTTGTTAATTAAAAGTTTATGACCTTCTAATCTGAATTAGAAAGAGAAAATTTGGGTTTGGCCATAAGCGGTTATCGGAAGCAAAGTAAATTACTTTGAAAAACATGGTACTTCCGTTTATACTGGAAGTACCGTGTACTATCGTTATTTTCAATGGGATACCCTATATATTATTGCAGTTTTAGCTTCCGCATCGAATTCCAGAATACATTTTATAAAGGAATCATATGTCAAAAATGTGACATGCAAAACTTTTAAAATGTCACTACTATGTTTGATAAGACATATCTCCGCTATTAGACAAGATCGGAGATTTTACCTCAGTGAGTAAGCTAAAAAAGCTTAGTTCTAAGGAAACAGTGGATAGTATCTACAAGAACTCATACATAGCGTTCTATACTAACCGTCCAACTTGAACAACTTCTTTCATTCATAACTTGAATATTTCAAATAGAACACCCTATATTTTTTACCTCATCTTATTGGCCATTTAAAACACTTTGAAAATTGTTAACACGTCCCTATACCTATCTCTTACCATTTCTGAGATATATCGATTTTTCTGTTATATTTTGGCGCATACATCAGATATTTGGTCATACGTAGTTGCCTTTAAATGAAAATGTCAAAAACAGGGTAATTCAACTGACACTTCCTAGGTGATTTCACTGTAGCTGCTTGTTGTGAATTTTTTTTAATCAAAAGTGCTAAAATAATATGGATAACAATACATTTTATTTTCGTTATTCTGCAGAAGATGTTTTCAATTTGTTCTCAATATATGGTGAATGTAACAGAATAGTTGAGAGAACAGTTCGAACATTTAACAACAGATTCCCCCATTTGGCTCCAATGAATAGAACAAAATTCAGCAGAATTAAAAGTAAGTGGTCAAGTCATGGAATAATACGACGCGTTGTTAAATGTTTCAAAATTGAAGACAATAAAATGAATGAAATTATAGTTCTTGCATATTTTGAAGCATATCCACAAAGTTCGTTAAGAAGTGGGTCTCAAGATTTGCGTTTATCTATCTGGTCAATACACAGAATATTGAGAAAGCACAATATGCAAAATCTCTCACTTCAGCTTGTACAAGAGCTCCACCCTAGTGACTACCAACAAAGGATAAACTTCTGTGAAGATTTATTAATAAAAATTCAAGAAGATCCTTCATGTTTGAAAAAAATAATATGGACAGACAAGTCTAGGTTTGATAGAGAGGATTATTGTCAATCGCAAGAACGAGCATTATTGGGCTAGAGAGAACCTGCATTTAACGAGACATCGAAATTTCCAAAACAAATTCAGTTTTAATGTTTTCTCCTTAACTTCTGACAATGTTGTGTGTTATTACATTTATGACGGAAACTTAAATTCTCAGAGGTATTTGTTGGAGATTCTTAGAAACATAGTGACAGTTTTATTGAAAATCTGCCAGTCAATACATTATTTAGTTCCTGGTATCAACTAGATGAGCCTCCCTGTCATTGATAGAATGAAGTACATCAGGAACTAAATAGGATGTTTGAAGACCGATGGATAGGCTGCAACAGTCCCTGCAGATGGCCACCAAAATCACCAGATCTAACACCGTGTGATTTTTATCTCTGGGGCAGGATAAAGAGTAAAGTGTAAGCTACTCCAGTGAGTACATGTGATGAACTTATTCAACGGATCGTCGAGGCCTTTCAAGGAGTAGATCCACACGAAATAAGGAAAGCAACTTCACACGAAGTCAATTCGAGAATTTTTAAATGTCACAACAGGAACGGGAGACACATTGAAAAGTTCCTATAAGCTTCTACCTACCTATGAATAATTTTTACGTTTGCTATTTATTATTTTTGTTAAAAGTTTATAAATTAATGCTCTTGTTCATGTTTTTTTTATTTTTACTAATGCCTATTTATTTTACAACCACAGCAAAATTGCCTGAATTTAATGCATAAGACAAAGCCAGATTTAAAAACTGTGAGGATTTTAGATAATTGAAAATTTTAAATAAGTGAGATAGGTTTAACACAATGTAACAGAAAAATATATATATATATCTCAAAACAACAAACAGCCTACCATGAAAGTCTGGTTCCAAGATATAAGAAGTAACTCATCCCTACCGAACCGAGCTATAAAAGGGATTCCATAGGCGGAGCCATTTATTTTTATAGGGATATAATATTCTCTATTAATTTTTAAAAGATAATTCGTACAACACTACTACTACTGTCTAATCGAAAGTCCAATATATATTCACATACACCGCTTATAACTACTATCAATTAAAATAGAACGCTATACTGTACAACCTCTTTAATCCGAACACGTGAAAATAATATACCTCCCGCAACTTCATAGAGCAGTTCAAATTCTGAGAATGTCGACACCATTCACAACCGAACCTAGCAATTTCATGGAAATACAATACAACCCCAGTTATAGGTTTTATAAAATAATAAAGCGGATAGGTGTCTACTGTAGCTACACTGCAGCCACATTCAAGTGTTTAAAGAGTTTAAAGTGTTTCAATTGAAATGGACTAAGTTTTATAAACAGAAGACCGTAGGATATCTACGCCTATGGGATGGGAATTAAAATGAATTCTATACTTTCTCCTCTGTCAGCGAAGTTACGTACATGTTAAGGCCAGATTTCTTCACCACCGCTTCATAGCCATTGTTCATAATTTACTGTCGCAGATCGGTATAAACACTTTTTCCTCGTTGAGAGTTAAATAGTCCATATCATTATTTCTACTATGCGCAAACTTCTTCTGTTGATATGTAGCGGCAAACTTATTGCAATTAAACACAACGATATTTTAGAATTGTGAGTGATTTTAGACATGTCACATCGTTTATTTTGGAACCCGACTATAGGAAGTGTCAGTTGAATTTCACTCTGTTTTTTGACATTTTCAGTCATAGGCAACTAAGTATGAATACATATCTGATGTCTGCACCGAAATATAACAAAAAAATCGACATATCTCAGAAATCGTAAAAAATAGGTATAGGGGAGTGTTAACATCTTTCAAAGAGATTTAAATGAGCAATAAGATGAAGTAAAAATATATAGGATGTTCTATTTAAAATTATAAAGTTATGAATTAAAGAAATTGCTCAAGTTGGACGCTTAGAATAGAATGCTATGTATAAGTTCTGGAAGATATTATCCACCGCTTCCTTAAAACTAAATTTTTCCAGCTCAGTCACTGAGGTAGAATATCCGACTCTAATAGCAGAGATATGTCTTATCAAATATGGTAGACATTTAAAAACATTTCGAAAAAATCGAAATAACTTGAAAACGTCACATTTTTGACATATGGTGCTTTTATAAAATTTATTCTGAAATTCGATGCGGAATCTAAAACTGCAAAAATATATTAGGGTGTTCCATTTAAAATAATGATAGTACATGGTACTTCCAGTTGTACCGGAAGTACCAAGTAATTTATTTTGCTTCCGCATAACCGCTTATGGCCAAAACCAAATTTTCTCTTTCTAATTCGGACTAGAAGGTCACAAACTTTTAATGAACGCGACTCGCCAAACACCCTGTATATATATATATATATATATATATATATATATATATATATATATATATATATATATATATATATATATATATATATATATATATATATATATATATATATATATATATATATATATATATATATATATATATATATATATATATATATATATATATATATATATATATATATATATATATATATATATATATATATATATATATATATATATATATATATATATAGTAAGTGTTGTGTTAATTATGACTAATTTAAGTGAATTTAAGGGTATGTAAAGCTATGAAATTTCAAACCAAACCCCAAACTGAATCAAAACTTCGGTTTGAAAAATTGTACAGGGTGAGTGAAACTCGATGTCTCAACTCTATTATTAGAAAAGAAAAAACAATGAAAAAAATCTGAAAAGAGGTGCCTAAATGGGATTGAGTAAGGTCCATTTTAAACCAAAGTTGCATATTTTTCCAAGTTTGGAAACTGAGTTATGACGTCATCGAACTTTTTTTCATAAACATACTTATGTTTTCACATATTTGAAAAGAGCTGATTTTTTCTCAACAAATTTTGTAAAGAAAAAAATTCGATATCTTCTTCAGTTAAAAAATTATAAGCAAATTTGTCGCATCTGTCAATAATTGAAAATTATTAATTAGTTACTAAGCATTAAAAAACACATCATACTATTACCACAGAAATAAATATAGTACATAATCACTAAAACAAATTTTCAATTTGACCACTTCCTACTTTTAAACACTTTATCCAATCTCCGCCCCACTGCTCTTACTGCAACCTTTCGTAACATTTCTCTAGATAGTAAATCGCAAGCATTTCTGATTTCTTCTTTTAAATGTTCCAAGTTAACAGATGGTGTTCTGTAAACTTTATTTCTAAAAGTTCCTCACAATAAGAAGTCTAGTGGAATCAAGTATGGTGATGCGCCCACTGTATCAGTCCATTTATACCTATCCAATTTTTCACATAAGTTTCATTGAAATATTGTTGCACAATTCTTGCTTTATGTGTCCGTCATGCTAGAAACACACATTTACTCACAGCTGTAATGGCACGTTTTCGAGAAGCACAGGAAGTTGTTCTTGAACAAATTGCAAATATTACCCACTAACTACAATTACTTCGTAAAAATAAGGACCAATCAAACGCCCATTAATAATACCACACCCAACGTTAACTGAAGTGTCCTTGGTTTTCAAATGAATTGACAAAATGTGGATTTTCAGCAGCCAACAACAACGTTCATTTTTCTTCTTGGGCTTACCATTACTAACAAAACGGCTTTCGTCCACCCACAACAAATGCTAGAAAAACTTACTGTTCATTGATCTTTAAGTTTGCCATCACTGGGACAACATAATTAATTCTTCATTGTTGATGTTGATCGGACAAGTATTCAAAGTTGTGAGGCTTATAATCGTGGTAACCATTTGCTTTCAAAATTTGTCATACCGATCCATACATAAAACTTAACTCAAGGCAGGCTTGCAAATCGAGTTCCTTGTACAGTCTTTAAAATATTGCAAAACCTTGGCAACATTATTGTCAGAATTGACCCTTTTAGCAAAGCCTGCAAATATTTTTAAGCTTGAAATAACATGTTCGGGGTATCTCTGGCATATAACTGAACTGCTCTTCTAGGGATCTCTTAAGATTTCCCATAAACTAATAATATGTCGACTTTTTCGTTGTGCGTAAACATGGTTTTCTTAAAACTGTAAAGTGATGCAAGTCAACTATAAATAACATTTTAAAATTTTATGTGAAAATACTTTTGATTGCATTAGCTAGTGCGGCAAAAGCTTATTTGCATTAAAGTTCATTCTAATGTGTGTATTGGTATTTCTATTATTCTGCAACTAGAAGTTTCCTCAACTCGAATTTTTGTTCTGGTCCCTGGAAGTTCAGCTGTATATTTGTATATATTACTTCCACATTATCACAATGTATGGCAGTATCGCATCGGCGACAAAAATGTCCAAAAAAATTTTCGTTTCAATGTCGTAAAAAGTGTCAAAACATATAGGACATATGATTTGGGAACGAACATATTTTTTTGTCTGTATGTTTGTAACCTTGATAACTTTAGAACAAATTGAGACAACATCTTCAAATTTGGTATACAGTTAGCACCTAGCAAATGAATGGTTCGGATTATTTTTGGGTAAAATCGCTCTAGGAGGTAGGCGACGAATGGGGGGTGATTTGGTGAAAATTGACATTTTTTCTTTAAAACTCGAGTGATATAATGTTTTAGGGTTTATTTATTAGAAAACTTTTAATTTCATCAAACATCTGGTATTCTGTGGTGAAATTAAATTAAGGGTTGAATGTGTGGGGGCGGAATATTGCTGACAAAAATTTCGAACTTTTTTTTTGCTAATACGGCGTAAAAAGTCTTAAAACATCTAGAAAACTTTATTCTGGAACGAAAATATTTTGGTGTGTCGGCATGTCTATTCTGTCTATTAATAGGCGCAACAACTTTAAGATCGCTTCAGAGGTTACGGGATAAATAAGGGGTGATTTGGTGAAAATCGACATTGTTTCAATAAAATTCGAGTAATATAACATTTCAAAAGTTTATGTGTACAGGAATACAAATATTTTCTTTATGGTCATCATGGGCCCTAAATTCATTCCATGAGAATGTCTTTCTGGAGAGAATAAATTATCAAAGCTATATGGAAGTTATGATTCACTTTGCAGCACTATTAAATTATTTTGTAAAAGCTCTGGCAATGTCGTTACAAAGTTGCACTTATTTTATTGTACACTACTCTTATTACAATTTTATTACTTTATTAATATACTTTGTAAATATTCAATTATATGATCTTGTATTGCCTTTATAGTAAATATTTGTGTTCTGTTGTACACTATTTTTACATTACCTGATGTTCCATTTAGAGGTGTGCGAACCCATGTTTTGTTCGAACCGAACTATGAACGAACCCAAGCAAATATGTTTCCTCGAACTTCGAACCTCTGAAATAGTATGTCTAAGGTTCACAGTCGAACTTTGAACTTCTTAGAAATTCAAAATCGAACATCGAACTACCCAAAATTCTTCAGTGTTCATATATCAATTCCCTAAATACCAAATTTAGGAATATTGTAACATACAATATTTGATATGTAAAAGATTCCCATTCTTTTTACAAAAAGGAAGGGTTCGACAAATTTGCAGGTTGATTGGGTGAAAATGCCTTCTGGTGCCGATCTTTGTGGAGATGGGTCAACGTTAAATCAAAAATACAAAAACAAAAAATATTTGAAACTTTTAGATTTCTGGATCTATAGGTAAGCTCAATTATAAATATGCTGTTGTTGTTTGGCATTGACTAGGCAGTTTTAACAAACAAATTGAGAGGTTTCAAAGTGAGCATGATAGGTATAAAATAACCACTTAAAATTTGAACTTAATATATTATTCTTATGAAAATTCACTACCATAACGCACTTGGTGTGTCTCGAACTTGTCTCCTGATTGTGAATCTGTAACAGTTTTGGCTCATTGTGAAATAAAGCATGTTGAAACCAGTGTTTTCCAAAGGCAATCTGCAATTATCCTCAAAAATTCTGAAAATTTACGTTACCGATCGCCTTAGAATGCCGCCTCATAATGTTGTTACTGAAAAAGGTGTTGGGAGGTTAAGATATATAAGAAAAATAATTCTGTGATTGCTAAATGGCTCCGTCGTGTCTCAATGTGTCCCACCAACCGTCAAAAATATGCATGAGCAAAAATTACACTATCAACCCAATGAGACCGATAACGAGTTTAAAGCGCCGCTACCGAGTTAACGGGGCTGCAACTTCGCTACCTTTGGCAGCATTCAATGCCTGTAAAGTTAAATTTCGAAGTATTTTTAAGCAACGAACTTCGAACTATTTTGGAGAATTACATATTTCGAACATCGAACTACTTCAACATCGCTAGTGCGAACATATTTTCGAACCGAAGGTTCGGTTCGAGTTCGGGTTCGGTTCGAAATTTCGAAGCTTCGCACACCTCTAGTTCCATTCTATGTTAATTGTACTAATTAATTATAAAATTAAAAAATATGCTAGTCATAAACCATACCATGTGGTTTTTCACCATCCTCTGACATATCATTACCATCATAACTATCAACATTTTCACCACCCAAAGTGAAAGTGACCTGGGGAGCAGCTTCTTCTTCGGCGGGTTGTGATTTTAAATGCCACAACTGTACATGACTTCCAGCTGTCAACAATCGTGTACCTTCCAAATTCCAACTTAGTGCACGGATCAATGAATCCGTTTTGAGAGTGCCAGTTTGTACCCATCTATAATCTAGACCCTTAAAATACAAAATTAAACCACATTATTATAACTTTTAGTGCAGGCAAGAGTTATTAATCGCTATATAACATTCTAAGGACATTTCCTCATGAGTTAGTTTTTATTTAACATATAAAAAGTTTAAACAGATATTGCAATTCAAATCTCAGCAAAGAAAATGTAAAAAAGTGGACCAACTGGCTTAAGAATTAGCTGTAAACAGGATATGGTATAAAATTCATTGACCTGATACATGAGGGTCCAGAAATTTACACATTTCACATTTAAAATAGTAATGGGCATAATTGGATGATTTCAATAACCAGAATGTTCTTTCTCAAATAATTAAATAGTCTGATGATAATTCGAATAAGAATCTAATCTAATCTATTGTACAGCAATACAAATATTTAATGATTTTTTTTCTGAATAATTATACATTCATGATATGCAAATTAAATTATAAAAATTATAAATACAGATGTCAAGACTTTGTCTCTGGCTTCACAAGTGTTTTTTATTCTTTCTGCAACTGGTTTTGCCTTTGAGCATCGCCAGGCGGGAGAACATCGAATTTTTTTATATGCATTTATGACAACTATAAATTGTTGCTGCGTGAGGGTGATTTGATCAACCTAACTCTTTAAAAATACAATAAAAATGACCGATGACGTCTGTACAATGTCTATGTAATGTATGTCAATATTTAACATTTTTTCTTTTGTTTCTTTAACGTCAGTCTATTTCCGCGACTATGGCCAATCACCGACGTCAGGGAGCAGTTTTACTTGTGACAAGCAAATAAACTGAAGTAATTGAATGAATGAGAATAAACAAATGAACACTGGTGTAAGAGGTGTCTGCCTATTTATTGCTTTGGCTTTGGGAGTTGACAATGTCATCTGGCTTGGTGAATATGATGTCATAGATGTGCTTTTCTAGAGTGAGCTTTCTATTGTTTACTGAAGAACTGCTGTATAGTTACTTCACTGTTCATTGTTTGTCACATCATAAATAACACATTGTTACAGTCTGTTTTCGCACTGAGTGTTTGACTAGAGTCAAACATCGTAGAACGGTCAGAGTGGCGCCAAACCACCTTACATCCATAGATTTATGTAACTAGCCATGTTGCAAATTGTGAGGTGGAATGTATTTGACCATTTTTACAATATCCCGAAAGCGGACTACCCTGTAGGTAAATATTGGCAGCAAATATATACGTTAAGTGTGGTTTGTAATAATAATAATAATATTTATTGCACCGACAGTACAAATTGACATGTTCAGTGAATTGTTTTTTATCATATCCAGCTACAGACAAAATTTTAAAACAGGGTAATATCAAGTTCATGTTACCCCGCTAACAGACTCTGTCTCAAAGCTTACTTTACAGCCCTTATTGAAAAGGTAAGATATTAAGTAACAAAATAGTCATTCAAAACTGCAGCTCTATGTATGGGAACAGTCAAGTAACTCGTACCTCGCAGGAGTCTGTCATGTACATCAGTTCGAAGGCTGAAACAGTCATATAGGTAATCAGGTTTCCTTTCCCGGACAACATTGATTACTAAGGTGGCATAGTGAACAAATCTCACACACCAATTCTGCACCTTCTATATACACTACTTGTCCAGGCGCGTCAGGCAAGGACCATACACACAATCGCTATACGTGAATAGTGACAGGATTAGCGAGTTCACCACAAGTTTACGTGCATCCTGAGGAAGGCAATCACGATACAGGTGTCGCATTCTATAGAACGCAGACCGGCAGAGATGATCCACATGTCTGGAGAACTGCAGGTTTCCATCCAGTATCAATCCCAAATTTCTAGGATTATCCGACTGGGACAAGGCATGTGACCCAAACAACACAGACAATCGAAGATTGTGGACCTGTCGAACATTGTAAGAAGTGCCAAGAACGAGAAAATTGCACTTGTCAGGATTGAAGCTGAGGTTGTTGCTCCACGCCCACGTCTGAACACTCTGCAGGTCTCTATTCAACCGCCCAATCTGTTCATCAGTATAAGATATATTAAGAGGAATATATAATTGCATATAGTCTGCAAAACAGTGAAGAGTCGACAGTAGAGGAATGCTATTCACGTCAGCGGTAAACAAGTTGAACAGAATTTGACCAAGTATTGATCCCTGCGGAACCCCCACTAATACTGGGCGGAGCTCAGAGCAAGCTCCATCATCAAGTCTCACCATCTGCGATCGACCACTAAGGTAGCTAGCAAACCATTGTAAAAAGGCAACCAGAAACTCCATAACTCAACAATTTAGGAGGTAAAAGAGAATGAGCAACAGAATCAAAGGCCTTCGTCATATCCAGCCTAACCAGAGCAGTAACATAGCCCCGATTCCAATGAGTGAGAATATCATTAATTACATAAAGTAGGACAGTTGATGAGCTATGACCGCGTTTGAAGGCAGACTGTTTAGAACTGATAATGCTCTCAGCAAATTCTGACAACTGTTTGTTAGTCACACTTTCAGCAATTTTAGAAGGCACAGATTGTAAGTTTATATTTAATAATTCTCCGAAGTCACTTAGTGACTTCGGAGAATTATTCTTCGGGATCGGTATACCCACAGACTTACCACAAGTCAGGAAACACACCACACTTCAGAGTAATTTATAATATGTGACAGAGGAGCAGAATGCAGAAAAGCAAGGGAAGGATGGCTAGCTGAAAAATGCAGTGAAATGGAGACACTAGAAAAAAAGCACGACTCGTTTAATCTCCACAAAAAGATCAAGGAATTCACAAACACATAACGCAGGCAAATCCACGGTATTTTGAAGGACACTAACAACAAGATCTTAACAAGCATTGAGGAAAAGCTTAAAAGATGGAAGGGGTATGTTGAGGCCCTCTTCAATGACACACGACCCCACCAACCACCTAGGGACTATAATGATATCAACGAACCCAGCCCTGCTATCACGGCAGAGGAAGTGAGACGTGCTATAAAACTTCAGAAAAATGACAAGGCTGTAGGACCAGACAATATTCACGCGGAAACCTTTAAATTGCTCGTCAGTGCAGATGATGGAGGCCTAAAACTTCTTACATCGTTGTTCAACTCTATATATGAAACTGGGAAAATACCAACGGACTGGCTGAGGTCGACGTTCATCGCTCTGCCAAAGAAACCGAACGCTTCTCAATGCGACGACCACCGAATGATAAGCCTGATGTATCACGTCCTCAAGGTGTTTCTTCGCATTGTTCACACTCGCATATACGCCAGATGTGAGGGACAGGCTGGGGAGATGCAGTTTGGATTTAAGAACGGAATGGGCACGCGCAAGGCTCTCTTCTCTCTCAACGTTCTCACACAGCGATGCAGAGACATGAATGTTGATATATACGCCTGCTTTATTGACTACCGAAAAGCTTTCGACTGTGTCTCGCACCAGAAGCTCATTGAGATCCTAAAATACACCGGAGTCGATGCGGGAGATCTGAACATCATCACGCAGCTGTACTGGCATCAGACTGCGGAGATTAGGATAGAGGGCATAACATCCGAAGAAACAAAAATCAGAAGGGGTGTTAGACAAGGATGTGTCCTGTCCCCTCTACTCTTCAACATATACTCAGAGGTGGTGTTCCGGGAGGCACTGGAGAATGTGAAAGAGGGCGTTAAAATCAACGGCACCCTTATTAATAATATACGATTCGCCGACGATACGGTCGTGGTCGCCGACAGCCTACCACATCTCCAGAATATGATGGACCTCATCGTTGAGCATAGCACACGGTATGGTTTACACATAAACGTTGCCAAGACCAAGGTGGTTGTGTTCTCCAGGGCACCAAGACGGGCGATCCTTCAAATTAACAACCAGGTTGTGGAACAGGTGCCGTCCGTTAAATACCTTGGGGCCGTCGTCAACGAGAACAGTGACCCTAAAATGGAAAGCAGATCAACGATAGAACAGGCCAGAAGGACATTCATCTCCATGAAGAAACTCTTCACCAGTAGAGACCTAAACCTACAGCTTCGCATACGTATATTGCGCTGTTATATCTTCCCAGTGCTACTCTATGGCTCCGAGAGCTGGACATTCTGCCAATCAATGGAGCCGCATTGACGCCTTTGAGATGTACTTGTATCGCCGTATACTGCATATATGCTGGGTAGACAGGATAACCAACGAGGAAGTGCTAAGGAGAATAGGTAAAGGCAGAGAACTGCTGACAATCATCAAAGAACGAAAGCTCCAATACATCGGGCACATTATGAGGGGGGAGCAGTACGAGCTCCTCCGACTCCTCATCGAAGGAAAGATCGAGGGCAAACGATCTGTGGGCAGACGGCAGAACTCATGGCTGAAAGATCTGCGTCGATGGTTCGGACGGACATCTGTGGAGATTTTCAGAGGTGCTGTACCACGCACCATTATAGCCAGTTGGATCGCCAACCTTCGTAGGGAGACGGCGTCTTAAGAAGAAGAAGACAAAGGAGCAGCACAGAATTCAACAGTTAACTGCAACATCCTTCCACTAATACCATCAAACCCAATGCATGATGACTTCGGCTTGATGATGAGGTCTCTCAGCACCTCACAGGAGACAGGAGAAAACGTCTTACAATGATCAGTAACATCGTCTGTAAGACATTGATAGTCTGTTACCAACAGTGACGGAAGGCCCTCAGGCAGACAAGTAAAGTAGTTATTGAAAGCATCCGCAGAAAAAATGTCACAAGGGATAGATTATGTGGAGTTGTCAACTACACCCCACTTTTTCAAAAAAGACCAAAGTTTTTTAGAATTTTCGGCTCTCTTTGGAATTTCTTCCTCTCCTTGCACTTGCTGCATCCCGAACATTTTTTCATCTGTATAGGTAATGCTACGACACAAATGAACTCTAATGGAGAGAATTTAGCATTCAATAAGTCGTTCGGGTAATTCCCAGTATTCAGACAATGGACCACATAATTGCCCAATAAATATTGCCGACTCGCTGGCTAAGCAGTAGATGTTAGACATATCCAGAAGATTGTAGCAGGAAGGCTGGTTTCATTGCATCGTTTGCATTTGTGCTGCGTACAGTGACTGGTGTAGTGACTCGAGAGACAGCACTTATGGCCTATCATGCATTTGTCCAGTTTCGCGTTAGGTATGGACTCATGTTTTGGGGCAACTCTGCAGAAGCATCACGAATCTTTAAACTTCAGAAAAGATGTATATGAGCAGTTTTCAACTTGAAGAAAAGGTGTATATGAGCAGTTTTCAACTTGAAGAAAAGAGATAGCTGTGTCGAAACATTTAAAAATTATGACATACTTACCTTTCCTTATCTTTGTATATAAGAGTGTGTATGCTTTGCTTACAATCATTACAGGGAAATTCTGCAGAGGCATGAACTCTCACATGGTCACCAAACCTGTGGGTTGCTGAATCACCATGTTATGCCACCCAGGACACATATGTCTAAAGTGCAGAAAAACATGCAAGAGCAGATCATAAAGATGTATAATCATCTGCCAAGTACTGTCAGAGAGCTGCTATCTTCCAAATTTATATACACTGTGAAAAAATGTCTTCTGGAAAAGGCCTACTATCAAGTGCAAACCTTCCTTAAGTGCAAATTGACATGATTTGTGTTTGTCGTTGTTCTATTATCTTGGCTTTTTAGTGAATTAAAAAAAAAATCACCAATGAGGATGTTGTTGCAAGATATTACGAAATAATAAAGAGGAATTGTTTACAATAAAGTTAGATTTCAAATTATACCAGACAAATAAGAGATGCACTCACCTGTGTAATGGACTGTATCTTCACGTGGGTTTTAGGGTCTTCTTTGGAGGTCGGGCGACTATCTTCACCCCAAAATGAGGCAAAAAATTATGTAACAAGAAAATTAGACCAGAAAATCTGGAGCACATCCCTAGTCTGGAGTACTAGCAGTTTTCAGGACGACTGATTCTAACGCAGTGACGCTGGTTTACGTCGCGAGAGAGAGAGAGAGAGGCTGTCACAAAATCTGCCCCCTCTCCTCCTCTCAGTGGTGCCAACCACGGCGAGCAGCAATCCCTAAATGTCTGGCGGCAATTTCAAATTCAAAAATATATACAAACTTGCATCAACATTCCGCCCACCAAATAAGGACTACTTATTTCCGATTAAAAAAATGCAAAGATTAAATTAAATTGGTAGATACACACTATAACTAACTATACAAATGGGAGATGCGTACTGGCCGTTTACTGCGAAGGTAAAGGGCACAGCTTGGTCATAGGACGATCTAAAATACTTGTGCTTGTTCGTACTTGAGCGACACGGGCAACGCCATCACGACCCGGATAGAGTTTCAATATGCGCCCTAACTTCCACACAAGCGGAGACACTGTCTCATCTTTGATGACAACGAGAGTACCAATCGAAGGTGCTTCTTGGGGGGTAGACCACTTATTGCGCTGCTGCAAGGTGTGCAAATATTCACTTTTCCAGCGTTTCCAAAAATCTTGATGCATTCTGGAAACAAGTTGCCAACGAGAAAGTCTGGTAAGTTTGACATCAGTCACGTCTGGGTCAGGTGGGGCACAAAGAGGCTCCATGGTCAAGAAGTGCGCAGGGGAAAGCGATGTCATGTCATTGGGGTCTGTACTAAGACTACAGAGCGGTCGGGAATTAAGAACTGCTTCAATCTGTGCCAGAACAGTGGTCAGTTCCTCGAATGTCAGAACCTGTGTGCCAACAACACGACGCAAGTGAGTTTTAATGGAACGAACCCCTGCTTCCCACAGTCCTCCAAAGTGCGGCGCTGATGGGGGATTCCAATGCCACTCAATTGACAAGGAATCAGTCACCTGATGTGTGTATGAAACCAACAATCGGTTGGCCCCGACAAAATTAGTGCCGCAGTCACTGTAGACATTGTCACAACGACCTCTTCGAGCCACAAAGCGCCGAAAAGCAGCAAGAAAAGCCTCCGAGGTGAGGTCTGATACCGATTCAATATGCACAGCCTTTGTGGTCATGCAAACAAAAATACACACATATGCCTTCGCACTTCTGACACCACGATATCTTCCCTGGGTAACGAGAAATGGACCGGCAAAATCAATTCCAGTGTGAGAGAATGGTTTCAGCTGAGAAACTCTTACTGGAGGAAGATCCCCCATTACAGGTGTCAAAGTTACCGGGCGAACACGGAAACAACGATAACATTGCCCAAGCACACTATTAATTGCTCGGCGGGCCGAAAGAATCCAAAAATTTTGTGACAACAAATACTGCAAGGTACGAGGTCCAGGATGTAAGTGTTTCTGATGGACACTACGAATCACCAAGTCAGTGAGCAAGTGTGAACGTGGCAGAAGCATGGGATGCTTTGCATCAAACGACAAGTCCGAGCATCTAAGTCTACCGCCCACCCTGAGAACACCATCCCTATCCACAAATGGGGCCAGCCTACGGATAGACTTTACACAAGGTCGACCATGCTCAATGTCACGCATTTCCCTCTCAAACGCCAACCTTTGTACTGCTTTAACAAGAAAAGTCAGTGCAGTGTAAAGCTCCGCCTCACTCAATGCGCCCGAAATTCTGTCCTTCCGGGGTAATTTCAGATTTTTGACAAACCTCATACTGTAAGCAATGATACCTTGAATTTTCCTCAGCGAAGAATACCCTTCTAACAAATTCAGCGGCCAATCACACGAAACAACCTTTGTCATGCACACAACTTGCCTCTGCTCCGACATCATGACATCAGACTCTTCACCTAAAGATTCTGCGCTAATCCATGTATCGGATGGTTCGGACAAGAAAGCCGGACCCGTCCACCATAGCGGGTGATTGAGAAGCTCATTAGGAGTAAGTCCGCGCGATGCACAATCTGCAGGGTTGATTAACCCCGAAACATGTGACCAGCAACCAGGGGGTACCTTTTCTTGTATGAGCGCCACTCTATTGGCCACAAACGTTTTCCATCGATGGGGAGATGACTTAATCCACTGAATGGCAACTGTGGAATCAGACCAGCAAAATATATTATCAATAGAAATAGTCTTTCGGTATGTAACCTGAACGAACTCCATCAACTCTGCTAACAAGGCTGCTGCACAAAGCTCCAATCGGGGTACTGATACTTTTTTTAGTGGGGAGACACGAGACTTAGCACACAAGAGAGATATCTTTATGGCTCCGCTGACGGATACAACACGAAGATAAATTACGGCCCCATAACCAAGCTCAGACGCATCCGAGAATCCATGCAATGTAGAAGAAGTAGTACCTTCAGCAGACACATACCGCGGAATTGACAACGATGACAAACAAGAAAGTTGCAATTTGTATGTGTCCCACCTGGATTCGACTTCTAGTGGTGGTTTTTCATCCCACGAAATGCCTAGCTGCCACAGGAACTGCATCAGCTGCTTCGCAGAGAGGGTGAGGGGGGACAAGAAACCCAAAGGATCAAAGATTCTAGCAAGCTCTGACAGTATGTTACGCTTGGTGCATTTGCGTTCAATTGGATGTACCTTGTACGAGAAGCAGTCAGTCATTGGACACCACTGTAGTCCTAAAATCTTGACAGACACTAAGTCATCAGAGTCGAAACACAGAGATTGCTGATGACTACTGGGGAGAGACGCAAGAAATTCGGGATCATTGCTTGCCCATTTTCGCAACTCAAATCCAGCCTCTCCGAGCATTCCTATCAGTTGAGATTTCACTTCAATTGCAGAATTGGAATCTGGCACACTAGTTACTATGTCATCCACGTACGTGTCAGACCTTATGACGTCTGCTGCAAGAGGATATTTACCACCTAAATCTGTTGCCACCTGTAAGAGGGTCCTAATGGCAAGATAGGGGCTAGAAGCAACACCAAAGGACACTGTATTGAGTCTGAACTCTTGCACTGGCTCAGAATTGGAAAACCGCCAAAGAATGCGCTGGAAGTCCCTATGCTCCTCTGCCACCAATACTTGCAGAAACATTTGCTTAATGTCTGCAGTAAAGGCGACTCGATGAGCCCGAAAATTCAACAGGACTGTCACAATATCCTGCTGCAACTTGGGTCCAACCAATAGGGTGTTGTTGAGCGAGACGCCATTTGAGGTCTTAGCACTGGCGTCGAACACCACCCGTAACTTTGTAGTGGTACTTTCGGGTTTCAAGATACAATGATGAGGGATGTAGTAGACGGCACTAGGATGTGATACCTTACACGACACAGGAGACATGTGCCCATCGCTCAGATACTCACGCATGAAAGCCACATACTTTCTATGGATATCTGACTCTTTGGACAATCGTCTCTCTAGAGCATGAAGCCGTCTCAATGCCATGGAATGTGACTCACCCAGATCTGGCATCCCATCACGAAATGGTAGGCCCACGACATATCTACCATTAGAGTCACGTGAATGAGTGTCCTGGAAGATCTTCTCAAACAGGGCATCTTCCGGACTCGCTAATGTGCACTGAGGCACCTGCTCCAATTCCCAAAATTGTCTGAGAGTTTTGTCCAGAGAAACATCGACCGACGTACAAAAGGAATCAACCACTAAATTCGATTGGGCTGGTACACTACCCAAGATTACCCAACCAAACACTGTATTGATAGCAGTAGGTTCCTGATCCTTACCCTTTCTAAGTCCCGGTAACAATGCCATTGCATATATATCAGCACCCAATAAAATATCAATGTCCCCTGGCTGACCAAAAGTATCATCCGCTAAAGCAAGGTCTTTGATATGATTCCAGACATATGATTGTACGTCCGTTGAAGGTGCCTTGTCGCAGATTCTGGGAACCACAATAGCATCGATATCGAAACTAGGATTAGGTTTGTCCCGAGGTCTCAACCTAAATGAAGTAACCCCCAAATCAGTAACGGTGGCCATCTGATTTATCCCCTGAATTGGAACAGAAGCGTGTGACTTCGACAGAGAAAGTTTGCTTACAAGGCGCTGCGTAATGAAATTTGCCTGACTTGCACAATCGAGCAGCACACGACATCTATGATACACCCCATAAGCATCACACACATCCACTTTACATGTGGCAAATAATACAACAGGGAAGCTGGGAAGCGTGCTTGTCAATACGACTTGACCGGTTACTTGGTCGGGTCTGTTATCACCTTGCTCACATGTTTGTGTATCAGTCCGACCAGAGCTTGATGTAAAATGCAAATATGTGTGATGTTTCCTAGTACAAACACGACAATTAAATTTCGAGGTACACCCTGCGAGTTTGTGACACCCAGCCAGACAATTATAGCACAGACTTTTCCTCTTCACTAAGGTATGACGATTCTTAGGAGACATTTCTAAGAACTTGTCACATTTCGTCAATGAGTGTTCCCCCTGGCAACACACACAAGAAATTGATGAATCTGACTTACTAACACTAGTCACCAAAGAAGTGGTTGGTTTCGGCTGCACGAACTGTTTCCCTTTCAACATTTGAGGACCCTTCTTCACTGAGACCGGTGCTACGGTTAGCGCAGATGTTTCAAGAGCCTTGCACTGTTTTTCTAAAAATCACTAAGGTGCGAGTACGTGGGGACCTCACAGTCACCAAACTGTATTTCAAATTGCTTTCGGATAGAGGAATCTAACTTTTGCAAAAGGAAATTGAATTTCGTAAAGTCCCACAAATCATACTGCTGCTCTTGATATAAATCTAACGCACATACGTTTTCAGTAAATGTTGTCAACAAATTCCTTAAATCTCGAGATGAATCGCCTGACACCTTCGGAGCATTAAGAAGAGCTAACCAGTAATTCGTAAGCAACACACGTTTATTTTCATACCTTGAAACTAGCGAATTATATGCCACTTGGTAATTATCCGAAATGAGGGGTAGGTTTTGAACTATTGAAGCTGGTTCTTTTGTCAAGGAAGCAAGAAGATACTGGAAACGCTCAATATCTGACAAAGTGTCATTTTCATGAATCAGAGTCCTAAACAAATCGAAAAAACGTGGCCACTGACCAATCGCCCCGTCAAATTTCGGAATATCGATCTTAGGCAATCGAACATTACGTCTGCCACCCGTTCCACTATCAGAGTGAGCCTCATTATCGAGCGACTTAGCTACATCGGCAGCATCAGCAGTAACCTTACCACAAATTTCAAAATAGATTGACTTGATGCTGTACTGTATGTTGTCGAAGTCTGTCTGAATCTCCGATTGTAAAGCCAAATTATCCTTATCCTTCATTAAAGACACGATGTCCAGATGTAAAGAATCAAACAAATTTACAGAGTCGTTAAGACCTTGGTATCTGATTCTAAATTCATTCCTTTTTGTGGGTTCAGCCTTGGCGTCTAATGCAAACCTTGATAGGTGTTGCACTCGATTCATAACAGAGTTACGTTTATTTATCAACTTTTCCACCTCCATTTCAAAAATGACAAAAAACGAAAAGGCAAACTAGAAAAGACTGATATAACCTGAACCCAATCGGATGATAACCACGTGTTTCACGTCGCAAAAAACACGTTTCAAACAAGCAACAGAGCTCGAAAATCGCCGATTGCGAGACACTGAAAAACAAAACAATTTTGACGCTAAAAGGCCGTAAAACAAATTAAACAAGCAAAACAATTACACTAACACGGATTTGCCGACCCGAACACGTGTTCTAACCAAACCCTGGAGGCTATAAATTACGATTTTTAACAACAAAACCGCCAAACACGTGTGCATAAATTCACGATATGAACACCCACAAGTGTCAATTCTAATCAAACAAGCATCGGCTTCGATGGACCAAAATGTTGTTGCAAGATATTACGAAATAATAAAGAGGAATTGTTTACAATAAAGTTAGATTTTAAATTATACCAGACAAATAAGAGATGCACTCACCTGTGTAATGGACTGTATCTTCACGTGGGTTTTAGGGTCTTCTTTGGAGGTCGGGCGACTATCTTCACCCCAAAATGAGGCAAAAAATTATGTAACAAGAAAATTAGACCAGAAAATCTGGAGCACATCCCTAGTCTGAAGTACTAGCAGTTTTCAGGACGACTGATTCTAACGCAGTGACGCTGGTTTACGTCGCGAGAGAGAGAGAGAGGCTGTCACAAAATCTTCCCCCTCTCCTCCTCTCAGTGGTGCCAACCACGGCGAGCAGCAATCCCTAAATGTCTGGCGGCAATTTCAAATTCAAAAATATATACAAACTTGCATCAACAGAGGAGATCCGTGATTATATATATATATATATATATATATATATATATATATATATATATATATATATATATATATATATATATATATATATATATATATATATATATATATATATATATATCCGACCGATAACTCAAAAAATAATAGACCGATTTTGATGAAATTCGGTAGGTGCCTTCCTTTTGCAAATGGCTTGGATAAGTTCGTTAGCCATGAAAATCGGCCCATGTTTTCCGGGAAAATTTTGTATTTTCTTTCGAAAAAAAATTATATCTCAGGAAATAACAAAGTAAGGGCAATTTGGTACGTGGGTTTGTCATTATAGGTAAATTATCTGCCAAAATTCAGCTCTGTAAGTTAAAACACAAAAAAGTTAGAGGCATTTAAAGAAAAATAAATTAGGGTTTTAATCAAAACGTCAAAGTCGCGATTTAAAACCTCAAAATTGGCAACATTTAGGCAAAGAATTTGAAACTAATATGGGCCATGGAAAGAAAATGTCTCAAGAAGAATGTTTTGCAAATCCTGAAGTCTTAGCTTCAACCGTCATTGTCCTTCATATTACTAAAATATTTCCAGAAAATTCATTTCAAATAGACCCTTTCTCTGATGCTTTGGCAGTAATCTGAGCTATAGAGTTTATCCTTTAATGGTATATAATTTTTGGCGAATTTTCGTAAAAAATTAAAAAAGCTCAATATATCCGTTATTATACAAGCTATGAAAAAAATTGTATACATTAATTATAGGGTGCTACATCTTAAAAAATATTTCTACAATCACAGGTGGCCCATAAGTTGTTCGTGATACAAATTTTCTCTTTTTTTTTTTAGTCGAACACGCCTTATGTTATTGCATGTTTGCATTTTCCATCGAAATATAATGCATGTTTGTAAGAAAAGAAATTCGGGACACAGCAAGTGCGATATTGTAGTGAATTTGGATTAAATGCTTCAAATTTTAATAGCTCAATTTGCTATTAACATATAAGGTTGAACAAAGAAACGAGTATTTTCGGGAACACTTAAAGTTTACTTTAATTGTTTAATTATTTTTGTACATTGTAGGTTATACTGGTAACCAATTTGATGCCTGCTTTCTTAAAAGAGAACACACGTATTTGCTATTAAAAGTATTTTTATGAAAATTCACTACCATAACGCACTTGCTGCATCCAGACTTTTTTTATTTATATTATGGAGTGCCATAAGCATAATGCACAATTTGGTAAAATAAATACTATTATTATCATATATTCGCCTGGAGCAGCAAAAAGGTTAAACCAGCAAAGAAGCAGGTTCTATATAACCAAAATATCGACATACATCAACTTATCACATTATTACGACTATTTTTAATACAGCTAGACGTATTCTGTTTAAAATAATCAATTAAAAAAGTTATTAAGGAACGGGAATAGATTAAATCAGTATGCTCATTTAAAACAAGTATCAGTGCATTTTTATCTCTACAACTTAAAAAATTCAAGTTGCGCTTGTTATTACAAAAATCTGGAGGCTCTATGCGGTTAATTACTGTGTGCCTATGTTGAATATCGATAATATTTTATTTTATTTATTTATTCAGATTATTTACAAAGGCAGAGCGTATATTGTAACATAAAGCCTTTGTACAGTGCAACCGATTATATCAGAAGAAAAACACACACAGCACTCAGTCCTCCCCCCACCGGAACCAGGCGAGTCTCCAGCCGATTCTTGAAGCTACCTTCACTCGGGGCAGCATGAATGTCCTCCGGCAGATTGTTCCAAGCATCAAAAGACCATGGTAAAGAAGCTCTGCCTAGAGGAGGTACGGAGCGGTTCCTTCCTCAGCTTGAACCAATGTCCTCGAAGTCTTGAATCACTGTCCACGGTCGCAAATATATAACTTGGGAATGCAGACATGTTTTTGTCAAACAACAGCATGGTTTTCTTAAAGGAGGATCTACAACAACCAACCTTCTTCTTTACCAGAATGTATTGGTCTCAGCTTTGGAGGATAGGTTACAGGTGGATTCAGTGTATACAGATTTCTCCAAAGCGTTTGATAAGGTTAATCACCCCTTATTATTGTCAAAACTGGCTTTGTTGGGTTTGAATGCCAATTTGTTGTCTTGGGTGCGCAGCTTCCTTACAGGTGGGTCCCAGAGTGTAAAGATCAGAAACTTCATTTCTGATAGTATTACTGTTTCTTCAGGAGTTCCTCAGGGTTCACATTGTGGACCAGTGCTCTTTAATCTTTTTATCAATGATGTCATATATTCACTTAGGCAGAGTCAGATTTTGATGTTTGCTGATGATATCAAAATTTTCAAGATTGTTCATTCCAGACAGGACGCTTTACTTTTACAGGAAGACTTAAATGGTTTTGCTCGGTGGTGTGGTGACAATCTTCTGACTCTGAATGCTGATAAGTGTTTCTGCATTACATTCACTAGAGCTCAGTTTCCCATTGACTTTGTGTACTTCATGGGCTCTAGTGCTTTACAGAGGAAGGAAATGATTAAAGAATTGGGCATTGTATTGGATAGAAAATTATCTTTTAAGGATCACATAGACTACATAGTATCTAAAGCATATAAAATGTTAGGATTTATTCATAGATCAACTCTGGATTTTTCATGCAATAGCTTGAGAAGGCTGTATTGTGGTCTGGTTCGCTCTTTGTTGGAATGCCCTTCTGTAGTCTGGAGTCCGAATTACAATATTTATATCAATCAGACTGAGGCCATACAAAATAGATTCTTAAGAATTTGTGCTTACATAATGGGCTTGCAGAGAAATGATCTTAACTTTTCTTATTTGCGGAATCGGCTGCACTTGCAGTCACTCGGAGGTAGAAGGATTGTCATTGATGTTTGTTTTTTGCATAAATTATTAGTGAATAAAATTGATAGTCCTTCTTTGCTTGAGTTAGTCTCTCTAACGATTCCGGACCGCACAAGAGCAAGGGAGGTTTTCGTGGTTCCCTTCCATCAAACCAGTTATGACTTTTTCAGTCCGATGTCAAGAGTGGCGAGAACTGCAAATGAGTATTCGGAGCTCTTGGATATGTTTGATGATTCTGACCATTCAATAAGAGGCATTTTGAGAGGTGTTATTGATTAAATTGTCATACATACAGTGTACAGGTTATGTTTTGCTTTTTTGTTATGTTCTCATATTGAGATAGGTTATTTAAGACTAATGTAGTTTTAGATGTTCTTATTATTATTGTAAATGGTTGATCCGTTGAATAAATAAATAAATAAAAATAAAATAAATGCCGAACTAGGTCCATGACATAGACCATGTGTTAGTTTATACATATACACAAGATCGGATCTCCTGCGTCTGGCAGAAAGGGAATGCAGCTCCATGTGCGAAAGCCTTTGCTGGTAGGTGGGATGCTTAACCTGCTGTGGCCATCATGTTGCAGCACGTTCAGATCGTTCTAAGATATCCCCGTCCCTAACCAGAGCTGGAGACCAAGCAGGTATCCCATACTCCAAGTGCTGGTGGATATACATGATGTAAAGCTGCTTAGTGAAACACAGGTGATGGACGAGGAAATGACTTCTTGAACACGTACAGGATACTGTTAGCCTTCTTTGCCAATGCAGTCCCCTGGGCAGTCCATGCCAGCTCCGACGTCACAGCAACACCCAGGTTGGTGTGCAACTCAACTAGGGCGGCGACATCTGGTCCCAGACAGTAAACATAACGAGGGTTATTGCGACTAACATGCAACATCTTACACTTTACAATATTCAGAGGGATTTGCCAAACTTCTGTCCAGATCATGACCGCATGCAGATTCTGCTGGAGCACATCACCTGATGTAGTCGGACATCCAAACAGCTTACAGTCTTCAGCATAGGCACCATGAGTACTGCAGAGTGAACGAAGTACACCTGCAGTGTAATAAAACACTCCTCACTAGCAACAGGAATCCATCCAGAATGACTCGCCCCCACCCTAACAGACAATCTGTAACCAGTCAGAAATGCCCGCACCCACCCAAGCAGTGGGCCACGAACTCTGCTGTGTTCAAGTTTGTATAGCAGTAAGTGGTGCGGAATGCGGAACTCTGTCTGAAGCCTTACTGTCATCCAGGTAGAGAATATCAACAGGAAGCTTACAGTCAAGTCTACTCGTTGATGACGACTAGCAGATTCGTGATGACAGATCTACCCGGGGTAATGCCATGCTGTATCGTAGATAAGATTTTGTGCTCGATAAGGAAAGGGAGCAAGTATTTGGCCACAATCTGTTCCATAACTCTGCACATCACACAGGTGAGGCTGATAGGTCTGTAATTGTCAGGAGTCAGCTTGTCTCCACCCTTATGTAGAGGAGCAATGGGGGCACATAGCCCTTCATCAGGCACAGCACTCAGTCAAATGGATGTTCTAAATATACTTGAAATTGCATAAGAAAGCTGTGGTGCAAACATTTTCAGAATTATAGGCGAGATGTGGTTAACTCTGGGTGAAGACGCAGCCTTCAGGTTCTTCAATTCTGCCTCTACAACAGCCGGGGTGATCACGATGTTCAACAAAGGTCTTGCATATGATGAGCTGAAGGCGGTGGTGCATTTACTGTGTTGGTGCCAACATTGATGCCAGAGAAGTGTGCAGCAAATACAACAGCTGCAGTCTCTGTGTTATCAGACATGGATTAAGCGAGTGTTCTTACAAGAGGGGTAGATACACAGGAGGATAGCTTTTTCCTAATATAAGAATAAAGACCTTGTGGAAGCTCCAACAATCTACACATATGATTTCTTGGCTGATCTAATATTGTGCCCCAATTTATTTGAGAAAACACGATATGCCTGAAAGTCACTGCTGGTCCCACTATGTCTAGAGTCTTCCCCATTATCTTCTTTTGAAACAAACTCGAGATAAGATGTGCTGGGTCAACCTAGGCTTGTTGTTATTGTGACGATACATATATGGAATTGAATATAATTGTATATAATTCTGTAAAGTTGAACTAAAATGTTCTCACTGCTCATTATTGCTGATACAGTTTAACCTATCTCAGTTATGGCAGGCCAGACCCTCACCCAGTCAAGTCTGACCTATTAATTATGATGGTTGTTTGAGTGATTTTATATGCATAAGGTCCATAATAGCACAACCCACCAAACCCACCAAACAAGCTAATTTACCAGAGTTTGAACTTAATAATGGATATCATTTGAATGCTTGAATGATAGAAAAGTATGAGATGAAATGGTGATATCTATTTTAGGTACCAAACAGAAAAAATAATTTTGCTGCGACTGGTACAAAAACCTTAAAGTAGATAACATGATGTATATATGATAGGCTACAGAGATGTATTTTATGTTTTTCTTACATTTAGAAAGAAAATTTGTGACGTTTTCATATATCTAGAATTAGTGTTGGGCATAATCGATATATTTCCATAATTGCCTGAATCGAAATATTCAACCAGCATAATCGAATGATATCTCGAGATATCGATTATGAATGATTTGCATGAAATTTGTGTAACGAGTCACGAAAACGACCGAAGGAGAAACTAAGGAACACGATTGAGTAGTTCCTAGTTACCAAGATTTCAATTTACCAATGAAATGACTGGCGGCACTTTTGATTTAAACAGCTGGAAACAAATAATATTGTAACTATTTATAACTATGTATTTATGATTTTATTTATTGTAATAAATAAAAGTATTACAATAATGTCTTACAGGGTACTAGAAGAACTTTTTGCAAACACCCTAGTTGAACAGCCAGCGACTGTACCTAAAGCACATCTTGGAAGTTCTGAGGTCAGTGATGTCGATATGTTATGGGAATATTTTGACAACAAAATAGCACAGTCAACTGATATAATGACCTCTTCACCCACTACAAAAGCAATTCTGACAGTGAAACAATATTTATCCATGCCAAATGTACCTCCTTCCAGCAATCTACGTCACTTTTGGTCAGAAAACAAAAATGTATCTCCTGAATTGTACAGATGAATGCACACAAAATATCTTTGTGCACCGTCTAAATCTGTACCTTCTGAAAGGATGCTTTCCAAAACTGGTTTTATCATAAATGCAAGAAGGAATCGATTTTTGGGCAAACAGTCGAACCAGACTGTATTTTTAAATACAAACTTGTAGTGGAGATTTCAAACTATTTAATTGTTTCTGTATTGATTCCAGTTTTATTTAATTTTATTATAATTTTTTGATTGCTTAAAACTAAAAATTAATTAAACGAACGTTAAAACATAAGTAACATAACCTCCCATTTTTTGTTTTTGTTTTTTACATCAAATTACTTCCCGTCAGCCTACCACTGATCTACCAATGTGTGTTGCCTACCGATTAGATTTAATTCCATACATGTTTCCAATGACGATATGTCATTGCATGTTTCATATTTCAAATCAGTTATGAGTATGAGTGGCGAGTCCAAATGAATGAAAGGATTATACCGAATGATTTTTACGAATAACCAATGATCTTCTCGTCATAATCGATTGATCGATTATACCGGTATAATCGATATATTTCGAATGAATCATTCATAATCGCCCATCACTATCTAGAATATACTTATTGATATCACTGAGAAGATATGTAATAAATAAACAAAGACCACTAGCCAAATGCATTTACAAGATATCCTAGTAATTATGACTCACATGTGTTGAATTATGCTGTATTAAAGGTGTCGGCTCATATATACAGACAATATCATCATATGCAGCTGCGATCTTTCCTGTGTCACTAGAGCAGTCAATAGAACTGATTCTTATGTAGTCATGCACAGCCCCAGGTATTATTTGAACCCGTTCAAAGGATGAAGCTAGTATAACTATATTACAGCCAGCAGCGTAGGCCTATTAAGACATAACAATTAGTGATTCCAAAATTAGGACATTTTATTGAGTAAAGAACTTACTGTAAAAGGAACACCCTCAACGCTACCCACGGCAAAACACTTGTCGCCTGCATTACAAGCGCCGCTTACAATCTGATGTAAATTCATTTTATCAAATTGAGCGACAGCGACTAGGTTTTTATTTACTGCTATAAATCTACATCACCTCTACAAAACACGACGTTTTTGTTAAATTTCAAGAAAAAAACCTAATTGTCCGATGTGACAGAACACTATTATCAATATCAATAAACGTCAAACATCAATTATAATTCAATCAGCTGACCAGCAGTGGTCTCAACATAAACGAATTGAGAGGTATTGACGTTTAAGAAACATATTAGGCCTTTACGAAAAGTAACCGGGTAGATATCTACCGTTTACAGCTTTGACTATCTACCTACGGATAGACCAGGCATTTCCCAATGCGATGCGTTGTAATGTTTGAAAAGCAACATTGAATAAAAGGTTTGTTTACACGATCCTCGACACCATAGGCGTCTCGATAATTAGGATTGAAATTTTCATAAATACGATTAAAATAATAAAATAAAATTTAAAACATGTTTAACTACCTATACATTATTTAAGTATACTATTAACTAAAAGGTTTGGACGCAGCAAGTGCGTTATGGTAGTGAATTTTTATAGAAATGATTTCTCGAATAAAATGTTCGAAAGTCTCAATGTTGTAATGTTGTGATCTCGTTATAAGCGATTTTTTTCTATGCAAATTCAGTAAAAAGTGTTTTCAACAAAAATTTAAGAAAAAACCTTCAATATCTTGCAGCTCTACCAGTTTTTCTAGAAATGACCACCTGATTGTCTGCTGCCATGTTTTATAGATCTACAATTGCCGGATAATTTCCTATTAATTTCATCATGTAACAAGCATCTAGGAAAATATATACATTTTCATGTGTTACAGGATGCGGCAAATAAGCCTTTAAACCTTGTTGAATAAATGTATCTAAATTTGCTCACAAACATTTAACCATGCTTATATTTGCAGCTGCTCCATCAAAACGTACGGAAGTAACGAATATTCTTGCTTGATGGATAAAACTTAAAGCCCGATTTAATAGGCTTGCTTTTTCTTCACGAGAAATGCCAGGTAGGAAGAAATAACCCACTGGAACTTTCCAGTGGCCATTTAAAGCAACTAATAAGAAAAGCAAAACTTATTTAGCCTCTGGAAGCTCGTTTGAATTATTTATATCCACGCCAATATCTACGTTACCACAAACTCTTTTCCTGTCCACTCAACTTGACGTCTTATAAACATCTCTTCGATAACTAGGTTACAAAGTATTTTTCGACCTTTTTCAGCTGCTTCTCTTCTTTTTAAATCCAAAACCGCTAATGCTTCTTTGCAGAATCCAGGAACAATTTAGAAATTGTTCAAGGATGTGGCAAATATTTCATAAATTTTTCTCGAACGTAATTATAAGCTTTGTTTGAATAAAAATTTAGGGTAATAGCAAACGACCTTACGTCTGGTGAATAGTTCCGTTGTGGACATTTTAAAAGCTGTTTAATCAGATATATTTGTGTGGGTAAAGAGGCCTAAAATATTACAAGCAATGATATAAATTCAATAACACTCAAAAGTGAGACGTTCAGGGATGTTTCTGTATTTTCCGTAAAAGCAATACGACTTTTAAAATGCTCAATCAGCGATTTCTAGTAAAACACTCTTAAGACGTCTTTTCTGTTGGCGCAATATATTTATTTTCCTCTTTTGTTTTTATTACTTGTTTTTGGAGTTCCTGATAAACTGAAAATATCTACAAAATAACGAAGTTTTTTCCTAAAAAATGGATGATATTTGATAAGTTTTTTAGTGAACGGAGTATAATTTTAAAAATGGCTTCTAGTATTTTTCCCTCAATTCTAAGTCCAGGCATATTAACTTACTTTTGACCTGAAGTAATGTTAGCTTTTGGTGTTAATTCAGGAGAGCTGCCAAGTGCCGCACCTGTTGAACATGATAGTTCTAAGGCAGTGAGAGTTGATGGTAACGATGATTTATCTCTATTTTCTTCAAAACTATGACTGTAATTTTTATTGGGTAATTTATTAATTTTAACAATAACAAAGGTTTACAAAATAGGAAGCTAATAAGAATTCTTCACCTTCTGTCCGCATGAGCAAGAGCTTTCATGCCAAAAGTAGAAGGCACTGGAGAACTTAAAACTGATGGAGACGCTGCGTTTTTAACACGCTTCTTCCACTTGGGTAAATAATAAAAGTCTTTATTAAAATGCTGTGAACATAAATAAGAATATTTCGGCCGGATTTTATATTTAAGACAGAGCATCATGTTTATCTCCTCTCTTTAGTAGATGGAAACCTAAAAATAGTGCCAAACTGACGTGCCGCCACTAAAAATCGCAAACAGCAAGTGCTTACGCGTGGAGAGACATCGTTGCCACATCCCCAGCTAATCTTCTACAAGCAATATACTTTTCCATCATTTTGCAAAAACAAAACTCAAAACCTTTATTGCAAATCAAGGTAACACATAAAAATAAATTTTCAGTATACTTGCATACTATTCACAGACAAATACAAGCCACAACTGTGGATTAATACAAATCTAGATACTTCACATGCAGCAAAATAAAGATTTTAAATTGAGTTTTCTGGTTATATTTACATAAAGAAGGGAGAAACCAAGGAATATAACGTTAGTAAATGTTTACATTCATAAATAAGCCCTAATGTAAGTGTAATGTCTTAAGTAACAGAAAAGTAATAAATTTATCATTCTCAACTTGTCATCATATTCGGCGATTTAAGGATGAATTATCACATAGCGGCAACGCTTGAGCCACCACCCAATCAGAGCAGAGGACCGATGTAAACATAGAGTCCCTTGAATGTTGGCTTCAAACAATTCGGCTGTGTGCCGAGTCTATTCTCTGATATATAGTCAAAGGTTTACCGAATGGTACACAGTTGGCTTTATGGTAATCGATCCGGGGCAGTACCTAAATGACAAACGACAAACTGTCAAAGGTTCGTCTTTAGTCTTTGTTGCTTGATGATATTTTGGTTTTGAACTTTGAAGTAGTAATATTAATATATCAGTATGGATTTTCAAAAAATTGCTTTAGTTAATGTTGTATCTGAAATATTAGACAGCGATAGCGACGAAGAGTTACTAACAGGAGTTACGTCTTATTATACATTAAAAAATTCCAAAAAGAAGCGCCGCGCCAAATTATGTATCTGATGTTGCACATTTTACACTAACTACTATTAACATCCACTAAATGCCAATACAACATCTTCACCTTCCTTCAAGTAACGATTGAGAAATGAACGAATGAAAATCAAAAACCTTAGGGTATTGGTATTACTATTTATTTACTTCCAGTTTATAGGTTAGACTTTAGACAATTTGTATAGAGAATTAAGTTTGTTCTCTATATAACTCAATTTACCGACTGTTTGGTTCGGTACACAAATCCTGCACCAGGTAGATACCGTATAATATTCGAACGATGGACAGAGTAACCAATTACATTTTTGAACGCTTGCAGTGTAACCATCTACCCGGTTACTTTTTGTAAACGCCTACAACTACCATTACGAGCGCCTCGCGACAGTGAAAACGCGGTTGCATTGATCATACCGACTTCACAGAATATTTTAGGTAACGAAATAAAATACCTCCCTGACGTGCTGTTCACACACAATCCTCTCAACTGACTCTCCTGACCTGCCCCGAGATAAGTTTGCCTAATAAAAGCTACAAGGGGAAGGAAATCAACCCTGGCCTTCATATATGAGCACAATGTACTTTTCCTTACCCTTTTTCCTTCTTTTAGCTTTTGTTAGGCAAACTGATCAGGGCAATAGTCGTTGGTGAAAAAAATTTCTTTCTTTTAATTAAACACGCCTTATATTATTGCATTTGTGCATTTTCCACCGAAATATAATGCATATTTGTAAGAAAAGAAATTTTGGATGCAGCAAGTTGCTTATAGTAGCGAATTTTCATTAAATGCGTCAAATTTCAATTGCTCAATTAACCTAAGGTTGGTTGGTTAGAAAACCAGTTTTTCTGGAACATTTTAAGTTTATTTTCGAAACATTTTGCTGCATTTTCAAACAATGATAAGTTATTTTGATAAAATGAGGCACATTGTTTCTACTATATAGGTTATACTGGTAACCAAATTTGTGCCTGCTTTCTTAAAAAAAAGTCATATTTGTTATTAAAAGCATTTTAATGAAAATTCACTACCATAATACACTTGCTGCGTCCGGACTTTTATTTTCAAGTCGATTAAAAATTTCTTCTTTTATTCCTGATTTTATGAACCAATTAAAATTGTATGTGTAAAATAGTAACGCATTGTATTGAAATTGTGGGCATTTAAAAAAAAACCGTGAAATATCCTGCATCCTGAATAGGTGTGTTCGTCATAAGTACGTGCCAGACTTGCTACACAAGTTTCATGAAACTGTATCAGTGGCTAATAAGAAACGAAATCCTGAACCTGAATTTCCTATTGTGAAAGCAGCCACAAGCCTGGAAGTGATAGGTCAAGTTAGTGCAGATGCCACATTAAGTACACGAATATTAGTCGAGATTACTAATCCTCCGACAGCACAGACACATTCTGAGAATATACCAGGAACGTTTCGAAAGAATATTCAAACATCCCCAGAACATTCTCAAAAGGTACAATATATATTCATAGAACATTATATGAACATGGCAATCTGACAGATTATGTCATACTACTAAGGTTCTTACAATGTTATTTATAATACTCTTAGGAGCTCCCGCAGTATGTTCTGAAAACATTCAATGAATCTTCTCCGAATGTTCATACATATACTCATGGGAACATTGCGTTTTTTTAAAGATATACAGGGTATTTTGCATAAGAACCGACACAGAGCAAGGGCATGTAGGGGAACCTTATATGGTGATTTAACACAACTTACCCCTATACTAAGGTGCGTCCCTGAGAAGTTATAGGCCTTCAAAGTGGGGTTTTAAGTTTCGAAAAAAATCAATATCTCAGTAATACTTCAACTTAGAAAAACCAAAATTGGTACACGTTTTGGGTGTACCAAGAGCATTAATCGTTGGTGAGTAGAGTTCAATTGAAATTTCAAACGGTTGAATAGTGGTGCGATGCACCCATAAAATGTGACATGATTTTTTAACCTCTTGGCGGATATAAAAAAAAATTATTTCATTTTATGGGGAAGTAAATTCTAAAACTTTTTTACTCTTGTTATTTTTCAAAAAACTTTTGTCGTTTTCAAGAAAAACCTGAATAACTAAAGACACATACTTTATCAATGTTACTTAAAACTTAAAATCATCAAAAATGCAATAGATGCTTATGTTGAAGAATTTCTATAGCCTATCGGTAGCAATTTTTTAATTTCTGTTGTTCGAGTTGTTTTCTAATAAATTATACATTTTTCCTGATTGTCAAATTCTACGTAATTTTATTTGCAAATATTTAATTTTTGGTGATTTTTAGTAAGATTCATAAAATATGTTTTAGTTATTCGTGTTTTTCTTGAAAACAACAAAGTTTTTTGAAAATAAAAGCAGTAACAAAGTTTTAGAGTTAAATTTCTCATAAAATGAAATAATAATTTATTAAACCTACCAATATGTAAAAAAATTGCGACATTTCAACCCTTTCAAATGCCTTAATTGAACTCTATACTTACCATTGATTAATGCTCTTGGTACACTCAGAACGGGTACTAACTTTGGTTTATCTTGGTTAAAATATTACGTAGATATTGATTTATTTCGAAATCTGAAACCCCACTTTGAAGGCCTATAACATTTCAGGGGTGCAACTTAGTATAGGGTTAAGTTGCGTTAAATCACCATATTTTAGGTTTACCCACGTGCGCCTGCCCTGTGTTGGTTCTTATGCGAAACACCCTGTATACATTTTTTTGAATGCAAAGATATGAAATATTCGATTTATGTTCAAAATGTACTGATTTTCCACCATTTAACTGGCCTTTTATATATTTTTGTATAAGCAAGCCCATATATGCTAGAATTTGAACTTCAATCACTCAGCCTTGTGTGGGTTACTATATTATTCCAGTGGCCACACAGACCTCTAAACTCACGTTCAGATACTTAGTAAGTGAAAATTTCGAGTATTGCACATTTATTCAGAGTGTGTACTTATAATGAATACAAAGAAATGTCTGAATAAAATATTAATAAAACAATTAAAATTTCAATAACATAAAAACAAAATACATAAAGATACAGTTTTTGGAGTTGTCAGAAAATGTAATAGCCAAATACAAAGTTTCCGAGATGAATATTCAAGTAGTAACTTGAAATTTGGCTAGACTATTGAATCGACAGGCTTTCAGTGTACCATTAAAGGAATTGCATTACGTAATACTACTTATACCTTTATAGAATATAACTAAATTGGACAAAATATGCCACAAAATCACACTCACTTCACTTACAAAAAACTACAACTGAAAGTCATCGATCAGACCTTTTGATCCTTCCCTTGTATGGTTGCTTTCTGCTCTGCTCTCGCGGACTTGTTTTGACATCTAAAGCTATTTCCGTATCCTGATGCCCAATGTTGGTCACCAACAGCTTGGATATTCTTGGTTGTGACAGCATATTTTGGCAACGTAATTGCGTATCTGATAAATTGCAAGTTTTATTGTACATGCATCTTTCCGTACAGCACAAGATATTCTCAGAATGTTCTCACAATGTGAGAACATTCTTTTTTTAGAACATTTGTTTCGGAATGTTCTAATAACATTTATGGAATTTAAAACTTCAATCTTGAATATTCTGAGTACATTCATTCAATCACATCCTCAGAAAATTATTCATCAATATAATGAGAATATTTGAATAGATTATTATTCCGAATATTATCGCCTAGAATGTGCTTGTATCCTCATAATATTATATAACTTTAAAATTTAATGAAAAAGATAAATGATGATTGCGGTATAGTGATGATAATTGAAATAGTAACTATTTTGCATGTTTGATTCTGTTACCTGTCTATGGTAAACACATTGTATATTTAGGCAATCCCTTCTTTAGGCATAGAGCCCATGTCCATGCCGCCGGGAAGGGAAGATGGCAAATGGCAAGATGGCCGCTAGACGTAAATGAAAATTAATGTCAAAATGAATGGTCTGTGGTCAACGTTGTATAAGGTTCTATTCTAATTATAACATAATTAATTAAAAATAATAATGTGACGTGAACACGGAGAACAGTGTGTAATTGCAAAGATAGATCCAGAGTACAGAAGCAACTAAAACATGGTGTCAGGTTAACTAAAATGCACCCAGTAAAGAAACAAGTTTTAAAGCATCTCCTGTAGTTGACACTGACGATGGGTTCGCCAATTTTGCTTGAAACTGGATCAGCTTACGAATTAGGTACACCTACATTGTATATATAATTAAAAATTGTGTTATGTTCAATAGTACCTAAGTCATGCAACCACCACCGTTTTATGTTGATGGACTGATGCAAGTGCAAGCATACTGCAAATCTATAAAATTGCCTAAGCAACATCTCGGGCTTTTTACTCCTATGGAAAAAGTTAATGAATGCTGTGAGAAGTATCACTAGAAAATGCCGAAAATGTGGACCTGAACATATGGTGAAAAGATGAATGTACAATAAAACTTGCAATTTATCAGATACGGAATCATTTTGCCAAAGTATGCCTTTACAACTAGAATATCCAAGCTGTTGGTGACAAGCATCGGGATAGGGAAATAGCTTTAGAAGTAAAAATCAAGTTCTCAAAGCAGAGCAGAAAGCAACAATACAAGGGAAGGGTCGAAAAGGATCGATGACTTTCAGTTGTAGTTTTGTGTAAGTGTCAGTGAGTGTGATTTTGTGGCATGTTCTGTCCAATTTAGTTGTATTCTATAAAAGTGTAAGTACTATTGTGTAATGCAATTCCTTTAATGCCACACTGAAAGCCTGTAGGATCAATAGTCTAGCCAAATTTCAAGTTACTTCAATGGGGTAACCGCGATTATTCATCTCGGAAACTTTGTATTTGGCTATTACATTTTCTGGCAACTCCAAGAACTGTATCTTTATTTATTTGATTTTTATGTTATTGAAATTTTAACTGTTTTATTAATATCTTATTCAGAGATTTCTTTGTATTTGTTATAAGTACATAGGTACTTAATCTGAATAAATGTGCAATACTCGAATTGTTGACCTATTATGTATCTGAACTTGAGTTTACAGGTGTATGTAGCCACTGGAACAATATGGTAACCTACACAAGGGTGAGTGATTGAAGTTGAAATTCTAGCCTATTGGGCTTGCTTATACGAAAATATATAAAAGGTCAGTTAAATGGTGGAAAATCAGTAAATTTAGATAAATCCAATATTTCATATCTTTGCATTTTCTTAATTTCTGTATCATTCAAAAAATGTATACAGAGTGTTTCGCATAAGAACCGACACAGGGCAAGGGCATGTAGGTAAACGTAAAATATGGTGATTTAACGCAACTTACCCCTATATTAAGTTGCAACGCTGAAAAGTTATAGGCCTTTGAAAGTGTGGTTTCAAATTTAAAAAATATATATCGCTGTAATACTTTAACTTAGAAAAAGCAAATTTTGTACCCGTTTTGAGTGTACCAAGAGCATTAAGAAATGGTAGGTAGAGTTCAATTAAGGCATTTGAAAGGGTTGATTATGGGCGATGCACCCTTAAAATGTCAAAATTTGTTAACAGATTGGTGGATTTAAGAAAATATTTCATTTTATGAGAAATTTAATTCTAAAACTTTGTTACTTCTGTTATTTTCAAAAAACTTTGTTGTTTTCAAGAAAAAACATGAATAAGCAAATAACCATATTTTATCAATCTTACTAAAAGTCATCGAAAATTAAATATTTGCCAATAAACTTATGTATAGGTCAAATTTGACAATCAGGAAAAAAGTGTGAATAAGTATAGTTTATGAGAAAACAGACAACTCAGACAACAGAAATATAAAAAAATGCTATCAATAAGTTATAGAAATTCTTCAAAATGATAATTTCACAGGCATCTATTGAATTTTTGATGATTTTAAGTAACATTGATAATTATGTGTCTTTAGTTATTCGGGTTTTTCTTGAAAACGACAAAAGCTTTTTGAAAAATAGCAGGAAAAAAAGGGTTATAATTTACATCCCCATAAATTGAAATAATAATTTTTTAGATCCGCCAATAGGTTAAAATATTGTTACATTTTATGGGTGCATCACCACTATTTAACCCTTTAAAATGCTTCAATTGAACTCTACTTACCAACGATTAATGCTCTTGCTACACCCAAAACGTGTACCAAATTTGTTTTTTCTAAGTTGAAGTATTACTTGAATATTGATTTTTTTTCGAAATTTAAAACCCCACCTTGAAGACCTATAACTTCTCAGGGATGCACCTTAGTATAGGGGTAAGTTGCGTTAAATCATCATATTTTAGATTCCCCTACATGCCCCTGCTCTCTGTCGTTTCTTATGGGAAACACCCTGTATAACTTTAAAAAAACGCAATGTTCCCATGAGTTGTATGAACATTTTGAGAAGATACTGGGAGCTCCTAAGGATATTATAAATAACATTCTAAGAACTTTTATTAGTATGACAGAATATGTCCCGTTCTCATGTTCATAGCATGTTCTATGAATATATATTGTACCTTGTGAGAATGTTCTGGGGATGTTTGAATATTCTTTCGAAACATTCCTGGTATATTCTCAGAATGTGTCTGTGCTGTCTGGGTTCCTACCATATCTTCAGGTCCACATTTTCTGCACTTTATAGTGATACATCTCACAGCATTAACGTCTTCCACGTGAGTAAAAAGCCTGAGATGTTGCTTAGACAATTCTATAGATTTGCAGTATTCTTGCACTTTTTAACATTCATAACTAGCAGGTTGCTTCTTAAGTTCCGTTATAAAAGAGTAAATGGTCTGGTTTTCTTTTTGATAGAAGTTATAAATTTTTAACGTTTCCATGGTAATATTGGTCTTCGGCTTCATCAAAACAACCGAGAACATCTTCCAGCTTATTTGTATTATCTATTGGAAAAGTATTGAAGATATCTAACCTCGCTTTACTTACAATAATATGTAAAAGTATGACTATTTTTTGTAAATTTGCAGATTAGCTCCCGAACGCTTTTCAAAAAACTTTTTTAAGAAACCTGCTAAGGGAAACCTCTAGATGCACAAACCACAAGAAAAATTGCTTGATCACACCCCCAAGGAATTTACGGGTCCAGGAGTGAATACCCACCATCCCCCAACCACACCCCTGTCACAAGTTGAACGGGGGGTGCTCCGTCGTAGGCATTTTCCTTCCCCTCTCGTGTGCATACAACCACCCTCGTTGCATAAGACACAAGAAACATTTCTTGTTCACACCCCCAAGGAATTTACCGGACCAGGGGTGAATAGGGGTGCTGGGCAGGGTAGGTAGTAAAAATGAAATATGAGCAGAAAATGCGAAGAAAACGGGCTTGAAAGCTGTCTTTTTCACATCTGGAAGCCATATCCCCATTAAACCCTGGCTACCCCGCACAGCACCCCTATTCCCCCAGGTGCCGCAACTTCCTTGGCGGGTATAAATAAGACATTTTTCAAGTGGTTTTGCAACGAGGGTGGTTGTATGCACGCGAAAGGGGAAGGAAAATCCTGACGACGAAGCAGCCACCATCCCCCAACCTCACTCCTGTCACAAGTTGAACCGGGCGGGGGTGCTTCGTCGTAGGTATTTTCCTTCCCCTCTCGTGTGCATACAACCACCCTCGTTGCATAAACCGCAAGAATAATTTCTTCTTCATACCCCCAAGGAAGTTACGGGACCTGGGGCGAATAGGGGTACTGTGTGGGGTAGGCAGGGTTTAATGGGGATATTGCTTAAAATGGACAGCTTTCAAGCAGTTTTCTTCGCATTTTCTGCTCATATTTCCTTTTTACTACCTACCCCGCCCAGCACCCCTATTCACTCCTAGTCCCGTAACTACCTTGGGGGGGGGGGGTGAACAAGACATTATTCTTGCGGTTTATGCAACGAGGGTGGTTGTATGCACACGAGAGGGGAAGGAAAATGCCTACGACGAAAAGTTTTTTGGAAAGCGTTCGGGAGCTAATCTGCAAATTTACCCTATTTTCTTATCAGCATTTGAATTGTGTTTTCCTGAAGATTTTAGATACATATTAAACTTTTGTTTTCATGTGGGCCGAACTTCCAATCCATACGCATCAAAAGGGGGTTGTGGTTTATGTTGTATGACTTACTATTGAACAACACAATTTTTTAATTATATATTATACAATGTATGTTATACCTTATTCGTAAGATGATCTGGTCTCAAGCATAATTGGCGAACCCTTCGTCGGTGTCAACTACAGGAGATGCTTTAAAACTTGTTTCTATACTTTGAAAACCTGACATGTTTTAGTTGGTTCTGCATAGGTATAATATATATATATATATATATATATATATATATATATATATATATATATATATATATATATATATATATATATAGGGTGGCGCATTGAAAAGGAAACATACCGATTTGCGTCGAGATAATTTTTTTTTAAGAAACGCTGAATTACATCAATTTTAATATTGAGGGGGGCATGTTTTAACATAAAACTCAACTTGGTCACAACAACCCGTTAAGGGTGGTGATAACAACCCTTATATTTTAAATAGGGAACATGGGTTGAGTGTTACATCATTTGAAAGATCTTTCTTTTTTGAATTCAGCACACTTTTTTTTTGAAGTTTTATCAACTCGTTTAAAAATTATCCACAGTTGAAGATGCAAAAACGCATTTCACTCATTCCCGATTGGAAATGTGCTGATAGTCAATGTTTTGTTAATTTGTAAACAAAAAATTGACTATCAGAATATTTCTTATCGGAATGAGAGAAATGCGGTTTATTATTTCAGTTTATCGGTCGGTTTGACACTTGATAGTACTACCGAAAATTAATTTCACAATGGTGTATTCTGTAGAAGAAAGAGTTGAAATAACTACCCTTTTTTGTCAAAAACGATGACTGTGCCAATCGTACCGCAAACTTGTTTAATGAACGACATCCGAACAGGCATGTTAACAGAAAATACATTTTGGAGTTAGTTGTAAAGTTTCGACAAAGTGGTTCAGTAGCCAACAAAAAACGGGATCCTGACGTGAATTTCCGGTTAGAAATGAGACTACTGAGATTGAAGTTTTAGGACAAATTGCTGCAGACCCAACTTTGAGCATGAGAAAATTGGCCACTGTTTCAAACATCAAAAGACGAACTATTCAACGAATATTGAAGCATCATAAATTTCACCCGTATAAAATTCATCTTGTACAACAACTGAATGAAGATAATTTTGATCAGCGGCTGGAGCTTTGTGAAGTTATGACTGCACGAATAGCTGATAACGGGAACTTTCTGTTCAATATCTGTTTTTCAGACAAGTGTACGTTTTTATTAAACTCTACAGTCAATCGTCATAATTGTCGTTATTGAGCAGATAATAATCCAAGAAACCTTCACGAAGTCCACACTCAAACTCCACAGAAATTAAAAGTCTGGACTGACATTTTTGGAGACCGTATAATCGGACCAATTTTTCTTGATGGCAATTTGAGTGGCGAAACGTATTTGGAGTTACTAGAAGATATCGTTTACCCTCTACTAATTGACATTGTTGAAAATGATGATCGCTATCAAGAAAATCAATTAGTGTTTCAACAAGATGGAGCTCCTCCGCATTTTTCACAACGTGTTAGGGAGTTTTTGAATAAAGAGTTTCCAGGACAATGTATTGGGCGTAGAGGTGCTATTGAGTAGCCCCCTAGATCACCGGATTTAACTCCTTTAGACTTCTTTCTATGGGGCCATTTAATGCGTAGAATTTACGCAACAGAACCGGAGTCTCTGGAAGAATTACGACGACGCATTGTTGAAGAATGCCGTCTAATAATTCCACAAATGCTCCAGACTGTCAGAGCTCGTTTTGATCAAAATTTACTTTTGTATGGAAACTGGTGGTCAACAATTTGAACACTTACTTAACTGAATAAACATTTTTGAACGTTTGGTTTTGTTTTTTAGTTTTTTTATAACGAAAAATTGACTAATTAGTGCATTCTTTATCACACTGAATGAAATACGTTCCTGCAACTCCAACTGTGAATAATTTTTAAACGAGTTGATAAAACTTCAAAAAAAAAGAGTGTGCTGAATTCAGAAAAGAAAGAGCTTTCAAATGATGTAACACTCGGCCCATGTTCCCTATTTAAAATATATGGGTTGTTATCACCACCCTTAAGGGGTTGATGTGACAAAGTTGAGTTTATCTCAAAACATGTCCCCCCCCCAATATTAAAATTGACATGTTTCAGCGTTTCTTAAAAAAAATTTCTCTGGACGCAAATCGGTCTGTTTCGTTTTCAATGCGCCACCCTATATATATATATATATATATATATATATATATATATATATATATATATATATATATATATATATATATATATATATATATATATATATATATATATATATATTAACTACCATAACGCACTGCTGCGACTAGAATTTGTGGGTATAGATAAGTTGGCTTAAATTGTTATATTTTCACCCCACGCAATGTGATATAATTTTGTATTGGTTTTTCTCTGAAACGTCCGTATGAAAATTTTGGAATTTAAGCTTAAAAAACCTTCACTAAAATGAATAGATGATACTTAAAAACAAAAGTCGAGATCTCCCCATTAGTGATTTTTTTCTAAGAAAATTCACTAATAACGGTACTTTCATTGTGAAACCATAGTGTGGGTAATATTAGCATCGAAAGGAAATACATTACCATGTGATAAGATAAATATTATTCACACTTGCTAAACACAGCAAGTTTGTCATTGTTTCAGTATAATCGTCAACATCTAACATAATGTCTCAACAAAGTAAAATGTCACAGTTAAATAAAATAAAAATATTAGGTGTTAACGAAACAGCACAAATACTACAAAAAGTAAAATCTATAATTTGATGGCTGCATTTAACTATTTAACTTTTACTATGTTTTAGAATGGCTATGAAGAAGTCAGTGCAGTGATTAAAGAAAAGGAGCTAAACGGATACACTTTTTTGGTGAGGTCATAATATTTTTTACACCTTTCAGCAACCTTTTGATTGTTAAATAACGAAGAGCACAAGTTGCTCTTTAGAATTTCTTTGCGGCCAAATATTAGCATTTATATTCTAGTTATTTTAGTGTGTTTTATTTACTTTTAGTGAATTTCCATAAAGAAAATTTTACTTATAGAGAATTTTTTTTTTTTCAAATGGCCGCGAAGCAGAGCTTTTGGAACCCGTTTCAGAGGTTCATTAAAACTTTAAATTTATATTTATGTGCGTGTGTGTGTATCACACCGATAACTCAAAAAATAATTGACCGATTTTGATCACATTTGGTGAGTACATTTCTTTTGCAAGTGGCATGGACAAGTTCGTTAGCTAAGAAAATCGGACTATTTGTTCGCGAAAATTTTGGGTTTTCTTTCAGAAATTTTTTATATCTTCGGAAATTGTAAAGCTATGACAATCACATTTTATACGCAGGTTTATATTACAAAAATTTCGGGACGTAGCAAGTGTGTTATAATATTTATATCTTCGGAAATAGTAAAGCTATGACAACCACATTTGGAACGCAGGTTTATATTAAACCAAATGTGATCAAAATCGGTGAATTATTTTTTGAGTTATCGCGGTTCGCAAGTGTGTTATAATAGTGAATTTTCATAAGAATTGTGCACTATTAGTACGGATTATTACTAAAAGTAATACTTTTAATTTAAACAGACGTCGAAGATCCGGCTTAGAGGTCCAAATACAAGCTCATTTGAAGCATTTCTCTCTTTCTATTATCACAAAAATATTCAAATCTTGTGTTCTAGTTCCTTCTGAGAAAAAGACTTTGAATGCCCAAAATTCAATTGTCTATGTCGCTAGAACATTAAAATTTGGTGAATCTAGGTACGGTAAGTCTCTTTAAAAGAAACTTGTATGACAAATTTCATTAAAGTTACAAAAGTTTTCTAGAAGAAATATTGATTCATGTTTAGACAATAAATGTATCTGCCAAATTATAAACGTGGCATGTATTTTTTCTTGTTAATCACCTGGATGATTTTGTTTTAGTCATCCTAATTGAATCGGTTTTTCCAACAACAAAAAATGTTTCTTGTGACAAATTCTATTAGTGAATTTTCTTAACAAAAATTTACTATAATAACAATAAAAAATGTCTGCTTAAATGATTACTTTATCTAACTTGTTATTTTATGTGAGCCTCATTTTAGATAAGAATCCATTATGGTGAACTAAACCCTGATTTGTTCTGTCAAACCATAATAAATAAACAAAACACACTGTCTCATCTGGTTTTTACTTCAAGTAGCTGAGATAAAACTTCCTAATTTTCCCCTCTCACTTTCAGATTACGATATTTTGAACATTTTACAAGTCCGCGCATCCGAATATAACCGAAGGCGGTCATTAGGGTGGGATCTCCACAGTTCGAGTGTGAACGTTCGTTGCACATTAGGATGTTGTGGCGATCCCGCCTTAACTGTGTTATTTTGTTTGGTTATCGCTGGATTATGATGTATACCTGTGGTATATGTATCAATCTACGCGTGACAAGTGGCTACTCTGTATTTGTCTGGGATCATACTTAACAACTTAAGTTGTTTCGATTAATGTCTTTCAGGTTTTATTTTTAATTTGGGAAAAACTCCAAATTTTGTGAACCAAATTATTAAAAATTTACAACAATTCCAGTTACTTTAATACCTTCAAAAATATAGCGTATTCAAAAATATTGTTGTATATTTTTGGGAAAAAATATGTCCGTTATAGCTGATTTACAAACTTGTGCGCGATTCTAACGAAATGACGACATGTGCCAAGTTTCGTTCAAATCAGTTGAGTATTTTTTAAGTTATCGCTCGGAAGCGGATACATACATAGATACATATACGTACATACATATATACATGTATACATACACACACACACGCATATATATATATATATATATATATATATATATATATATATATATATATATATATATATATATATATAAACATAAAATTCAAACGGACCTTGGATATGGGTTCTAGGGGCCCTAATTCACGCTCAATTCAAAATTCAAATTTTCCGAAAGTCTCACAATCGTTACCTCTCTATTAGTGAATTTTCTTAATAAAAATTCACTAAAAAGTAAAGCATCTACCGAGATTTCGGTCTCTAAGTTAAAAGAAAATATATATATATATATAGGCATGAGACAAGAAAATTTTGGTGTCACTTGTGATCAGAAAAACGCAAAAGACCAAAATATTTTATGTGAATAACAAAATCTATTGTATATTGCGCAAAAGGGCACAGAAATAGACACCAGAAAAATTACTTTGAAAATTATATAGTTTTTTTTTTCTCAAAGCGTCAAAGTACCGATTTGTAACGTCAAATATGGCAGTTTAGGACAAAGAGTCTGAAACGAATACGAGTTATGTAAAAGAAATGTAGTAAGAAGTGTGTTTTACCGTAAGTCTTAAGTTTCAGATTTAACCGTATTTGCAGAAAATTGATTTTAAATATACCCTCTCTCTGATGCTTTGGCAGTAGTTCTAGTTATAGAGTTTAAAGTTTAATAGTCTATAATATTTAGAAAATTTTAGTAGAAAAAATTCGCTATAGAAGGGAACGCGGCTTTTGAGTTTTGATAATATTCCTTCAAAGGAGCGCGAACTAGGTCCCCTATAACCAATATCCTTATCAGTTTCAGATTTTATCTGTTTACATGTATACAGGATAGCGCATTTTTACCGTAAAGCTCAAAAGATCCGTTATTACACAAACGAGAAAAAATTGTATAGGTTAATTAGAGGGTATCTTTAGCTGCATCTTATTTTTACAATCACAAGTATATTCTTGCTTTTGCTTTTGGATTTTCCAAGGAATTATATTTAATGTATGTTAGGAAGGAATTGTTTTTGAGTTATTTCAATTGTTTTGTAGCTTTTTGCGTGTTTGGCACATATAAAAAATTTTGATACCACGTTTTTACCAATAGTTAGCGGAGTCCCATTAAAATGCGCATTTAGAGAGGTCTTTATTTACATTATTCATCGAAAAAATCGAGATGCACATACAGCTCTCAGATAGTGGCTGCATACATTTGAAAACATTCAAACTGCCGTAACTCAATTTTTTCAAATAAAACAGTCTGTATTTTGTGTTTCTGAAGCATACCCTTTGTTTCTACTTTTGCATTACTATCCCTATTTTTTTTTCCTCCTCAGGTCTCGTCTGGGGCCTCGCCGCCCCGATAGCACTGCAACCTTTGGTATATTGTGCATGCCCTTAGTCGTTTTACTCCACCCACTCCAAAATCACTGTGCCTTAGTCTAGTCTGCACATCAATTAGTAGGGTGAGATTTAGCAGCTCCACAGCTCTCTTTGAACGGGGTTCGTCAGTTATTGACTTCCCATGTATGAGCCAGTCTGCCCAGTACACCTTGTGTTTCTGACCCAGGACTTAATGGCTCCCCTGGCAGTGCTCTTTGTCACGCCCAGAGCCGGTTCGGGTCCCATAAATGGTTCTGCTGACCCTTCTCGAGACTATCAGCTTCTTCATTGCCTTTGACCCCCGAGTGACTCGGAACCCAAATGAGGGGTGGGGGTTTAGTATTTTCGGAGGTACAAAACTTTTCCGAAAGGAAACCCAAAATTTTCCCGAAAAAGCTTAATAAATCACTTAAAAGAAAGGTACCAACAAAGTTTCATCAAAATCGGCCAAACATTTTTTTTAGTTATCAGTATGATATGTTTATATATATATATATATATATATATATATATATATATATATATATATATATATATATATATATATATATATATATATATATATATATATACTATCTATAAAGAAGCATAAATTTAATAAAATTGAAAGGGGCCATTATTAAGAAAAATTCAAAAACTCACTTTTAGATGTAAAAATCTCACCTCTATCGTAATACTTCTTCAAATGGTAGCTACCCCTTCGAAATTTTGAAATTGGATGGTGAGTAGTGAGATACATCTTTTTAAAGCTAATCCAATTCTCTATTCAGCAACGGCATTTTTTTTTGTAGGAATAAAATCAAGTGAGTAATAACATTTTTATTATCAGTAACACCTTCCAAAAGTGAGGCCTGTAAATAATTACATAGTCCGGTCTTATCTACTCAAATCTTCGAAATGCCCGCCTTCTTGTGCCTTGTCCCAAACGGCCAACAAATTCTTGTTATATATATATATATATATATATATATATATATATATATATATATATATATATATATATATATATATATATATACATATATAAATTGAAACTGAGCCTGAATATTGGTTCTAGTGGCCCTAGTTGGCGTTCATTTGAAAAAAAAAACATCAACATTAAAAAGTCGCAATCTCCTCATACACACAGCGCAACCAAAATATAGCACATTAAATAAGACATGTGTCAGAACCTCTGTGGTTCAGTGCTAAAAACGTGTACCTCTGAAGTGAAGGGTACTGGGTTCGATTCCCAGGATTCCCCTTGCACGTTTTCAGTACCCACTGTAAAATTAACATCAACCGAGGTTGTGACACCTTATTTGAGTAAATTGAATGTCTGCACTTTCCGCCATTCGGAATATACTATATTCGTTAATAACCAATTGCGAGGGGGCTGGAGAAGCCACCTTTCGCATAAAGAGATCGCGATTTTAGCTCCTGAATTCTTTGAATCTGGTGCGGTCCATATGCGTTCGACGTCGCACACACGAATTTCATTGCATTTTCAATCAAAAAACCTACCAGACAGAAATTCTTAGTCTTGCAACAGCCCGTGATCACCAGGCGAGTGGACTGACAATACATTTTTTGCAAGGGTGTCGAACCCTTTTTCACAAGTCAACTGTAACTTTCCATTTTTTGTTTGACTTTACTTCTATTCTACCAGACTGCGACGTGAATACCCACAGAAGAGCGAGATCTAATAAGTATTACATTCTAAATAAATAGCAATATTTTAAACACCCCCTGAGGAGTCAACTAAGAAATATTTAGGCTACTCAGGCATTATATTTAATGCAATAATGATCCACTAAGCAAATACAATGAGAAAACTGCAAAAAGTACCAAAAAGTAGTTCTTATGAATTTTTTAATTTTTCAGACCACTAAGAGATGAACCGTCCCTGAGGGCGTTTGACGAGTTGTCTAGATCAACGATTTGTCGTTTCCTTATCTAATTTAAATAGAAAATCGATTGCCATTGAAAAACGCAAAAGAAAAGAGAACTTAATTTTTTTAACCCAGAAAATCCGTGCCCACGTTGGCTAACGGTTCCGACGTCACGAATACAAGAAAAAATGTCCCTTCTCGACTACTTTTTTTATAGCTTTCTTGTTCCTCCACATATTAGAACGGTGTTTTTGTTTACCTAAAGGAGTAATGTAGCTTCAGTTCTGCTGAAAATATGTAGAAACATCAGAAACGCAGTAAAGCACTTCCAGGGATTGTAACTCCTGCTGGGTCTGAAAGAAATGACCTAAGGTTGTCACCTACAAAGGAAATGTTGAAATTTCAGACTGTTTTTCTTAATTTGCCTATAAACGTAAATTTGTGCAACTTTTGACTGCAGCTTATAATATAGTTTCTTTTTTTTTGTACTTTAAGTTTTTAGAATGGCTCAATATTTACGCCTATTATTTAGCTCAATATTATTTAACCTTACATTGGAAATGCGTCACCTATATATCCTTGGCAACACATATTAGTGAACATATTTATTTATTTATTTATGTATTTGTTTACACCAATGATACGAAATAAGCTTAAGCTCGTCCTTATAAATAACACAATTTAGGTATAGAGGTGTCCTGCGAACTGGGACAGTTAGCCGTATATCAGAAACTACTCTAATGTGATATCTGAAAATTTCTAGAAGTATGTTTTCTATAACTATCTGTTCAAAGAAAATAGTTATAGCTTCACATCGTTTCCGGTTACACCGGAAGTGAATACCAATTTCTTTATTTCAAATAGAACGCCCTATATATTATTACATTTTGGGATTTCCTGTCAAATTTTAATATGACTTTATGTATCATAGTTGGTACTTATCTCTAATAGTTTCCAAAATATGGCGACCTGAAGACAAAAATTGACAACTGAAGAGGTTTGATAAAACAGTTTTTGTTAACCGAGATTTATCTCTCAAGCAGAAATTTTCCTATGTCATAATGCTGAAGAATAGCTTGATCTGAAGCAGATAGTTACTGAGAAAATTATACAGAGTGCTCCTCAAACATTATTATTTTTTAGTAACTTCAAACAACCGTAACTTGACCTTTTCAAATGAAACATCCTATATATTATTGCATATTTGAATGCAGAGTTTAATTCTCGACGGAAATAAATTATATTGTGTTATATTATTTTAGCGTCTTAACCAAAATATTTCATTATTTTGTTAAATTGAGTTATTCTTTCAGAACTGACCCATTTTTTAAATTTTATAAAATAAATTGGCGCGGGAAAAGGACCTACTCTGGAAAAATAATTTTACTTCATAAGTTTTTGCCAATGGTAAATTAAAAGTATGCCGAAAAGTACATCATGGGAAAATAAAACAACTTTTTATAATTTAATATGTCCAGAACTGTCAAACTATTGTCCTCGGCAAGATTGCTATGGAATGCTTACATCAACTTGTCAGTTTTGACGAATTCTAACTCTGAGGAAGGACTAACTTATTTCATAAAAAGTCTGGACTCAGCAAGTGCGTTACGTTAGTGAATTTTCATAGAAATGATCTGGCACCAAATATTTTTTATAACTTTTTTTCCTGTAACATAGAAATCTAAGTGTAAATATACAGTGTCATTTTAATGTCATAAACTTGTGTACCAAATTTGATTACCATAGTTGTTTCATTTTTTGAGATAAATTCTTTTCGAAAGAAAACCCAAAATTTTCCTGGCTGACGAACGTATTCAAGGCACTTACAAAAGAAAGGTACATGCCAAATTTTATCAAAATCGGACTATTATTTTTTTAGTTATCGATGTGAGAAATACATACATATATATATATATATATATATATATATATATATATATATATATATATATATATATATATATATATATATAATTTTTTTCAAAATTTAAAAGTTGGGATCCCCCATTAGTGAATGTTTTCTAAGAAAATTCACTAAAACACATATCGCAACTAAAGTATAGTAGGTACAATAAATAAGTCATATGCGCTCTACATACTTTTGATAAAATGCTCCAAGTAGTTAGAGCAAATTTTAGTTCAACACAATTTGTTGTAAATATTGCAATGAAATTTAAACATCTAATGAAGCTTAATTTAAAAAAACACACATAGAGCAACTAATATATATATATATATATATATATATATATATATATATATATATATATATATATATATATACATATATATATATATATATATATATATATATATATATATATATATATATATATATATATATATATAGTACAATAAATAAGTCATATACCGCCCTACATTATTTTGAGAACAGCCACTAAGCAGAGAAAGAAAATCTAAGTTGAACAAGGTTATTAATCTATCGTGATAATTAGACGGATATGAGAGCATATTTATCAATACAAATAAAGAAATCTGCATGAACAGAATGAGTTCACCTATAGGTAGTTTGTTTTTCAAATTGATACCTTCCTTAAGTTGTCCTTTTGCCAGACATTACAAAAGGTGTGAACACGATAGTAGTAATGGAACTTTAAGTAAAAACCCATACTCATACTCATTTATTAGTGGTCAAAATTAGACATTATGCCTTACAAAGGAGCTGTGCTTGTGCTTGTATTAACATAATTTTGTCAAAATCCTCAAATAATCAAACTGTCAAAACAATTTAAATTTAATGTCACTTTCTGAGATGAACATTTGTTTTACACCGTAGTAAAGTAATACCTTCGCGGAGGATGCTGCTAATTTTCGATCCGGATCCCTACCATAAAACTTTTAGTGAATTTTCTTTAAAAAATTCACTAATGAGGAGATCTCGACTTTTGAATTTTGAAAAATTTTCTTCAAATGAGCGCTAATTAGGCCCCCCAGAACACATATCCGGGGTTAGTTTCAATTTTAATATGTTTAATATATATATATATATATATATATATATATATATATATATATATATATATATATATATATATATATATATATATATATATATATATATATATATATATATATATATATATATATATATATGTATCACACCGATAACTCAAAAAATAATGGGCCGATTTTGATTAAATTTGGTGAATACCTTCCTTTTGCAAATGGCTTGGATAAGTTCGTTAGCCAGGAAAATCGGCCCAAGTCTTCCTGGAAAATGTTGTGTTTTCTTTCGAAAAAAAATTATATCTCCGGAATTAACAAAGGAAGGGCAACTAAATTTGGCATGCGGGTTTATATCTTTATGAGTAACTCATCTACTAAAATTTAGCTCTGTAGGTCAAAACAAAAAACTTATGGGCATTAAAAAAAAATTGGGGGTTTCGTCAAAACGTCAAAATTGCGATTTAAAACGTCAAAATTGGCAACATTTAGGCAAGGAACTTGAATCTAATACGGGCTATGGAAATAAAATGTCTCAAGAAGAATGTTTTACAAACCCTGAAGTCTTAGTTTCAACGGTCATTGTCCTTCATTTTACTAAAATATTTCCAGAAAATTCATTTCAAATAGACCCTATCTCTGATGCTTGGCAGTAGCCTTAGCTATAGAGTTTTTCGTTTAATGGTATATAAATTTTGTCGAATTTTCGTAAAAAAATCAATTATATTATATCCGTTATTATACAAGATATGAAAAAAAATGTATATATTAATTATAGGGTGTCTTGAGCCACATTAAAAAAAATATTTCTAAAATCACAGGCTGGCCCATAAGTCGTTGGTGATACAATTTTTTTTTTAATCAAACACGCCTTATGTTATTGCATTACGCATTTTCCATCGAACTATAATGCATGCATGTTTGTAAGAAAAGAAATTCTGGACGCAGCAAGTGCGTTATGGTAGCGAATTTTGATCAAATGCTTCATATTTGAACAGCTCAATTTGCTGTTAACCTATAAGGTTGACCAAGAAACGAGTTTTTTGGGGAACCCTTTAAGTTGACTTTCGGAAATTTTTGTACATTTTCAAACAATAAAGTTATTTTGATGAAACATGGCACATTGTTTTTACTATATAGGTTATACTGGTAACCTAATTTGATACCTGCTTTCTTTTTTTTTAATCGAACACGCCCTATGTTATTGCATTTTTGCATTTTCCATCGATGTATAATACATCTTTGTAAGAAAAGAAATTCGGGACGGAGCAAGTGCGTTATGGTAGCAAATTTTCATTAAATGCTATTTGAATAGGTCAATTTGCTATTAACCTATAAGGTGGACCAGGAAACCAGTTTTTTTCTGGAAAAATTTAAGTTTACTTTCGGAAATTTTTGTAAATTTTCAAACAATAAAGTTATTTTGATGAAACGTGGCACATTGTTTCTACTATATAGGTTATACTGGTAACAAATTGGATGCCTGCTTTCTTAAAAAAAGATATTTGCTATTAAAAACATTTTAATGAAAATTCACTACCATAACGCACTTGCTGCGTCCAGAGTTTTTTAGTTTGTTTTTGTTGTTGTTCTTAATATTTTGTGACTGTGGCTTTTTGCCATTAGCACATTTTCCCAATTTGGTTAACCATTAGGCATTTCCAGCTCAACAGGTTATCTATATAATTTATTATTTATCTACTGCAATATCGGATCACCTTGTAGGTAGTTAGTAAGTTAGTAAGTTCACTCAGTGTTTCAGTTTTAGAAGTGAAGGGCCTGCCCTCTGGTCCAACTCCTGTATAACATCTAAAGTCTCTAGTTTTGAAAAGATTAAATTCAGCTTTCGTAAACATTTTTTAGTGCCTTCGTAGAAATAATTTTTTGTAAAATTTTTGTGAAACGTTGCCAATTAATAATTGTGTTTAATAAGTTATGTAAAAAATGTAACCGCATTTTCGTGAAAAAATTTGTTCAACAAATTTTTGTAAAAAATATAATTTTCATTACTTAAGCCAATTTAACAAGAAAATAGCAATTTTTTGTAAACGAAAATTGTCATATACTTTTTTTTTGAATTTTTGTCAAAAAGCAGTTTGTGAATAATTAATTATATCTTGGCAGGTGTGTAAATTGCTTAAAGTTGATTGGCGCAGGGAAATTGGACCAGTTTTCAGTTTATTTTCGGAAAATTTTTGTACTTTTTTAAACTAGCAAGTTATTTTAATTAAATATCGTACATTGTTTCTACTATAATGAATAAACTGTTAACGAAATTTGGTGCTTTTTGTTAAAAAAAAAAGAGATTTCTGACATTAAAAATATTTTTATGAAAATTCCTTACCAAAACGCATTTACTGTGTGCAGATTTTTTTATTTTTGGGCAAAAAATTATAAGGCGATTTTAAAGATAAAGTTTCAATGTTGACTTGTATCTCCAAAACAAAACAAAATTTTGTTTGCACCATGAAAACATATCTAAAATCAAGCTAATTAGTTTTTGGCTAATGGCGCTGCTTACTGAAATACATTATAAAGTTATTGAATTTTGAATAATATATGTACCTATTATGTTTGTATAACACGCACTTAGTTTAGTACTTAACCTTACTTATTTAGCATGTTTTTACAGAATCTTACAGAACTTCAAATAATTTCATGGAAATTAAAGAAAGATATCACACATAAAATTATAACATGTCTTACTCATCTTCGGAAAGAACCAGAAAAGTTCTTAGGTGAGAGACAAGTACAAGCAAAAAATACTCCCCAATTTGATAAGTTCAAGCAAAGCAAGGCGACAATTGCTAAACTAGAGCACCTACTGACATTTAAGCAGAATGTAACTAACATTCCTAATTATCAAAGTTATAATAAAAATAATACAGATGATAATGAAAACGAATATCTTTCTATGGAAAAACCGAAAGACCCCACGTTCGACTTTTATGATGAAAGTGGTTATTTACATCCCTCGCTTGTAAAAGAAATTCAACCTGATTACGCATCATCTCCGGATATTGCTCGTAAAACTAATACTTTAAATAAACCAACACAAAGAAAAACTGAACCAAATGACAGAACGTATGGTAATTTTTCCGATGGCGATGAGGAGTATCAAAATGTGCCAAAGCAATTTAAACCAAAGGTACCACACAGAACAAAGAATTTGGTATCACCTGTAACTGCATATGATGAGCAATTAAACTACGAAGAAGTCCCAAGAAATGAAGATACAATTGACAAGGATATCGAAGGACCACCACCTCTACCAAAAAAGAAATCAGAAATTTTAAACAATATACCAACTATAAGGAGGGAAGTGAGATACCAAGCTGGCAACAAAATTGATCAAATCAAGTTAACAAGTAGAGATAACATGCCTATTGATCAGAAAAGAGAAAATACCAAACTCGAGACACAAGTAATGGACCAGCAAAAACAGATCATAGAAACGCAAAAGGATCAGCAAGAAGTGAGGTCCGTAAAACACATTTTTCCTTGGAAAAGAGGTGAGTGTAATTAGATTAGATGTTTATCATTACAGTCTCAAGGTAATGTCGCCTTTTCATCTCAACCATGCTTATCATTTTCCAGTAGTTCTTTATCAATAGACCACATTAGTAAGGTTAGCAAATTTCTTTCCCGCGGGTTCATAGTTTAAATTTGTTACCAGTGCTGTTATCAGAGATGTTATAGTTTCAGCGCCTGTAGACTTTGAATTACGCATTTCTTATAGTTGAAACAACCCAGACTGAGAACTTTGATGTTTTAACTCTCAATTTCCAATTTTAGAATTTAAAATAACGTATTTTATTAGGAAATATCGAACACTGAAATTAATAATGCACAACCGGGCGACGAATGTGGATGATTACTGGTTGATATTCCGACATCATGAGTATAAATGCCATTTATAATGTCTAAAAATTTCATGGCTCCACATTCGTGAATTATCAACACTCGTTTACTGTGTAGTTTATCTTAATGCTTTGTGTGTTTTCTTTTTGCTGGATAAATTTTAATCAGAATAAACCAGAAGATGGCTTCCAGATTAATATGATTTTCATCTATTAATGATTTCTATCACGATAATATGAAATGTATCAAGCGTGATTAAAATAGCTTGAACCTGGGCATCTTACCTAACGAAGCATTGACTACAGATTAAACATATCTGCTAACAAATATATAAAAATCCACCATGTACAAAATTGTCTTAACAAATGACAATAAAAAACTGCATTAAAGATCTTTCAAGATTTCCCGAACCTTCCCTAAAGGTGCCTTCAAGTCATGTTGCCATATTTATTGTTACATCTTAATTTACCTTTGAAAATAATTATTTTTCTTTTTGTTATTACATTATAACTTCTTCAGTAAGTCCATATTGCCGGAAGTAATCTCTTGTGTCGTGAAAAACGAAAAGCTAGGGTTCCTAATAAAAAAGTCTGGACGCAGCATGGGCGGTATGATAGTAAATTTTCAGAAAAAAAAAATTAAATAGCAAATATGTGTTTTTTCAAGAAAGCAGACTTCAAATTTGGTTACCAGTATAATATATATAGTAGAAACAATGTACCATATTTCATGAAAATAACGTTACTGTTTGAAAATCTACAAAAAATTTTCGAAAATAAACTTAAAATGTTCCCGAAAAAACTAGTTTCCTACCCAACGAACCTTATAGGTTAATAGCAAATTGAGCTATTCAAATTTGAGATAATTAATAAAAATTCGCTACCATAACGCACTTGCTGAGTACCGAATTTATTTTCTTACAAACATGCATTATAATTCCGTGGTCGAAACTCCATACATTTGAGATCAGCTCAGAACTGATACTGGCCTGGGGAATCCGTCTGTCTAATTAAAACAAATCGTTGTTTAACTATTTTAACTAAGCAGATTTTCCTGGCTAACGAACTTATTCAAGCTACTGGCAAAAGGAAGGTACTCACCAAATTTTATCAAAATCAGCCCATTATTTTTTGAGTTATCGATGTGACACATACACACACACACAGATATATATATATATATATATATATATATATATATATATATATATATATATATATATATATATATATATATATATATATATAACATATAAAATTTTAAACTGACCCCGGATATGTATTCTGGGGTGCCTAATTAGTGCTCATTTAAAGGACTTTTTTCAAAATTCAAAAGTCGGGATCTCCTCATGAGTAAATTTTTTTTAAGAAAATTCACTAAAAACATCATTTTATATTTTCTTGAAGTAATTTATTGACATTTGGCAATGCTATGGATCCTACTGCTTTACAAGCAACGGTCTTTCAAGACTTTGCATGTCACATTGACAGTGGAAGCGCAAATGTAAAAGTTAAGGTAAGACCTACGAATTAAAAAAAATCCAGTGTACGATTATCTCTTCATTTTCTCATTGTTCTCACTGTACTGACTGTCAGTAGCATGCTGATAATAAACCGGGACGGTTAGAAACTGCAATCCACGTAAACCAATGAAAAATCACAAAAAGTATAGCAAACAAATAAAGTATATATATATATATATATATATATATATATATATATATATATATATATATATATATATATATATATATATATATATATATATATATATATATATATATATACAGAAAATTCATTTCAAATAAGCACTTTCTCTGATGCTTTGGAAGTAGTTTCAGTTAAGTTTATGGTTAAACGGTCTATAATTTTTAGCTAATTTTCGTAAAAAAGATTCGTTAATGAGGAGACCGCGACTTTTGAATTCTAAAAAGATTTCTTCAAATGAGCGCAAACTAGCCCCCCTAGAATCTAGAATTCATATCCGGGTTTACTTTCTGTTTACATATATACAGGGTGACGCATTTCTACGGTAAAGCTCAATATAGTTGTTATTATGCAAGATACGAGAAAAAGTTCTATACGTTACCTATAGGATGTCTTGAGCTGCATCTCATAAAATTATTTTGACAATCACAGGATGGCCCATAAGTCGTTCGTGATACCTACAATTTTTTTTGAACATTCCTTATTGCATTTTTGCATTTTTCATCAAAATATGATGCATGTTTGTAAAAAAAATCGAGAGGCAGTAAGTGCGTTTTGGTAGCAAATTTTCATTAAATGCTTCAAAATTCAATAACGCAATTTCTCGGAAACATTTTAAGTTTATTTTCGGAAAACTTTTGCAAACAAGTTATTTTGATAAAATATGGTACACTGCTCCTACTATATAGGTTATACCGGTGACCAAATTGATGCCTGCTTCCATTAAAGAGACATATTTGCTATTAAAAACATTTTAATGAAAATTCATTTCCATAACGCACTTGCTGCGTCCAGACTTTTATTAGGAGTTGTTTCTGCCTATACTTTATTAGGTAGGTGTTTGAATTTATACATTGTGAGCGGCAGCGCAATTTTTCTTTGTGTATTTATGGCAATAAGTGTGGTTACTTTATCACTGATGTTATAATGTCATTAACATTATGTTCTTTAGGGCTAAGGACAAGAGCACCTTTGGGTGACAAGGAAATAGTTTCATCTATGTTGGAAATTATAGCAGGTGTAATTTTTTGGTTTGAACAAGCCAGTGTCCTAAACTTCTTTCAGACACAGTAGCCCTTACTTTGTTTATGAACTCTGCTTGTTTCTAACTTATTTGAGGGTTACGTTTCAAAAATAATAGAACCACTTTCTCCCTGGTGTTTCTTTTCTAAACTTAGAACACCCATCTACAATAGACAATTTGCATGGGTTTTCCATTAAATGAATTTAACATTTACCTAATAGTTTTTCATACATAGAACATTATTGCATGCATGAAAATACCCAAAAAACATATATAGTGTGACAGAAAAAGACTTTTAAAATAAAAAAAATTCTAATTATTATTATGTGACAGCAAACGTTCTGCTATTGGTCGTGACGTAGTTGGATAGTAAATAAATATCGTGTTTACATTTGCGTTATGATATAAGTATGGTCGCTTGTTTCTCAAGATCGTGGTGAATATAATTCGTTTATTGTGTTTCTTCTAGTTCAGTAGTGTAAAGTGTGCGTAATAAAATGGGAGACAATGATTTTCCACAGGCGCAATCAGATAATTTGCCAAGATTTGACTCATTTATGATGACATCATTCTTTTTGATAGAACAATTTTGTCTTAATTATTTACAGATAATTAATGGAAGCAAAGCCATTAATTTCGTTAATTAATAACCATATTTTTGTCGATTGTTAATACTAAAAGAAATATGTAAAGTTAATAATTCATATGTACAGATAAACATACCTTGACCACATGGAAACTACAACCTAACTTAATAAGGTATGATAAGAATTTTAACCTTATATCACTAAATATTCATTATGAGAATGAGGAGGTATTTACATTCAAATGGTCTTCACAACAATATAAGGTGGTTTCCTCAGATAACTGTGGATTTTTCCGTTCATCCCTCTTTATAACTTTGCACCATTGCTTTCTAATTGGAACAATGAAAAAAATAGTTTTTGTATTCGTATATCTACACATTGGTACTATACAGCATTTTTTAAGATTTATTTTCCATATTATCAAATAAAATCACGTGCAGAAGCCAGGATGTAATCTCAGAGAAGCAAGTTAATTGTTGACTATTGTACTGTCTCGTGATGTCACAGATCATGGCGGCAAAATAGTGGTGTTTGAAGTCAATTATGAAATTCGCATTTTCAAATCTTTTTTTTGCATCGTTATTTTTGTAGTATGTGAAATGAAAAAAATATTAAAAATCATTTTTTTGGGATATCTATCAGATGTGATGAGGAAAAAAAACATAATAATTATCTATTCTTTGAACGTCATATAATAATCTTTGTTAATGGGAAACCGTCTTACAGCGCAGTTAAGTATCCAAGCTACCAGTTTTTTTGGCTGTTTCTGGTCCCAAAACAGATTAAAGACTACAACAGTTATCTGAAGTTTTGCCCTGCAAGCTACTTAGCACAGACGTCCTGGGAACCTTAAACTTCTTGCAGGCACTAGCTCAGGAATGGTTCGTTCTCTTACTGCTTTTAGAGCATTTTGCATTACACTTTCTGGATATTGTAACCATTTTCTTGAAGCCGTGGAAATATTTAAGTTTATATCTTTTTCTGTGTAGTGTGTGTACTATCTCATTCTATTAAGTATGTGGCCACAGCTAGCTTTTTGTTCCTATTGCAGCCACTCAGTGTCCACTATTTGTACATGGTGCAAATTTCTGTGCCATTACTGGCCACCCCTATTTTAAATAAAAATAGGTTAAAAACTCTGGACGCAGAAAGGGCGTTACGGAAGTGAATTTTTATGAAAATGTTTTTAATAGCCAATATGTCTCCTCTAATGCAAGCAGGCATCAATCTGGTTACGTGTATAGCCTATATAGTAGAAACAATGTACCATAATTTATCAATTACTTATTGTTTGAAAGTGTACAAAAATTTTCCGAAAATAAACCTAAAATGTTGGTTTCCTAGCCAATAAACCTAAGGTTAATGGTAAATTATGTTATTGAAATTTGAAGGATTTAATGGAAATACTGAGTCTCAATTTTATATACAATTTTTTCACGTATCTTGTAAAATAACAATTATGTTGAGCTTTACCGTAGAAATGCGTCACCCTGTATATATGTAAACAAATAAAAACTGAAAGTAAACCCAGATATGAATTTTAAAATTCAAAAGGCGCGATCTCCTCATTAACGAAATGTTTCTACGAAAATTAGGTAAAAATTATACACCGTTAAACCATAAATTTAACTAAACCTACAGCCAAAGCATTAACTAAACCAAAGCATCAGAAAAAAGGTCTACTTGAAATGAATTTTCTGTAGATATTTTAGTAAAATGAAGGACAATGCCGGTTGAAGCTGAAACTTCAGGGTTTGCAGAAAGTAGATAGTACTATGGGGTTCCTGGACCACTTCCCCATGTAAATCCCCATAAAAAAAACCGACCAAAAATAGATCCTCGCTTAGGTAACTAACAATACACCAACACGGCGAGCTCGTCGGCCGCAGTTCCCCGGTAGTATCCTAATATCCGGGGGTGTAGCGGGGGCGGGAGGCAGATGCAGTCTCGGCCAGATCTAGACCCAGGTCCTAAGGAACCGGAGGTGTAGCGGAGATGGCGTCCACGGTCACAATCAGATTCAGAATCAAGATCTAGACACCGGGTCGTAGAGAACAGCATGTTGGCAGCAAGATGCTCACAGGATCTTTTGTGGGCGTTATGGTAGCGGCGCGCCGCCTGTTTTATTATCTAATTTGAATTCCGGTATGGGACGACATGTGTCAATCTTAACTAAATGTGACACACGAAATGATATATTTTTGTAGAACAGCGATAAATATAAATCGCTTGAAAACCAAAGTTGGCCTCGCTGTTGTTATCGCTTATTAATATACGAGAGGGCACATATACGAGGGGTACTCAAGAATATCAAGACACGTATTCTAATTAAAAAATCTCTGGACGCAGCAAGTGCGTTATGGAAGCGAATTTTTTTTAATATTTTTTTATAGCAAATGTATTTCTTTGATGAAAGCAGTCATCAAACTTGGTTGCCTATATAGTAGAAACAATGTATCATATTTCATCAAAATAAATTTATTGTTTAAAAATATATAAACATTTTTCTAAAGTCTGGATGCAGCAAATGTGTTATGGAAGTGAATTTCCATAAAAATGTTTTTAATAGCAAATGCGAACAGGCATCAATCTGATTATCGGTATAGCCTATGTAGTAGAAACAATGTACTATATTTTATCAAAATTACTTATGGTTTGAAAATATACAAAAATTTACCGTAAATAAACTTAAATTTTGGTTTCCTAACCAACAAAACTTACGTTAATAGCAAATTGAGTTATTGAAATTTGAAGGATTTAATGAAAATTCGGTAAATTTGCAGATTAGCTCCCGAACGCTTTTCAAAAAATTGTTTTCAGAAATATTACTAGGACCCCACCTGGGTGCACAAATCACAAGAAAAATTTCTGGTTCACACCCCGCAAGGAAGTTACGGGACTGGGAGTGAATAGGGGTGCTGGGCGGGGTAGGTAGTAAACAGGAAATATGAGCAGAAATAGCGAAGAAAACTGCTTAAAAGCTGTCTATTTGAAGCCATATCTCCATTAAAGCCCGCCTACACGAGGGAGGAAGGAAAATGCATACGACGAAGCAGACAAGAAATTGTTCTGGGGGTTTGTGCACCCGGGGGTGGGTGGGTGGTGGACCTAGGCAAGTTTCTGAAAACTGTTTTCAGAAACTTGCCTAGGACCACTACCCACCCACCCCCGGATGCACAAACCCCTAGAACAATTTTTTGTTCACACCCCCCAAGGAAGTTACGGGACCAGGAGTGAATAGGGCTGCTGGGCGGGGTAGGTAGTAAAAAGGAAATATGAGCAGAAAATGCGAAGAAAACTGGCTTGAACGTTGTCTTTTTCACATCTTGAAGCCATATCTCCCTTAAACCCTGCCTACCCCGCACAGCACCCCTATTGCCCCAGGTGCCGTAACTTCCTTGGCGGGTATGAATAAGAAATTTTTCTTGTGGTTTATGCAACGAGGGTGGTTGTATGCACGCGAGGGGGGAAGGAAAATCCCCACGACGAAGCAGCCACCCCCAACCCTACCGCAAGCCGAAGCGGGGGGAAGGGGGGGGTCCTGCTTCGTCGTATGCATTTTCCACAGGTTTTTTGTCGTTTTTCTATGTAGCAGAAAAGGGAATGCCTCTGAAGCTCCCTGTATAATATCGGATCAATTTCTTTATTGGAATGAAATAACTGTACCATCCTTAAAATACTACCACAATTTTAGCTTCACAGAATGCAGGAGTACAAAATTATTAAGGTTTAATCATGACTGTTTCGCTTCAAAAAATATGAAATTTTATTAATACCTGGGGAACCACCTCCGATAGGTATAGGAGCATATTGGGAAAGAGTTATTAAAATTAAACAAAGAATTAGATAAAAATATATACAGGGTGGTCTATCTAAAATAACATACCTTCTACGACTTCTCAGTAGAAGCGGCAACACCGCGTAATTGAACATATTTTGGATAGATAGAGTATGCTTTATTATGGTACCAGCCAAATTTTCAGATCGATCCCTTGTTTGGTTTTCCATATTCGTCTAAGGTACCATCGACCGTAGGACACCTGTATGTATATAGAAGTCAGCTATTGCTGGATTAAGAAAAATTTTACTACTTCCTAAATCATCAATAAGTTCCTTGGGGTCTCTGAAATTTGTATATAGGGTAGTTAGCATAAAGTGTTTTGGGTTACATCTATTCTCGATCTATTGTGAAGGGCCCTGGTGTTGGAAAGTCTCCGTGTGGTACCTAGGTCATAGTTTTAGGCTAAGGAGATTAGTTCGTCCATTTCGTTGTTGTGTAACTATTCAGATATAAAGTTTCTTTTTGGATAAGGATTGAAGAAGTTACATCATCTGGTGTGTGAGGGTTGTTGTCTAGAAAATCTAGTTCCAGAATTTCCACTGGCTGTGTCCATCGGTTGTGGATAATTTTCATGATTATTCTTGGGATTCTACGAGAATCATCTCATTGAATTCTGATTTTGGTTTGAGCAATTATTTTACTGAAAATTTTGTTTCGAGTTTTTAAGAAAATTGGAGCTATTTAGATCACGATTATTTGTGTGATGGGACAGGTATATAGTTTTGCTGGAACGATTTCTTAAACTCTATATTTGGAAAATTGTTGCTTTGAAAAAGACGTTTGTTGTCCGTCGTTTTTGTTTGTATTAAATGTTGTTTTGCATGGTTTTGTTCCTGTAATTATAGTTTTCCAAAAAAATAAATTTTAATGCTTGCTCGGTGCTTTCTAACGCTGTTAATCTCAAAATCATTCCAAGTGGGGTTTTCAATCCATATGCTTTTAAAATATGTTGTTGCTCCATGTTTTGTTTAGAGATTAGAGAACCATCTCTAATAGCCTTATTATTTTCTTCTGATATTAAATTCGATATTAAAAGCAACTCTATATGTCTGCGTCTGTTACTGGATGTCAAGGCGTCTTTACTATGTCTCTCTTTTTAAGTTAATAATTCCCATAATACGTTCGTATCATGTCTTTGATCAGTGAAGTTCTGGATGATAGTATTTTTTAAATATGTCTATGAATTAATAATTTTCTATTAATAATTAATCTAGCCTGTCCTGTTAGTTTAATGAAAATATACCTGAATAAAAAACGGTTTAAAGATAAATTCATGTTCTGTATAAAACTGATTCATAACCAAGTCACATGCTTTTAAGAATTTCCCTAAGTTTGCATGTTGCCCATCAAAATCCAGAATTGCTTCCAAATAAAATTCGTGCAATTGATGTGACATGGTTAAATTATTTTTTCCTTAATTATCACCAATAGATAACTAAATTAACATGTTCACTTATCATTAGTTGCGGCCGCTCTTAATTGGTAAAACCGTTCCATATTAAATAGAGACGTAGAGACATTTTCTCTGGATTCACAAGTTACAGGGAAGGAAATACGCGATTGTGAAGCCAGAGAAAAGTCTCTATATCTGTATTTAGTGTAGTCACTCATACATATTTGTCTCAATCTATACTCTAAGTTTAACAATTATAATATATCGCCGTCTGAATCAGACGTAAGTACACACAATATAGGAAAATATGATATGAGGAAATAGCAAACAGCTTACAATATTATCCCGCTATTGGCTGCATTGGCTCTATTGCTTGGCTGGCTCTATCGCTGTGGAATGGCGAAACACAAAGAATCAATCTGCTTTTGGTTCTTTAGCAAGATTCTAATGGCTGCGCCAGTTAACTCTTTAGTTAACACAATTGGATTTTCTAAACAGTTTTATTATACTTACAATTAAAAAGTGTGGCGGTGGTTCCGACTGCAGTGTTTCCGTCAACACTACTCTATGTTTTTGCATTTGACAGCTAAACGTTGCGTTACGTTATGCGACAGCCAGCTGTCAAGAAATACCGCATATAAGATACACCAGGCGATCTCTCTATCTCTCTCTCCTCGCTACCAACCGCTGCAGTGAACTGCTATGTACTCGTGTACTGTTGTAATTGTTATTAAAGTGTATTATAGTTAAATGTATCGTATAGTTTATTCAGTTAGTGAAGTAATAAAGTTATATTAAATGTTTACGTATGGATTTAATATCAACGTGTGCAAGTGCAATTAACATCCATATTGGTGACCCCGTGCCGCAAGCCAAAGATGCCCAGCCTGATGTTCCAGTCGACGTCGCCTAACTTCCACGCACGTACTCATGCCTGCAGAAAACGAATATCTAAACAGATCAGTCCTTTCTAATTTAAAAATTATCTGATTTCTTTCACAATTGCCGAAGATTCTTCAAGCAGCAATATAATGGCAAGGGTTGTAATAAAATTACCTCCTATATGGAGACGTAACGTGAAAATCTGGCAAATGCAGGTTGACGCCCAGTTCGATATATCGCAGATCAGTTCTGAAAAGACAAAATTCAGTCATGTACTCGCTATACTCGATCCTGATGTCGCAGAGTCAATTTCAGATTTTTTTAACCCAACCGTTATCATCAACCCCCTATTCAGATCTAATGAAACGTCTTTTATTAGAATTTGAAGAGTCCGATAGTCGCAAAATAAATAAACTTTTAACAGAATTAGAATTAGGCGACAGAAAACCATCGCAACTTTTACGCGAAATGAAGTTTTTAGCCGGTAGTCAGATTGGAGAGGATTTCCTTCAAATTTTATTTCTACAACGTTTACCAGTCAACGTTCGTTCAATTTTGGCTTCGAGCAACGATTCTCTAGAAAATTTGTCGGTTATAGCAGACAAAATCGTAGAATATTCCGAAGATAAATACAACGTGGCTGAAATTCAGTCACGCGAGCCCGACAATCTAGCCAAGTTAGAAGCGCAATTAGAGAAGCTAACAGCAATAGTCAACGAATTGCGAACGCGTTCCCGATCTACCTCCCGAGAAAGACCCAAGCTTTCTCGAAATTACATAAACACAAATTCCTCAACCTCCACGTGTTGGTATCATGAACGATTTGGCAACAAGGCCAAACGTTGCATCCAACCTTGCAATTTTAAAGCAAAACATGTGTCGGAAAACTAATAAGGCACTCGCTCCACGCGGCAGGAGACGAGAGCCACCTAACACGCCGCCTTTTTATTTTTGATAGACGCTCCAATATGAAATTTCTAATCGACTCTGGAGCGGATATTTCAGTTATTCCACCTACTCACGACCAACGGAAATTTCAATCGAAACGTACCTTGTATGCTGCAAACGGGACGCCTATTCATACCTATGGCGAACAACTATTAGATTTGGATCTAGGTTTACGCCGTAGGTTCTGCTGGCCCTTCACACTTGCCGATATCAAGCAACCAATTATAGGCGCTGATTTTCTAGCAGAGTTTGCTTTACTTGTGGATATGAAAGATAGACGTTTAATCGATACAAAGACAAACCTCTCTAAGACCGGTGCTAACCCACCACCAGGAATTAATTCTAAAATTCATCTCGTAGACCCGACACACCAGTACTTCAAATTGCTACAACAATTTCCTGACCTTTTTAAATAAACTTCTTCTAGCAACCTTCCACAGGTTGAGTTCTTCCATACTATAAGTACGGAAGGACCACCTGTCACTGCAAAAGCTAGAAGATTGTTCCCGGAAAAGCTAGCTCAAGCAAAGCTAGAATTCCAGCACATGATAAACTTGGGAATTTGTAGACCCTCCAAAAGTCCATGGTCAAGCCCCCTCTACATGGTGCAAAAAAAGGATGGCTCATGGAGACCATGTGGGGATTACCGAGCACTAAACGCTAAAACAATCCCAGACAAATATCCCATTCCAAATTTGCAGGATTTTAATGCCCACTTAGAAGGCAAACGTATTTTTTCAAAATTAGATATCATTCGCGCTTTCCATCACATCCCAGTAGCACCTCAAGATATTCCCAAAACAGCAGTCATAACTCCATTTGGGTTATTCGAATTTGTTAAAACCCCATTTGGCCTTCGTAATTCAGCACAAACATTTCAAAGATATTTACATTCCATTTTAAGACATCTTGACTTTGCCTACTCCTATCTTGACGATATTCTCGTTGCATCCGCCTCTGAAAAAGAACATCAAGAGCATCTAGCAAAACTTTTTCAGACACTTCAAGACAACGGCATCCGTATCAATTCATCTAAATGTGAATTCGGAGTGGCCGAAATTTCATTTTTAGGTTTTCGTGTTAATAAATCTGGATTATTTCCACTTCCTGAACGCATCAAAGCTATTACCGACCTACCTCTTCCCGATACCATTGAAAAACTCAGAAGATTTCTAGGTCTGATAAATTTCTACCGTCGTTCTCTTCCACGTGCTGCTGAAATTCAGCAACCACTATTCGACCTCTGCCAGAATCCCAAAAAACGCGACAAACGTAAAATCGAGTGGACTCATCAGACTCGAGAAGCATTCGAACGTTTGAAAGAGGCACTAAAAAACGCTAGACTAATAGCTCATCCGTCTTCTTCGCTACCACTGATTCTCCATGTCGATGCTTCTGATTATGCCGTAGGCGCTTCCCTCCAACAACTACGTGATCAAACACTAGAACCCTTAGGTTTCTACTCTAAAAAGCTTACTTCAGCCCAAAAATCTTACAGCACCTACGATCGCGAACTTCTAGCTGCTTATCAGGCAGTTAAATACTTTAGATATACCCTAGAAGGTCGCCATTTCACCATTTATACGGACCACAAACCTTTGACATACGCTTTTGAACAACGCGTCGATAAAGCATCTCCAAGGCAACTACGACATTTAGACTTCCTAGGTCAATTTACCACAGACATTCGCTACATACCAGGTCCTACAAACATTCCCGCAGACTATTGTTCTCGCATTGAAACAATTTCACTTTCTTCCACTGTGTCACTCCAAGAAATTGCGCAAGCTCAGTCATCTTGTGAGGAACTCAAACACCTTCTGCAGTCTAAATCTTCCTAATACAAATTTCAAAACATGCCTCTTGACAACGGATTGAATCTTATTTGCGATTCTTCTTCAAAGAAACTTCGCCCATTCATTCCGCTCAAATTTCGCCGAAAGATTTTCGATTCTATCCACAATTTATCTCACCCAGGCATATCAGCTTCAATCGATCTGGTCCAGGATAGATTTTGTTGGCCCAAATTGAAACTCGATGTATCTCTTTGGTCTAAAACTTGCATTCTCTGCCAGAAAGTCAAGATATGGAGACACACTTCCAGTGCCATTGGACAATACACCCCAGCCATGAGAAGATTCTCGCATATAAATGTTGACATTGTGGGACCATTACCACCATCACAAGGTCAACGCTATCTATTAACAATAATAGACAGATTTTCTCGATGGCCCGAAGCAATTCCATTGTCAGATATTACAGCAGAAACAGTAGCGAACACTATTTTATCATGGTGGATCTCTCCTTTCGGTGTTCCGCAATACATCACCACAGACAGAGGTAAACAATTCGATTGCCACCTTTTCACACACCTCACTAACACACTAGGTGCAGACCACATCAAGACCACAGCTTACCACCCAGCAGCAAATGGTGTAATCGAGAGATGGCATAGAGTTCTGAAACAGGCCTTGAAAGCTCATATGGATGAAAACTGGGTCGCTAAATTGCTAATTGTGTTACTAGGACTCAGATCGTACATAATTCCAGAATATCGCTCAACACCCGCTGAAATAGTTACGGAGAATCAATCAAATTTCCCACCGACTTTTTCAACAGAACACAAGCTCATGATGTTCCACCACTTATATCTCAGCTGAAAGAAGACATAAGGAAACTTCGACCAGTATCTTTTAAACATCATACTGCAAAAAAGGTATTTGTCCATCCTAAGCTTATGGAAGCTCCTTTTGTTTTTGTTCGCATTGATATTCCGCGAAAAACCCTCGAACCAGTTTATGACGGCCCCTTTGAAGTGTTATCCTGAACTGACAAAGTCTTCACAATCAAGAAATCACACGGAGAAGAGACAATTTCTGTTGACCGTCTTAAACCCGCATTCATTCTTTGTGATAACGAACAGACAACTTTCCAGCCTCAGAGACATCCTAGTGAAACTGAAAATGACAGTGAAAGTCCAACACCTAGTGAAACTGAAAGTGGCAGTGAAGTTCCCGTTCCCGTTCAAACTACACGCCATGGACGTAGAGTTCGATTTCCACGAAGATATTTGAACTAATAGCGTTGCCACTGAGAGGGGAGTATGTGGCGGTGGTTCCGACCGCAGTGTTTCCGTCAACACTACTCTATGTTTTTGCATTTGACAGCTAAACGTTGCGTTACGTTATGCGACAGCCAGCTGTCAAGAAATACCGCATATAAGATACACCAGGCGATCTCTCTCTCTCTCTCGCTCTCTCTCTCCTCGCTACCAACCGCTGCAGTGAACTGCTATGTACTCGTGTACTGTTGTAATTGTTATTAAAGTGTATTATAGTTAAATGTATCGTATATTTTATTCAGTTAGTGAAGTAATAAAGTTATATTAAATGTTTACGTATGGATTTAATATCAACAAGTGCAATTAACATCCATAAAAAGTATCATAAAAATATATAAATAATAACAAATATAGAGCTTAACCTGTGACGAGCAAATGAATGAGGTTGAACAAATGAACACTGCTTTTTTTTATACAGGAGGGGGAAATGCTCATACAGACCCGATTCACGGCCCCGTAGGTGCCGTGGAATCGAGGTACTGTGAGACTGTACTCACTAAAACCCTCTCCCTGGGAGTACCGGACCTTAGTCCATACCTGCGTCGGAAAGATTTCACACAATGACTTTTTGGGTATGAATGTTTCCATTCTGTTTTTGCCGCGAGGGCGTTAGCGGGTAAGTGTAAGCTTTGGACGCTTATGCTTATGTGGAAGTTGCTCGTCGTAGTCGGTGGCACTACGGAGAAGAGCATTTGATTGAGAAGCGGCTTTTGCGAACTGGGTTATGGATAACTCAAGTATTGAAGGCATTTCCAGATCAGAGTTTATCTCACTGTTTCGGACAAACCATGGCGCTCCGGTAACCATTATCAGAATTTTGTTCTGGATGATTTGAAGGGTTTTGATGTGTGTCGCGACCGCGGTGGCCCATGCAGATGACGCATATGTCAAGGCTGGCCGGATGATGACTTTGTAGATGAGCAACTTATTGTTCATGGACAATTTGGAATTTCTATTTAGAAGTGGGAACAGCTTCGAGATGGACATCGAGGCTTTTTTTCGGGCATGATCGACATGGGGACGCCATGTTAAGTGTTTGTCGAGGAAAACCCCGAGGTATTTGGCAGAATCTTGTTAGGGAATTAGACGGTTGTCTAGTGTAATGTGTTCGTGAGGTTTGTGTCTTGTCTTGGAAAATAGGACAGCTGAACATTCATCGGGGTTTATGACTAGTAGGGAATTCCTATACCATGATTGCAGCTCGACTACAGCGGTCTGAAGTCGTTCGGTTATTATGCTCGGCTGAGTGGAGCTGCTGAGGATGGTAGTGCCGTCTGCGAACAGTGCGTATGTCACGTTTAGGGACGCTGTCGGAATGTCTGCGACAAATATATTGTACAGCAGAGGAGATAGCAGAACCCTGCGGGAGACCAGCCGTGGCTGGGTACGTTCTAGATCTGGTACTTCCTCTGTTGCAGGTATGACCTGATTAGCAGAATCAGAGGGAGAGGATAATTAAATGATAGAAGTTTGTTTAGGAGGCCCGCTTGCCAAACCCTATCGAAGGCTTGAGCAATGTCAAGAAATATTGCACCAGTTGACTTGTTTTTATTAAATCCCTCGGTGATGTTTTCCACCACACGAGGGACTTGGTCTGTTGTGGAGTGCTGATGTCTGAAACCGAATTGCTCATCCGGGAGGATGTGATTTTCTGAGATGAATGAAGCTAGCCTTTTCTGAATCAGTTTTTTGGCGATTTTGCCGATGACTGGTAGTAGGCTAATGGGCATGTAGTTCTGAGGGAACAGGGGATCTTTGCTGGGTTTTGGGATGTTGATAATGTCGGCAAGTTTCCACATGGAAGGAAAATGTTGAAATCGCAGCATGGCCTTCATAATCGTAACTAGGAATACCACGGCTTTGCGGAGAAGGTTTTTGAGGGCTACGTTGGAGATTCCATCGTATCCCGGAGCTTTCCTAGTTTTTAATAATTTGATTATTTGGGAAACTTCTTCGAACGTTGTGGGCTCGATAGTTGTGTCTGGGGTGGCGCGAAGCGCACTCTTGACGTAGCGGTACGTTCTTGCTACGTGCGACAGATCAACGTTGTTATAATTCTGGCTGAATTGCAACTCCAGATGATCTGCGAATGTAGTAGCTTCCTCCGCATCCGTGTATACGACACCGCTACGACCGTGAAGCGGGGATATCGGAAGTTTTTGGGAGCGAAGGGCTTTAGCCATTTGCCAGGCGGAATTGTCTTGGGTAGACAGGGTTTGCAGGCGCTCCTCCCAACGATTGTTGCGGAGTTCTTGTAGGGCGGATCGTACTTGTTTGATGAGTCTATTTGCGTCTCGTTTGTCGGTGGGGTTTCCGGTGCGTTGAGCTAGTCTACGCACGCGATTCTTTTCGAGTATCATTTCCCTGATACTGGACGGAAAAGGTGGCAGATTCCTCTGGGCGGGATACGTCCTTGATGCATGTTCGATAGAACATTGAATTTTGGACTGTAGATTATCCACTGAACCTTCGAGTTCGGGGATGCTGCAGATAACCGGAATATTGCCAAGGGTATTTTTAAGGTGAGCTGTGAAAACTGGCCACAGTACCTTTTTCCTTGGGAGGGCGGGTTCGTTGCTGACGTCGCCGAGCTGCAATATGACTGGGTTATGGTCCGACGAGAGGTCGTTTTGGGTTGTTATTTCATGGAGAAGGGTGGTGTTCGACATGATTACTATGTCGAGCACGTCGATCGACCTGCACTACCGAAGTGTTTAGGTATTTGGGGAGCGTCAACCGTGCAATTTGCACGGCTGTCGACATAGGCTTGGAGGATTCTCCCATTTGTGTTGGCATTACGAGAATGCCAATTGGGGTGTTTGGAATTTAAATCGCCAGCAATTATTATGTGCTGGTTGGTATCGAATAAGAGATCTAGGTCGGCGTCTAGAATTCTCTTTTGTGGCGGATTATATGCAGAAATGAGCTTAATTGGGCCTGCAGAGGAAGGGTTACTACGATTTGCGTAGCCTCGATGTTTTGCAGTGCTGGCGTACTAAGAGCGTGGTGGTCTTGACATACACTGCCGTGCCGCCACCTCTGGAAGTGGTGCGGTCATTGCGATACAGTGTATAGTTGGGGAGTTTGGAATTGGTTGGTTGACGCATTTTGGTTTCCTGGACTAGAATAACGTCCAGTTTTAAGCGTTGGGCGAATTCTTGAAGCTCATTTCTTTTGCAGGCTAGTCCGTTTGCATTCCATGATGCAACCTGCAGGGATTGTGGGTTTCTTCGAAAAATCATTTACTTCTTGAAGATTTATACGATTTCGGGGATTAGCGGGATGGCGGAAGTGATCAGCGTCAGTAGATCAGGGGAAGTTTTGAGAATGTTCAGGACTTTCACCGCGACCAACTTCAGCTGTGTGAAATTGATCGTGGTAATAAGGGAGAGTGCACTGGACAGGTCTATGGCGGGAGCTGCCTTTGCAGTGGAGGCTGCTTTTTCAGGGGGAGCTGGGATCGGCTTGGGTGGGGCGGGAAGATCCAGTGGCAGCCGCATCGAAAATTTGCGGCTTCCGTTGGGAGCTCTGCTTGTTGGGTTTATTTCGGGCAACCTTTATAGTTGGCGGTGTGACCCTTCTCGCAGTTGCAGCAAGTTGGGTCGACGGATAGGGGCTTTTTACACTCCACAGACAAATGGGGGCCGCTGCATTTTACGCAGCGGGGGGCTCCCCTACAAGAGTGTTGGGAGTGACCAAACCTTTGGCAGCGATGGCACTGGTTCGGAAGGTTCTTTTTGTGTAGCGACTCCACCTTGACGCGGAGATCGCACACAGTTTTGATGCCGAAAATGGACCTTTAGAACTTGGGGAGGTTGGTCATGATAGGGGCATGGGGAGTTTTTTGTTGTCCCTACCTCTGCGACACATACGGTACACATGCCATCGGGATGAAAACTCTGTTTGAGGAGGTCTTGTTCAACCTCTTCGATGGGGATGGTTTCACAGACCCCCCTGAAGACAATCTTTAGTAGTTTGTCCTCCTGGAGCTGGTAGGAGTGGTACTGAGCCTGCAGGCTATCCATGATTTTGGTAACCTGTCTGAAGTCGTCAGCTGTTGTCAAGTCAATTCTCACGGAATCTGTGAGATTCTTGGCCTTGACGCAGCTGATATTATGGCGGAAAAAGTAGCCAGAAAGATAGGTCCACTTTTCCTTGTTGTGGAGAAATATCGGAGTAGGATGGGTGGGTTTGGGAGCAGTACTTGCGGCCCGCTCCTGGTCTTGGCTTGCCTCGCAAGACAAGGATTCATCATCGGATGGGACTTTCCGATGACGGTTTTTCCTATTTCCAGGTGATGGAGGCGGTGAAGCCTTTCGCTTTCTAGCTTTCGCGGCCGGCTGGGACGTGCCGGCTTGCTCGGGCTGCGCAGCGGGAACGGAAGTTGGCAATGGGGGAGGGATCGGGGACGGGAATGGGGTAGGTTCAGCCGTTAAAGTGGCTATAAAAGCCGCTCTAAGGTCTGGTGACGGAAAGGTTCTATAAGCTCCCGGAGTCGCTTGGGGAGCTTATTAAGGGTAGCCATGTCGACCATGGCTATAAGTGCTGATGCAGGGATGCTAGATATACCCCTCCACCGGGATATACCCGAAGGAGGTGGTCTTATCTCTTTTGGGTGTCCAGCAACGTTAACCAGGGTAGGGTGAATATTGGATCCAAAAGAGACGAGAAAAAACGACCGTGAAGTTTACGGTTGGAAACCTATTAGTAGACGCACCGCCGTGAAAACGGCAGTATCGTCCGTGGTGAAACTTACCACCGAATAGTTGCTCACGACCCAACGTTTGTTACAAGCACCGTGTATAGAACACGACACCCGGAACAAAGTAGGCGGAGGCTCACCTAGGCGATGGCTTGGCTGCGGCTGCGGCTGCACGATGAACTACGCTGGCTCTGCTGGGTTGGCTCTGCTGGCTCTTGACGGACCTCTGCACGGTGCGAGGTCGGACTGACTGACTGACTGAACACTGCTGGAAGAGGTGTATGACTATTTATAGCTTTGGCTTTTGACGATGCCGTCTGGCGTGATGAATAAGAGATCATATGTGCGCTTTTCTAGATTAAGCTCCCTATTGATGAACTGCTGTGTACACTTCATTGTTCATTGTCTGTTACATTATTGTTATAAACAACCCATAACAATGGAAAACGTTCTGGACTGGTATCTCTGGTATCTGTGTACTACTTTTTAATTTTCTTGTATGCCAGCGTGTGAATCTATCTAAACAAAATTATTTAAAACTTGGAAAAACGTATTTAATAAGGTGATTGTTAATAATTATGTATTATTTATTTCAACATTTAAACTGTCCATAAATTTTCAAAATCATAATAAATACAATTAAAAGTACATACCTTTACAATCGTTTAATTTATAACTGCAATTTTTTAGATAAACAGGGTGCAACAGGCAAACGGAGCTCCATAAACAATTTTTTTACATTACGGAAAAGTCATGTATATTCAAATATTCAGCCTGCTGTGGAAAATAATAAAGTTGAAGGTAGTAAGGAGGAAGATGAAAATATTTATGAACAAGAACCTACTACAAGCCCTAAAGTAGTCAAGAGTGCCAATACGAACTTAACTAGAAGACCATCTCTCGCTGGAGATTTAAGTCTTAGGCCCTTGCCTCGTTTACCAGCACCACCAGAAAAGAAATCACCTGTTTTTAACACAAAATGGCCATCTGTTACATCAATTCACTCAGAGCACAGTTTTGAAGGTAAAGAAAACGGATCAATATCACCCAAAAATGGCCCAGAAGGTAAGTCAACATTTTTTAATGTTTCGGGTTTATAAGTCATATATGGTGTGTTGATATTTGCACCCCATATTTTGTCCATGACTTCGGTGGACCTTATCAAAGATCAGATGGTAACGACCAAAAATTATACAAACTCACTAATAACATATATCGAGTATTTAAGAAAAAGCCACATAATGAGTAAACTGCGACTTAGTTGGCTGACAGAGCAATGATCTATTATTTCACAACTAGATCGCGAATCCCTATGTAAACAACTAAACAACCAGCGTGCAAACATATATTATAACAGAGAAATACTTACGTATTTTACCAATGACCAGACAAGGCCAGCAGTGTGTGTATGCAGAAAGAATGACTTTAGAATACTAATGTAATGGAGTAGCAGGTTATTTGAAAGGTTTGAACTTAAATAACATAATTATTCACCATAACAAACCATTTAGAATATTGTTGATATTGATAATCTGTACTTTGAGTATTTATAATTTTAAAAGCACTTATATAGGTAAACAGCAATAGATTTTGTGGTGGTGGTTCCGACCGCAGTGTTTCCGTCAACACTACTCTATGTTTCTGCATAAATACTCTTGACTCTTAAACGTTGCGTTACGTTATGCGACAGCCAGCTGTCAAGAACTACCATATAAGAGACAACAGGCGATCTCTCTCTCTCTCTCTGCTCTCTACCAACCGCTACAAACAACACACGTCCTTCACGCTCGATCAGTTATCCGCTATGTACTCGTGTACTGTTGTAATTGTTATAAAGTGTATTATAGTTAAATGTATCATATAGTTTATTCAGTTAGTGAAGTAATAAAGTTATATTAAATGTTTACGTATGGATTTAATATCAACAAGTACAATTAACATCCATATTGGTGACCCAGTGCCGCAAGCCGAAGATGCCGAGCCTGATGTTCCAGCCGACGTCGCCTAACTTCCACGCACGTGCCCATGCCTACAGAAAACGAATATCTAAACAGGTCAGTCCTTTCTAATTTAAAAATTATCTGATTTTTTTTACAATGGCCGAAGATTCTTCAAGCAGCAATATCATGGCAAGGGTTGCAATAAAATTACCTCCTATATGGAGACGTAACGTGAAAATCTGGCAGACGCAGGTTGACGCCCAGTTCGATATATCGCAGATCAGTTCTGAAAAGACAAAATTCAGTCATGTACTCGCTATACTCGATCCTGATGTCGCAGAGTCAATTTCAGATTTTTTAACCCAACCATTATCATCAACCCTCTATTCAGATCTAATGAAACGTCTTTTATTAGAATTTGAAGAGTCCGATAGTCGAAAAATAAATAAAGTTTTTACAGAATTAGAATTAGGCGACAGAAAACCATCGCAACTTTTACGCGAAATGAAGTTTTTAGCCGGTAGTCAGATTTGAGAGGATTTCCTTAAAACTTTATTTCTACAACGTTTACCAGTCAACGTTCGTTCAATTTTGGCTTTGAGCAACGATTCTCTAGAAAATTTGTCGGTTACAGCAGACAAAATCGTGGAATTTTTTGGAGATAAATACAACGTGGCTGAAATTCAGTTCCGCGAGCCCGACAAGCTAGCCAAGTTAGAAGCGCAATTAGAGAAGCTAACAGCATGAGTCAACGAATTGCGAACGCGTTCCCGATCTACTTCCCGAGAAAGACCCAAGCTTTCTCGAAATTCCATAACCGCAAATTCCTCAACCTCCACGTGTTGGTATCATGAACGATTTGGCAACAAGGCCAAACGTTGCATCCAACCTTGCAATTTTAAAGCAAAACATGTGTCAGAAAACTAATAAGGCACTCCCTCCACGCGGCAGGAGACGAGAGCCACCTAACACGCCGCCTTTTTATTTTTGATAGACGCTCCAATATGAAATTACTAATCGACTCTGAAGCAGATATTTCAGTTATTCCACCCACTCACGACCAACAGAAATTTCAATCGAAACGTACCTTGTATGCTGGGACCCCTATTCATACCTATGGCGAACAACTATTAGATTTGGATCTAGGTTTACGCCGTAGGTTCTGCTGGCCCTTCACACTTGCCGATATCAAGCAACCAATTATAGGCGCTGATTTTCTAGCAGAGTTTGCTTTACTTGTGGATATGAAACATAGACGTTTAATCGATACAAAGACAAACCTCTCTAAGGCCGGTGCTACCCACCACTAGGAATTAATTCTAGAATTCATCTCGTAGACCCGACACACCAGTACTTCAAATTGCTACAACAATTTCCTGACCTTTTTAAGGAAACTTCTTCTAGCAACCTTCCAGAGGTTGAGTTCTTCCATACTATAAGTACGGAAGGACCACCTGTCACTGCAAAAGCTAGAAGATTGCCCCCGGAAAAGCTAGCTCAAGCAAAGCTAGAATTCCAGCACATGATGGACTTGGGAATTTGTAGAGCCTCCAAAAGTCCATGGTCAAGCCCCCTCCACATGGTGCAAAAAAAGGATGGCTCATGGAGACCATGTGGGGATTACCGAGCACTAAACGCTAAAACAATCCCAGACAAATATCCCATTCCAAATTTGCAGGATTTTAATGCCCAGTTAGAAGGCAAACGTATTTTTTCAAAATTGGATATCATTCGCGCTTTCCATCACATCCCAGTAGCACCTTAAGATATTCCCAAAACAGCAGTCATAACTCCATTTGGGTTATTCGAATTTGCTAAAACCCCATTTGGCCTTCGTAATTCAGCACAAACATTTCAAAGATATTTACATTCAATTTTAAGACATCTTGACTTTGCCTACTCCTATCTTGACGATATTCTCGTTGCATCAGCCTCTGAAAAAGAACATCAAGAGCATCTAGCAAAACTTTTTCAGACACTTCAAGACAACGGCATCCGTATCAATTCATCTAAATGTGAATTCGGAGTGGCCGAAATTTCATTTTTAGGTTTTCGTGTAAATAAATCTGGATTATTTCCAGTTCCTGAACGCATCAAAGCTATTACCGACCTACCTCTTCCCGATACCATTGAAAAACTCAGAAGATTTCTAGGTCTGATAAATTTCTACCGTCGTTCTCTTCCACGTGCTGCGGAAATTCAGCAACCACTATTCGACCTCTGCCAGAATCCCAAAAAACGCGACAAACGTAAAATCGAGTGGACTCCTCAGACTCGAGAAGCATTCGAACGTTTGAAAGAGACACTAAAAAACGCTACACTAATAGCTCATCCGTCTTCTTCGCTACCACTGATTCTCCATGTCGATGCTTCTGATTATGCCGTAGGCGCTTCCCTTCAACAACTACGTGATCAAACACTAGAACCCCTAGGTTTCTACTCTAAAAAGCTTACTTCAGCCCAAAAATCTTACAGCACCTACGATCGCGAACTTCTAGCCGCTTATCAGGCAGTTAAATACTTTAGATATACCCTAGAAGGTCGCCACTTCACTATTTATACGGACCACAAACCTTTGACATGCGCTTTTGAACAACGCGTCGATAAAGCATCTCCAAGGCAACTACGACATTTAGACTTCCTAGGTCAATTTACCACAGACATTGGCTACATACCAGGTCCTACAAACATTCCCGCAGACTATTGTTCTCGCATTGAAACAATTTCACTTTCTTCCAGTGTGTCACTCCAAGAAATTGCGCAAGCTCAGTCATCTTGTGAGGAACTCAAACACCTTCTGCAGTCTAAATCTTCCTCATACAAATTTCAAAACATGCCTCTTGACAACGGATTGAATCTTATTTGCGATTCTTCTTCAAAGAAACTTCGCACATTCATTCCGCTTAAATTTCGCCGAAAGATTTTCGATTCTATCCACAATTTATCTCACCCAGGCATATCAGCTTCAGTCGATCTGGTCCAGGATAGATTTTGTTGGCCCAAATTGAAACGCGATGTATCTCTTTGGTCTAAAACTTGCATTCCCTGCCAGAAAGTCAAGATATGGAGACACACTTCCAGTGCCATTGGACAATACACCCAAGCCATGAGAAGATTCTCGCATATAAATGTTGACATTGTGGGACCATTACCACCATCACAAGGTCAACGCTATCTGTTAACAATAATAGGCAGATTTTCTCGATGGCCCGAAGCAATTCCATTGTCAGATATTACAGCAGAAACAGTAGCGAACACAGGACCTCGGTGGTTCAGAGGTAAGAACGTGTGCCTTTGAACCGAAGGGTACTGGGTTCGATCCCGGCGTACTCCTTTCACTTTTTCAGTACAAACTGTAAAATTAACATCAACCGAGGTTCTGGCATTGTATTTGAGCAAGTTGAATGTCTGCACGTTCCGCCCTTCGGAGGGGGCGTAAAGCCGTCGGTCCCGTGTCCATGCGATGTTGGGCACGTTAAAGATCCCTACCCTCCTTACAGAAAGCCAGGGGTTCGGCAAAAAGTCCAGGATAGTGAGGTGAAACTGCTCCCTGGCGTCGGTGATTGGCCATAGTCGCGGAAATAGGCCGACGTTAAAGAAACAAAACACACACACACAGTAGCGAACACTATTTTATCATGCTGGATCTCTCGTTTCGGTGTTCCGCAATACATCACCACAGACAGAGGTAAACAATTCGATTGCCACCTTTTCACACACCTCACTAAAACACTGGGTGCAGACCACATCAAGACCACAGCTTACCACCCAGCAGCAAATGGTGTAATCGAGAGATGGCATAGAGTTCTGAAACAGGCCTTGAAAGCTCATATGGATGAAAACTGGGTCGCTAAATTGCCAATTGTGTTACTAGGGCTCAGATCGTACATAATTCCAGAATATCGCTCAACACCCGCTGAAATAGTCTACGGAGAATCAATCAAACTTCCCACCGACTTTTTCAACAGCACACAAGCTCATGATGTTCCACCACTTATATCTCAGCTGAAAGAAGACATAAGGAAACTTCGAGAAGTACCTTTTAAACTTTATACTGCAAAAAAGGTATTTGTCCATCCTAAGCTTATGGAAGCTCCTTTTGTTTTTGTTCGCATTGATATTCCGCGAAAAACCCTCGAACCAGTTTATGACGGCCCCTTTGAAGTGTTATCCCGAACTGACAAAGTCTTCAAAATCAAGAAATCACACGGAGAAGAACCAATTTCTGTTGACCGTCTTAAACCCGCATTTATTCTTTGTGATAACGAACAGACAACTTTCCAGCCTCAGAGACATCCTAGTGAAACTGAAAGTGACAGTGAAAGTCCAACAACTAGTGAAACTGAAAATGACAGTGAAAGTCCAACACCTAGTGAAACTGAAAGTGACAGTGAAGTTCCCGTTCCCGTTCAAACTACACGCCATGGACGTAGAGTTCGATTTCCACGAAGATACTTGAACTAATAGCGTTGCCACTGAAAGGGGAGTATGTGGCGGTGGTTCCGACCGCAGTGTTTCCGTCAACACTACTCTATGTTTCTGCATAAATACTCTTGACTCTTAAACGTTGCGTTACGTTATGCGACAGCCAGCTGTCAAGAACTACCATATAAGAGACACCAGGCGATCTCTCTCTCTCTCTCTGCTCTCTACCAACCGCTACAAACAACACACGTCCTTCACGCTCGATCAGTTATCCGCTATGTACTCGTGTACTGTTGTAATTGTTATAAAGTGTATTATAGTTAAATGTATCATATAGTTTATTCAGTTAGTGAAGTAATAAAGTTATATTAAATGTTTACGTATGGATTTAATATCAACAAGTGCAATTAACATCCATAGATTTTGATAGTTAAAATTTAGGAGGCAGCAAGTGCGTTTTGGTAGCGAATTTTCATTAAATGCTTCCATTTTGAATAACTCAATTTGCTATAAACCTAGAAAGTTTAATTTTGGTATACCTATAGTAAATAATAAAGTATTTACCAGGGCGAGATCTCTACCAAATTTCATTAAAATGACTTTGTTATTGTTTGAGATACAAGTTTTCTTTTTCTGATTTTTTTAAATAAAAACTGACCCGATGGGGCTGGCTCACGAACTCATTCAAGCTATTAATAAAAGAAAAGCACTTACCGAATTTCTTCGAAATCGGTTAATTACTTTTTGAATTATCGGTTAGATACATATTACATATATAATATACAGGGTGTAAACAAATAACTGCAAAAAATCTGGGGGTGTTTCCTTGTTAAAAATTAAAGGCGGTCTTTCATATTAAAAAAAATACACATCCCTCTTCTGTGAAGATACGACCGCTTAAAGGGGGTCCCAAAAAAGTAGTTTTTAATTTTTTCTTAAATATGCAAGAAGTGACAGAAATTAAATTACGTAGATGTTGCTATCGAGAAGGCAGTCAGTAAACAATTCGGTAGTTTTCCCGTAGGCTTGTAAAGGGTAGAAAAGGTCATCCCTAGAATTTATTTCACACTTTCCTTTTTTCTTACAGCTCTATCGCCATTTTAAAATACATTGTGAGTAGCACGATTCATTCTCAACAAAAAATGGTCTGTTGTATTTTTTTAGTAAATTTTACGATTTTTGTAAAAGAAAATAATATAAATTGAATTGCATAGCATAATTTGCATAGTGTAGCACTTTAACTGCTTGATATTTTGTAATGGTAATAATCTAATTGTTGATCATTAGGAGTTACTTATTGTCACCTAGTGGTAATACTGCGTGATCATTTTTAGAATATGAAAATTGCTGGATAGACCCAGCGGGCCTCGGTTTTGGTCTACTCGATTCCCCGGCTTAAATCCTTAAGATTTTTTTTACTTGGGCCCATTTAAAAACTTTGGTATTTATGACTCCCATTCAAAACTTAGGAGACCTAAGAAACCGCATTGTTGAATCGTGTAGGATAATCCAAGATTCTTCTATATTTTTTAATCGAATACCCAGTTCTATGCGCCGACGTGTAGACCCTTTTGTAATGGTTTAAGCTGGTAATTTTCAATATTTTTTTTATGAGTTATTATTGCTAAATGCGCTTTTATTCATTATTTATTTTATTTTGATATCTAAATCATATTTTGTATAATTACAAAATGTAAATTTATGCAAACTATGCTATGTAATTGAATTTAAATATTTTTTTCTCCAGAAATCGCTAAACATATGAAATAGATACAGGAGACCTTTTTTTGTTAAGAATGAATCAGACTATTCAAAACGTATTTTAAAATGGCGATATAGATGCAAGAAAAGTTACTTGTAATATCAATTTTAGGGGTGGCTTTTTCTACCAGTGGAAAAACTAACAAACTGTTCACTCAGTGTCTTCCCGATGGTAGATAACATCTACTTTATTTAATTTCTGTCACTTATTTTATATTCAAGAAAAACGTTAAAAACTACTTTTTTGGCACCCCCTTTCAGGGGCCGTATATAAATCGAGATATAAATCGAAAAACCAAAAATTGAACCCTTCCACCCCCTCCTGCCTTTATCTACCCGCCCAGGGGCGGGAACTTTTAGTATGTCTACCTCCTAACTATTCCTGACAAAGTCCTGCAGTCGAAAGTTATCGCATGTTCCATGCACTCTACACCCCTCTTTTGAGCACTCATCGCGACGGGACTATTATAGAAACTCAGGACTAAGAATGTGCCCCAGAAAAAAATCGAATGTTAAGAACAAATTTTTTCAACAAGGCTTTTCATCAGATGATTAATCATTTGAATCTCTTCAAGCGTTATAAGACCATGTAAATTTCAGTATTGTGGCTTTGTTAAGGGTTTGAAAGGATAATAAACAAGAAGGCTACTACACTGGACAAATCTTAAATAGAGAAAATATGCTTACAGTCACATTTTTAGGAAAAGGATCATTCACAAACTTTTATTTTCCAACAATTCCTAATACCAGCGGCGTTTCAAGCACGGGTGTCATGGCCAAGCTGTTATTTACCCCAAATATAACTGGAGCAGCTAGAGTTTTAGCACAATTTTCAATCTTTCTACTTTATATGAATATTGAAATATTTGTGCATGACAATTTAATAAAATTGGTTGAAAACAGTTGACTTCACAAAATTTGTAACTTTACTCAAACCCTCCACAACCATGGGATGACGCAAGAACAGGAAGGGCGGTGGAAGTGGTGACGGAGAACAAGATTGCCCTTGTTGAGGATTTATAAATCTTCAAAATTGACGAGATTATTGATTTTTTTTTCTGATCAGATATAAAATACTGGACAAGTCGAGTTTCTAGGAATATTTCGCATATTATAAAGAGGTAACGACTTTCGAATTTTCGATTTTTTCCACTTTGAAACCCATTTCCGAGGTTTAATCAAAATTTTAAATATATACAATCTGGAAGAGTTACATTTAGGTATCAATAAGTTAGTGCAAGGTGGGTCTCCAAATATCTTTTATTAGTTCAGCGTCAGCGTCGTGTTGAATGTGCCCGATCATATTTGGACCTCTGTGGAGAAAACCCTGTGGACATGTTGAAGAGAATTGTCATAGGGGATGAAACAATTATCTACTATAATCCCTTGTGCAAAAGGGAGTCGATGTAATAGAGGCGTAAAGGAGAAGCACCGCCAAGAAAGTTCCAGGTCTGTCAGTCGACAAAAAAGTGATAGTTGCTATTTCTGGGATTGTGAGGGTATTATTGCCATATACTTTAAAGAACGCAACACTACAGTCAACGGGGATATTATGTAACACTCCTTCATAAATGTTTTTCTCGTTCAGGGCACGTCCGCGTCTTTGCCGCCCCGTTAGCACTGCAGCCTTTGGCTTATTGTGCATGTCCTTAGTTTTTCCTACTCCACCCATTCCAAAATCACTGTACCTTGAACAAGTCTGCACAGCGATTGGTAGGGTGAAGTTTTATATTACTCTGTCTCCGGTCTAGACTTAGACTGGCCGTAGATCAGTTATCTTTTGCGGACCAGAGCTTTACACTCGCACAAGATGTGCTGGGCTGATTCCTCCCCCTCGTCTACATGCGAGGTCACTCTCGAACCGCCCCATTTTATGCAGGTGTTTCTTGACGGCCATGTGTCCCGTCAAGAGATCTGTTATGTTTCTGAGCTGCCCTCTGCTAAGATTTAGCAGCACAGCACTCTTTGAACTGGGTTCGTTAATTACTGACTTTCCATGTCTGAGCCCTGGATAGTGTGCCCAGTACACCTTGTGTTCGTTTCTGACCCAGGACCTAATGGACCCCTGGCCGTGCTCTTTGTCACGCCCAAAACCGGTTCTGGTCCCACAAATGGTTCTAATGACCCTCTCTTCGCGAGACCATCAGCTTCTTCATTGCCTTTGACCCCCGAGTGACCCGGTACCCAGATGAGGGTGACCTCATTCTGCCCAGCCAGGTCTCTCGTCTCGTCTCAGCACTCACTTACCAGCCTGGAATTTACCCGTGGGATACTTAGGGCCTTAAGGGCTGCCTGGCTGTCTGTGGCTATGAGGATCCGCTTGTTGGTGTAGCCCCTCCTCTTGTTCTCTCGCATACAGTGCAGGATGGCGTACATTTCGGCCTGAAAGACCGTTGCATGGGCTCAGAGGGAAATACTATGACTTACCCTCGGTTCTGCCAGCGTTACACTTGCCCCCGTCCCACGCTCCTCGCCGGATCCGTCCGTGAACCAGACGAGCGCGTCCCGTGATAAGCCCGGCGTTTCCTCCCGCCATGCTTCGCGGGGATTTCCACTGTAAAACGTTTTCCCTGCAGATTCGCGGGCATGCGAGGTCTGACCTCATTTCAAGCATGGGCTCCTTCACGATCTCCTGAATTTTGCAGTGGCCCCTGAAGCCTGGGTTGATCTTCAGTCTACCATTGCAGACTAGTATGTATAGTCCTACCCCCCTCGCCCATGATAACGAAGTTTAGGGGGGGGGGGGAGATTCAGCAACACCTCCTTCATAAATTACTACAAAATATTCTGAAGAAAAGACGTGACAAACTGGCCAGAGACGTGCGTTTAGTCCATGACAATGCACCCGTGCACACTGATACAATTACACAAGCCTCAATTCGTGACTGCGGTTTCGAACAAATTGATTACGCTCCGTTTAGTCCAGATATGGCCCCCAGTGACTACTAGCTATTTGTAAATTTGAAAAATGACCTTCGCGGGCACCATTGCAGTGACAACGAAGAAATAAAAGGCGTAGTTTGGACACATTTTGAGGACCAACTGAAATAATATTTTTTAGGGGTATCGAATTGTTGCTGATACGATGTAATAGGTGAATTGATGTTAGGAAGGACTATATTGAAAAATAAAATTTAATTGCGAGTCTACTCCGTTTTTTTCATGTTCATGCCGGGGGATTTCGGCCCTTACCTCGTATTTTTCAAATCGCAGAATATTTGCTAAACATTTATTTTGAAGTTTTTAGTTTCATTACTGTACTTTTACTGTTGTAAAGGTTCTAAAGTTTTTTTAATACTTGAAGAAATAATTTTTTTTTCGCCTAAGACCCCAAAATTATTGTTCAATATAACCCTCCACCCTCTTCCCTATACACAAAATTCTTAATTTCTTTTATGTCACACTAGTTCATTATTGTATTTTTATTGCTTAGTTACCAACTACATAATTGTCTGCTTTATGCCCAAGGGCCATAAAGTGTACTTTACGGCCCGCGCTGACGTCACGTACACTCTATAGCCCGCGTGCACATAAAGACAGAATTTATGTTTGACTTCTTTATTAATGAAATTACAGATAATGGAATAAGAGTAATAGGTAAATATTTAATTAACATTATTTAGTCGAATTAACATAAAATTGACAGTTCTGAAAAGACCCGGTGATGGTTAGGTTGCCTTCAGCAAACGGTGATTCATGTTTCATTGTTTGGGTATGACTAGTATGACATAACATTTTGTATGCACCGCTGGTATAAATAGAGGTGTACCCTTGGTACATAAATAGCTATTATGTCATAATAGTTCAGTATTGTGTTTTTATTGCTTAGTTACCAACTACATAATTGTGTACTTTATGCCCAAGAGCCATAAAGTGTACTTTATGGCCCGCGCGGGCAAAACGTACACTTTATAATCCGCGCGCACATAAAAACATAAATAATGTTTGTTTTACTTCATGAAGTTACAGATAATGGAATAAAAGCAATATGTAAATATTTGATTAACATTATTTAGTCGAATTAACATAAAATTGAGAGTTCTGAAAAGATCCGGTGATGGTTAGGTTGCCTTCAGCAAACGGTGATTCATGTTACATTGTTTGGGTATGACTATAGTATGACATAAAATTTTGTATGCACCGCTGGTATAAATAGAGGTGTATGCCCTCGAGCGACTTACAAACCCTCGGGCAGGAGGCTCTCGGCTTTGTAAAATCCTCGCTCTCGGGACATAAACATCTATTTATACCCTTGGTACATACATAACTATAAGTATCTTTTTATGTCAATACTTACTTGACGCATTTATTTTAAAACCAATAAACTTCTAGACGACATTAGACCTCGAAGTGGATTGCCTTTAAAGAAAAAACAAAGTGATGCAGCAAATATTGATCAACTGATAAAGGATTTTACCCGCAAAAGATTAATGCAGCAGGAAGAAAATGTTTCTGATAGTTTTCCTTCAAATAAAACTGATGAATGCAAACTACCAGCAGATGTAGGGTTCCGTGAATTTCCTTGGAAAACTGTTGGTGGGAGTAATATTAAAATTAACAATAAGACATCAGATATCCAAAATATAGAAAGTGATCAAGAAGAAGACTACGCGGAATCTGTTTGTAAGTACAACAATATATTATTCTCAGATATTAAAAACATGGCCGTGCGATAGCCATTACGCTTTTAATTTTTATTCCCATAGTTTACTATTTGACGAGATTATTGCTTGTGAATCATGCTTTCAAGTTTTAAACATTTTTTTTTAAATAGAACCATATCTGGTGGTCTGTTTACGGAACTAGGAAAAATTTTGGGACGCAGCAAGTGCGTTATGATAGTGAATTGTCAGAAGAACACTATTAATACGGCATATTGCTAAAAGTAATACTTTTAATTTAAACAGACGTGGAATATCGGATCCTAATACAAGCTCATTTGATGAACTTCTCTCTTTCTATTATCATAAAAAATATTCCAATCTTGTGTTCTAGCTCCTTTTGAGAAAAAAACTGCAAATGCCCAAAACTATGCCCAATTTTCTATGACGCTATAAAATTAAAATTTGGTAAATCTAGGTACTGTAAGTCTCTTTGAATGAAGCATGTATTACAAATTTCAAAGTTTCCAGAGGACAATTTATTTCATTTTTAGAAAAGGAATGTATCTGCCAAATTATAAACGCGGCAAGTATTTTTCCTTGTTAATCGCCTGTATGATTTTCTTTTACTCAACCTAATCGAACCGGCTTATCCAACAACAAAAAAGTGTGATGATCTAGTATCGCTACATTTCGTCATTTATTTATTAACTTGCGGTTTGTATATAGGGTGAGGGTGACTCAAAACTCGGATGTTTCATTTGTTAATTTAAAGGGAACATCCTGTATTTTATATCACTAATGAAATCCTCTAATATGATCCTTCAATTTTTGTTAGGTGTAACCTATACCTGTTGTTCTGTTCTGTTTTGTTTTCTTTAACGTCGGCCTATTTCCGCGACTATGGCCAATCACCGACGCCAGGGAGCAGTTTCACCTCACTATCCTGGAAATTTTGCCGAACCCCTGCCTTTCTGTAAGGAGGGTAGGGATCTTTAACGTGCCCAACATCGCATGGACACGGGGCCGACGGCTTTACGCCCCCTCCGAAGGGCGGAACGTGCAGACATTCAACTTGCTCAAATACAATGCCAGAACCTCAGCTGATGTTAATGTTGCAGTTTGTATTGAAAAACTGAAAGGAGTACCCTGGGATCGAACCCAGTACCCTTCGGTTCAGAGGCACACGTACTTACCTCTGAACCACCGAGGCTCTTAACCTATACCTAAAGTGAGTAGTTATTGAGATAGTTTCACATTTTTAAGGAAGGGGGATTGTGATGTTTATCTGGTAGTCGTTGGGTTTAATGGATGATGTTGAAAATTTTGCTATTGTTTGAGAAGAATTTGAGATACAAAGTCATAAAAAAAATTAAATCAATTTATTAATGCAACCTTTTAATGAAATATGGTAACAATAACTATAACAATAATAACAAAACAGCAAAGACTAAGTCGGAAATAAAAACACTAAATTAATCACATTAAGTTATCAAAGTGACCCCAACCAACATCAATACAATATTGTAGTCGATTCTCAAATGACCGACTTACATTTCGCAGCATAGTAGCATTGACATTCCTGAACAGTCAAATAATGCGCTCATTGAATGTTTGTGGTAGAGTTTTAGAAATAGGACCACACTTTTTTGAAGGATAGTAAATGGTGCAGTTTATTTAGGTTTGCTTCAAAATTATTTACCAATTAGTCTGAAATAAGTTTCCCTCAACATCCAGCCAGGCATGTCGCTTTTGCACGATGACGCACCTGTGCACAATACAGGTCCTATTCAGGACCACCTAAATAATTGTCTTCCGCAAAGATGGATGGACAGAGCAGGACCTGTACATCGGCCAGCACGGTCATCTGACTTTACAAAAGTGGCCATGTTAAGGGTATCGTATATAAGAAACCCGCAACAACAAAAGAAGGTGTGAGCACTAGAATTACAGAAGCGTTCAGGAATGTCAATGCTACTATTCTGCGAAATGTCAGTCGGGCATTTGAGAATCAACTACAATATTGTATTGATCTTGGTGGTGGTCACTTTGAAAACCTAATGTGATTAATTTAAGGTTTTTATTTTCGATTTAGTCTTTGCTGTTTTGTTAGTGTTGTTTTAGTAGTGTTATAGTTACTGTTACCATATTTCATTAAAAGGGTGCATTAATATAAAAAAATATTTTTAGCGAATTTTCTTCAGATAAGCGCGAATTTGGGTTCCTAGAACCCAAAACCAAAGTCCGTTAAAATGTATGTATATATATATATATATATATATATATATATATATATATATATATATATATATATATATATATATATATATATATATATATATAGGGCGTCCATTAATTCCCGAACCCACGTGACCGGATTCTGTCTCTCTCTTAGTGGAATATGATTTTATGAGTTGGCAGTCAGAAAGTAACAAAAAACACTAGACTAGGGACCCTAAAGTTACTAAATCAATTGACAATTGACAGTTCAGTCCATTGGCGCTCAATTCCCTTTTGACGGTTATTTTGTATGTATATTGTGCATTTTCCAAGTTCGACCAGTGTTTACCTTCTTTAAATAATTTTCTATCTGTTGGACAATAAAAATAAACAGTTTTTATTAAAACTTAGCATTTTCATTGCGTTTTTACGTAAGTTAAAAGTGTAGGTATGTTAAGGTTATGTTGTTGACGATATTCGACATCGCATGGAACGAAGCCGTACCAAATCTGTTCGTCGGTAATCTGCCCAAACAGGTACATATTTGTTACATGTTCGAAGGGAAACCTTTTTTGGGCCATTTTCTCTGTTATGTTTATCATCGACAGTTGTCAATAGAAATTGTTTCATTACCATGAAACATTCCAACTTTTCAAAATAATATATTGGATATTGTCTGCTACGAGCATGTACAGTTGTATTTATCGTCAGCAATTCGCAACGGAAATTGCTTCATTCACTTTTCATACTCATTTAAGGTTGGAAACTAAAATATAAACAAACACTTCGAAGGGAAACCTATTTTGAGCCATTTTCTGTGTTATCTTTATCATCGATAGTTGTCAGCAGAAACTGCTTCATTACGATGAAACATTTCAATTTTCCAAAATATATTGTATATTGTCTGCGACGAGCATATACAGTTGTATTTATCATCGGCAATTCGCAACGGAAATTGGTTTATTGACTTTATTAAGGTGATTCATTCACTTCACTGTCCGGAAAATTTGGATCTTTAACGTTCCCAACATCACATGGCACGGGACCGACGGCTTTATACCCCCTGCGAAGGGCGGAACGTGCAGATTACCTTGCTCAATGACAATGACAGATTGTTGATGTTACTGATTTACTGAAAAAGGAGGAGAGGGGAAACCTGGGAATCGAACAGTACCCTTGGGTCCAGAGGCCCACCGTGGCTCAAAATTTACTTTTTACATTTTCATTTTCCTACTGCTTGCCGCTAAATAATTCATATATCGATTTATGTAGATGACGCCGTATTATCGTTTATTTATATTATAAAAACACTTGTTCACCACTTGCTTTACTTCTTTATTTAAAACAACCCTTGGTAATACTCATCTGGCAACAGTGCACGCATCGTCGCGCGTTTAATTCTGCGTTCCGATTCTACCCGAATTGTATGTCTACAACTTACAACTGAGGTGTCTACAATACATCTTTACTCTTTGGATCACTTCCATCGTATTCTGTATTCTCTTGGGGTTGATCTGGTATCCCAGCAACTAACACATTTTTTCTTTCTTATCTTGTTCCAGCTCTGCTACTCGCGTTTTCAAGACTTGATTTTCCTCTTTCAGCTTCTTCATGTCTTTCTGTAGCATAATTAGTTCTTCAAGGTAGTTATCATTGGCAATCTTGAAGTCTTCAAATTTCGACGAAAGAAACTCGACAGTTTTCTGGAGAGTTTCTATTGACTTCTGGAGCATTTTAATATTATTTTCCTTCTCCACTGATACGTCTTCTGAATCCTTGATTACACTTTTGTTACCCTTATTTTGACTGTTCGCATGTTTAGAGGTTGTGTTATAACTACACTTCCACGGAGAGGTTGTTTTCTCCGTTTTTTTAGTGTTTTTTCCGATGGATCTGTGCATTTATTGTGATACCACGTGAAACTTGTTTAACAGCAAATACCTTTCTGTTTTTTCGCGACATTTACTCGACAAATATTTCCGCCATTTAATACACCATTTAAAAAATCGCTAGTCCTAGTAATTTCTTCCCTAATTAGGGACCAGGGACCATGTATCTACACAAGGTTAGTTAGTATTATTTCGTTACTTAAAATTTTTGAGAAGTGCGCATGATCAGTGCAAACCGGCCATTACTGTGGCGCAAGGCTCGTTGCAGTCGGACTTGGGGTGACGTTTGAGAAAGGCATCTGCTGGCTGCTGGTAAATAAATAGTAAATAGTGAACTTTGACTATATATCAGAGAATAGACTCGGCACACAGCCGAATTGTTTGAAGCCAACATCCAAGGGACTCTATGTTTCCATCGGTCCTTTGCTCTAATTGGGTGGTGGCTCAAGCGTTGCCGCTATGTAGTAATTCATCCTTAAATCGCCGAATATGATGACAAGTTGAGAATAAAAAATTTATTACTGTTCTGTTACTTAAGATATTACACTTACACAAGGACCTATATTTATAAATGTAATCATTTGCTAACGTTATATTCCTTGGTTTCTCCCTTCTTTATGTAAATATAACCAGAAAACTCAATTTAAAATATTTATCTTGCTGCATGTGAAGTATCTAGATTTGTATTAATCCATAGTTGTGGCTTGTATTTGTCTGTGAATAGTATGCAAGTATACTGAGAGTTTATTTTTATGTGTTACCTTGATTTGCAATAAAGGTTTTGAGTTTTGTTTTTGCAAAATGATGAAAAAGTATATTGCTTGTAGAAGATTACCTGGGGATGTGGCAACGGTGTCTCTGCATGCCTAAGTACATTGCTGTTTGCGATTTTCAGTGACGGCACGTCAGTTTGGCACTATTTTAAGGTTTCCATCCACTAAAGAAATAAGAGAAACATGGTACGCTGCCTTAAATATAAAATCGCATACGCTGCCGAAATATTCTTATTTATGTTCACAGCATTTTCATGAAGACTTTTATTATTTACCCAAGTGGAAGAAGGGTATTAAAAAAATATTCTTATTTATGTTCACAGCATTTTCATGAAGACTTTTATTATTTACCCAAGTGGAAGAAGGGTATTAAAAACGCAGCGTCTCAATCAGTTTTAAGTTCTCCAGTGCCTTCTACTTCTGGCATGAAAGCTCTTGCTCATGCGAAAAGAAGGTAAAACATTCTTTTATAGCTTCCTATTTTGTAAAACTTTATTATTGTTAAAATTATTAAATTACCCGATAAAAATTGCAGTCATAGTTTTGAAGAAAATAGAGATAAATCATCGTTATCATCGACTCTCACTGCCTTGGAACTATCATGTTCAACAGGTGCGGCACTTGGCAGCCCTCCTGAATTAACACCAAACCAGGTCAAAAGTAAGTTAATATGTCTGGACTTAGAATTGAACAAAAATACTAGAAACCATTTTTAAAAATTATACTCTGTTCACTGGAAACTTACCAAATATCGTCAATTTTTTAGGAAAAACTTCGTTATTTTGTAGATATTTCCCGTTTATCAGGAACTTCAAAAACGTATTTCAAAAAATGGTATATTGCTAAACGAGTAATGAAAAACAAAACAGGAAAATAAATATATTGCGCCAACAGAAAAGAAGTCATAAGAGTTTTTCACCAGAAATCGCTGATTGAGCATTTTAAAAGTCGTATTGCTTTTGCGGAAAATACAGAAACATCCTTGAACGTCTCACTTTTGAGTGTTATTGAATTTATATCATTGCTTGTAATATTTTAGGCCTCTTAACCCACACAAACAGACTTGATTAAACAGCTTTTAAAAGGCCAACAACGCAACTATTCACCAAGGTCGTTTGCTATTACCCTAAATTTTTATTCAAACAAAGCTTATAATTACGTTCGAGAAAAATTTATCTTCCTCGCATTCTCGAACCATTTATAAATTGTTCCTGGATTCTGCAAAGAAGCATATTAGCGGTTTTGGATTCAAAAAGAAGAGAAGCAGCTGAAAAAGGTAGCAAAATACTTTGTAGCCTAGTTATCGACGAGATGTTCATAAGACGTCAAGTTGAGTGGACTGAAAAAAAGTTTCGTGGTAACGTAGATATTGGCGTGGATATGAATCATTCAAACGAGCTTCCAGATGCTAAAGAAGTTTTGCTTTTCTTATTAGTTGCTTTAAATGGCCCTGGAAAGTTCCAGTGGGTTATTTCTTCCTAGCTGTCATTTCTCGTGAAGAAAAAGCAAGCCTATTAAATCAGGCTTTAAGTTTTATCCATCAGGCAAGAATAGTCGTTACTTCCGTGACTTTTGATAGAGCAGCTGCAAATATAAGCATGGTTAAATGCAAATTTAGATACATTTATTTAGGTTTAAAGGCCTATTTGCCGCATCCTGTAACCCATGAAAATGTATATATTTGCCTAGATGGTTGTCACATGATGAAATTAATAAGAAATTGTCCGTTGTAGATCTATAAAACATGGCAGCAGACAAATCAGGTGGTCATTTCTAGAAAAACTGGTAGAGCTGCAAGATATTGAAGGTTTTTCTTAAATTTTTGTTGGAAAACACTTTTTACTTCATTTGCATAGAAAAAAATCGCTTGTGACGAGATCACAACATTGCAACATTGAGACTTTCGAACATTTTATTCGAGAAATCATTTCTATAAAAAAATCACTACCATAACGCACTTGCTGCGTCCAGACTTTTTAGTTAATAGTATACTTAAATAATGTATAGGTAGTTAAACATCTTTTAAATTTTTATTTTAATCGTATTTAGGAAAATTTCAATTCTAATTCTCGAGACGCCTATGGTGTCGAGGACCATGTAAACAAACTTTTTATCCAATGTAGGCGATTCTGTTCCAAAAACATCGATTTTTACATCGATTTGAATCGCAATCTGATAAATCGATTCACAAAAAAATCGAGATCTACAACATCGATTTCTCAAAAATCGATTTTTTTTCGAGTATATATAAATATAAATTCACATTATGGAAAAACAAGAAAGGCACCATAATAACCGATCTCATAATTAAAAACAGGGAATCCCTTAGTTCAAGGAATTCAATAATTACAATTGTTTTTATAACCATACCAAAGTTAAGTATCAGGTATAAAAGAAGACATCTATTTCCTAAATTTATTTGTTACAGTAGAAAACATATAGCTTATAGTTCCCAATGCTTAACGTGTAAGCTTTTAAGAAACAACAGTCTATCAAGTCTATTGGAATCCAAGCGGTTCCGCTCATCACTTGCGATGTTGCCGGCAATCGAACAAAGGCTACATTAAAAAACAAAATTTATTTTGTTATTCACACTTTCACATTATATTACGAGAGTCAGTCAATTAAGACAAACAGTGAAAAACTCTAATTTCTTTACATGTGTTTGAGTTTTGAATACATACAACTCATGATATAATGACTTACAAGAGGTATGATATTGCGCATATGCCTCGTCCCCTCGTATGACATCACGTGGTGAGTAACGTTATAAAAGTTCAACTCCACACTTAAAACAAAGTCATTTGCAATCAAAAGTTTCTCTAGGTCAGTGTAATGCGGCTGAAGTTACATTCCACTTCGTCGCCTACATTGCCTTTTTCAGATAATATAGAACGCAGCACTAAATTTAATCGTTTCCATTTTTATATCACATATGTATATATATATATATATATATATATATATATATATATATATATATATATATATATATATATATATATATATATATGCACAAGACAAGTATAATAATGAAGGGGAGCCCTGAATTAGAATTGGGGATACAGAAACTTAAAAAGTAGAGAAGACGTTCTGATACATTTAAATGGCGTTAACATTCATAAACTTGATTTGATCATCTTTTCACATAATCACAGTATACTATTCTGACCTTAAAAAATTACTTCCAATTGTATGCATTTAACTATTAGTAAAATATATAATTTGTTAAGAGGTTGTGATGAAACGTCTAACTCCACTGTACGACAGCATATTATTGTTGCAAATGACACCATGCGCGTGACAGTTATAAAAATAGGTAGTCTCATTATCACATCTCTCGTTATTTGTATCATGCATTCAACTAACTGTAAATAATTTTATTTTATGGTTCTTATCAAAACAGAAAAAATCGAATGTCGATTTTCTAGGGTGAAATATCGATTCACTGGATCGATGCAGTAGTACATATCGATTCAAAATATCGATTCATTTGGCCCGAGAACTCGATTCTTCGATGAATCGATCTCAGATCGCCATCCCTAATCCAATGTTGGTTTCAAACATTAGAACGCATTGCATTGCGATATGCCTGGTCTATCCGTAGGTAGATAGTCAAAGATAGTGAATCCCTATTTCGAATATCTATTTGGAATTTGGAAGTTGAAAGTTAAACATGGATGCCACTGCCAGTAGTAGCGATTTGGAATTTAAGTTGTTTGAGTGCAAGCAAGAAGTAAAATCAGATGAAGATTTTAAAGTAGAAATAATGGAACATGATTTGACTGTACTTGTGGATGTTAAAAAGGAATACCATAGTGATGACGATGGTTGTGGAAATAACGATTGCAAAACGAATTTAAATACTGATGTTTGTCAACCCTTGGAGGGTATATATGACACCTCTGATTACGCTAGTGTAGAGAAAGCGGATAGGTCAGGACACATCATTTTCAAACATAGAAGCCCTAAAGAAAGGCCTTTTAAATGCGAGCTGTGTGATTACGCTAGTGTACAGAAAGCGTATCTGTCAAAACACATCGTCTCTAAACACAGAAGCATTGAAGAGAGACCTTTTAAATGTGAATTGTGTGATTACACTAGTGTACATAAACCAAGTTTGTCAAAACACATAATTTCCAAACATAGAGGTGTTAAAGAGAGACCTTTTAAATGTGAGTTGTGTGATTACACTAGTGTACATAAAATAGATCTGTCAAGACACATTACCTCCAGACACGGAGGTATTGAAGATATACCTTTTAAATGTGAGCTGTGTGATTATGCTAGTGTACGGAAAGGGTATCTGTCAAAACACATCATCTCCAAACATAGAAGTATTGAAGAGAGACCTTTTAAATGTGAACTGTGTGATTATGCTAGTGTACGGAAAGGGTATCTGTCAAAACACATCATCTCCAAACATAGAAGTATTGAAGAGAGACCTTTTAAATGTGAACTGTGTGATTATGCTAGTGTACGGAAAGGGTATCTGTCAAAACACATAATCTCCAAACATAGAAGTATTGAAGAGAGACCTTTTAAATGTGAACTGTGTGATTACACTAGTGTACAGAAAGCGTATCTGTCAAAACACATCGTCTCTAAACACAGAAGCATTGAAGAGAGACCTTTTAAATGTGAATTGTGTGATTACACTAGTGTACATAAACCAAGTTTGTCAAAACACATAATTTCCAAACATAGCGGTGTTAAAGAGAGACCTTTTAAATGTGAGTTGTGTGATTACACTAGTGTACATAAAATAGATCTGTCAAGACACATTACCTCCAGACACGGAGGTATTGAAGATATACCTTTTAAATGTGAGCTGTGTGATTATGCTAGTGTAAGGAAAGGGTATCTGTCAAAACACATCATCTCCAAACATAGAAGTATTGAAGAGAGACCTTTTAAATGTGAACTGTGTGATTATGCTAGTGTACGGAAAGGGTATCTGTCAAAACACATAATCTCCAAACATAGAAGTATTAAGGAGAGACCTTTTAAATGTGAACTGTGTGATTACACTAGTGTACTGAAAGGGGAGCTGTCAAAACACACCGTCTCTAAACACAGAAGTATTGCAGAGAGACCTTTTAAATGTGAGTTGTGTGATTATGCTAGTGTATGGAAAGGACATCTGTCAAAACACATCATCGCCAAACACAGAAGTATTGAAGAGAGACATTTTAAATGTAAGCTGTGTGATTATGCTAGTGTATGTAAATGGCATCTGTCAAGACACATCATCTCCAAACACAGAAGTATTGACGAGAGACCTTTTAAATGTGATCTGTGTGATTACACTAGTGTACAAAAAGTGCATCTGTCCAAACACATCGTCTCTAAACACAGAAGCATTGAATAGATACCTTTTAAATGTGAATTGTGTGATTACACTAGTGTACTTAATAGATGTGTCAAGATACATCACCTCCAAACACGGAAGTAATGAAGAGACCTTTTCAATGCGTACTGTGTGATTACACTAGTTATGGAAGAGGCATCTCTCAGAACACACCATCTCCTATCATGATAGTATTGAAGACAGACCTTTTAAATGCCAACTGTGTGATTATGCTAGTGTATATCAATGGGTGCTGTCAAAACTGTTACAATCAGATTTTCACTTCCGTAATGCTCTTGCTAAATTAACAATCAACATCAGGAAGGCTCAGTAGTCATTACATGCTTCAGTAGTACTGGGCCACTAATAATCATCAAATTGAGCAGTCGGGAATGCTGCACTTAACCTCAACTACATATTATCGTATTATAATAAAATATGGCCTAAAAATAGTTGTACATATTATAATAAAGTAAAACAATGTGGTATATTTCGTTTTTAATAACCTTTCAATTAGAGGCGTGCGAAGCTTCGAAATTCCGAACCGAACCCGAACTCGAACCGAACCTTCGGTTCAAAAATATGTTCGCACAAGCGATGTCGAAGTAGTTCGAAATATGTAATTCTTCAAAATAGTTCGAAGTTCGTTGCTCAAAAATACTTCGAAATTTAACTTTACAGGCATTGAATGTTGCCAAAAGTAGCGAAGTTGCGGCCTCTTTAACTCGGTAGCGGCGCTTTAAACTCGTTATCGGTGTCATTGAGTCGATAGCGTAATTTCAGGAGATTTCACTCATGCATATTTTTGATAGTAGATGGGACACATTGAGACGCGACGGAGCTCTTTAGCAATCACAGAATTATTTTTCTTGTATATCCTAGCCTCCCAACACCTATTTCAGTAACAACATTATGATGGCGGTGTTCGAAGGCGATCGGTAACGTAAATTTTCAGAATTTGAGGATAATTGCAGATTGTCTTTGGAAAACACTGGTTTCAACATGCCTTATTTCACAGTGAGCCAAAACAGTTAAATATTCAGGAGACAGTTCAAACTTGTAAGTGGTTTGTTTTATACCTATCATGCTCACTTTGAACCCTCTCAATCTGCTAAAACTGCCTAGCCAATACCAAACAACAACATATTTATAATTGAGCTTATCTATGGATCTAGAAATCTAAAAAAAGTTTTTGTGTTTTTGATTTAACGTTGACCCATCTCTACAACGATCAGCACCGGAAGGCATTTTCACCCAATCAACCTGCAAATTTGTCAAACCCTTCCTTTTTGTAAAGAGAGTGGGAATCTTTTACATATCAAATATTGTATGTTACAATATTTCTAAATTTTGTATTTAAGGAAATGATATATGAACACTGAAAAATGTTGGGTAGTTCGATTTTGAATTTCTAAGTAGTTCGAAGTTCGACTATGAACCTTAGACATACTATTTCAGAGGTTCGAAGTTCGAGGCAACATATTTGCTTGGGTTCATTCATAGTTCGGTTCGAACAAAACATGGGTTCGCACACCTCTACTTTCAATGATAAACGCAATTAAAACCTTTAGATAACAACAAAAACTTATATTTTTGTACCTAAGGTTATGACTGTTGTTTCGTTGACATATTAGATGGAGATAGGCGTTGTTGTCAGTTTCGAAGTTATTTACTTGTTACTGGGTACTGAGTGTTTTGGAATGTCAGGTCAGGTCAGGCAGGCTGATAGAGCAGTAAGCACTGTCCGGCAATGCCGCTCTCGCAATGACGGGACCCGTCTACTTAACGATCGCCGGTCAGGTCGGCAGGATTGTGTGTGAAAAGCATTTTAAACTTTTATTTCGTTACAGTGGCCAAACACTCTTGGAATTTGATATTCAATGTGGCAACGCTGCTGAAAATTGACAGTTCGGAATGTGAAAATCGTGGATTTTTAAGAACTTCATTTCTCATTTTTTCTCTTGTTTATGGTTTTTCTGTAAATTTTTTTCTCGATTATTAATCTACGTTACATACTCTTTGTTGTGGTATGCGCCGTTTTGCTATATTTCGGTTGCGGTTAAGTGCACCATCCCCGAGCAGTCTTTATGAAGTGTTTTTTATTTGTCTCTGTAACACCATGCTAGCCTTGCTGAACAGCTAAATAGGTGCTAACATATTTGTCATATTAAAGAGCACAAACAAAGTTTTCCTCGAAGGTCTAGAAGTATCGTTATTTAATATTCTAGAATATTAGCTGAGCCACCCAAGGGGAGTATGTGAGCACAATAAAACACTTGTATTCTGAATCTCGGGTGATTCCATTCAGCTTTTTGAAGGTAAACATTGATTGTCGACCTTAGGGCAAGAATATATTATGTCGATGTGTTTAGCATCTCAAGGGCACTTTAAACGAGTGTGTATCATTCAACCGACAGCGCCTACATGTATGCAACCCCTGCATACACCAATTCATTTAGGCGGACGTACAATAATTTACTGGTCGAGTATATTTTATTGCGGTAGTGTTTAAATTTATGCAATAGGCAATCTGCTTAACACCTTTGCGTGTTGATATAGTATACTGATGATTAAGTTCAAAGCACCCTTGTTTTGGATATATAAGACCATTTTAAAGCAAACCTAAATAGCCAAACTAACAGATATTTTCTGATATTTGAAAAAAAAGGCACCTAATAAGAGTTATCCATTTGCTAACAAAATAGTGCTGGCGCAGCAAGTGCGTTTTGGTAGCGAACTTGTGGTAGCGAGTTAAAAAAAAAATTGGTAATCAAATAGTAAATAAAAGTATTAAAAAAAGTTTTTCATTCATTTCAAATCTTAAAGCCTTCCCATTCAGCTAGAATCTTTAAAAAAACTTGATACATATATAGTGAAGCCTTCAGAAAAGCACACATTTATTCCGATACTGGAGAAAAATTAATAGAAGGCAGTTGATAAGATTTGTTGATTCACAATAAGAAAAAAGTGTGGGCGCAGCAAATGCGTAATGGTAACAAATTTGCATAAAAAATTCCTGTAAGTGTTTGTTAAAAAACTTGTATGCAGCAAGTTGCATACAAAAGGTAAATAGTAAATAAAAGTATAAAAAAAGTCTACATACAGCAACTGCTTTGTTGCAAAGAGTTATAAAAATATTTCAAATCTTAATAAGCGAGAATCTTGAATAATCTTTATGCATATATAGTTACACCTTTACAAAAGCACACATTTATTCTGATATGTTTGAAAAAATTAATAAAAGGCGCCTTAATAAGGTTTGTCTATAACAAAAAGTGTGGCCGCAGCAAGTGTGTTATGGCAGCGAATTTTCATAAAACATACTTAAAGTAAAATAGTAAATATATGTCCCAATTGTAATTAAAATTTTTAAAAGTTTTTGAGACCATTTCAGTTCCAACCTTATTTATCTGTCAGTTTATTATTAATAACTGGACAATTGAATTTGTTATTAATGAATATTATAAAAATGTGCAGATTCAAAAATGTTATATGTCGGGAGAACTTCCCACTGAGTTTATAAAGTATTACTAGGTATTCCAAAAACAGTGAATGTGCGAAAATGCAACCAGCAGAAGAAAATGACTGTACAGTCATGTGGCGAACATTCTGCCTCATAATAAAAAGTCTGGACGCGACAAAGTGCGCTATGGAATATGGAAATGAGTTCATTGAAATGATCTAAAATTTTTGTTATATATATATATATATATATATATATATATATATATATATATATATATATATATATATATATATATATATATATATATATATATATATATATATATATATATATATATATATATATATAAATGGTGTTACTTGAGATGTTTCTGCTTCCGGTACACCTAGGGAGCCTGAATTCCGACCCCCTACATGTGACTTGTAAGTTTTTGTTGTTGTAATAAGCAATTAACTCTTTAGTTTTGTTATTTCTTTCATAAAATATTGAAGGCTGCACTTCAAGACATTCTGTTTGACTTGTTAGGTAAACTAGCTCATAATATGAATGTTTGAAAACAAATCAAACTTGAAAGCTACGCCTCAAAGCAATTAGTTTAACTAGTCACATGACTAAGATCACTCTAAAATGATTGATACGTGCTGGCTTACAAAAGATTGTCAGCCACACTTCAAGACATTCAGTTTGACTTGTTAGGTAATCCAGCATGAATGTTTGAAAACACAATTGTTCTTTTTTTACTCTTAATGTATATCCAACAAGCCAAATTTAGAATAAAATCTTTGCAAACATGTACCACATATCAAGTCGTTTACAGTCTGAGCTCCACCTATTTTTACCAAGTATGTAGCAGTTGTAGGTACTAAGTCAACTCCTTCTGCTGGAACATTTGGACCAACAGTATTCCGTTTGTCCAAATGTTCCGCCGGCTTGTAATAGGCAATTAACTCTTTGGTTTTCTTATTTTCCAACCAATGATACAATCTTTTCTCACCATTTTTACACAGTTTAGTTGTATTAAAATAACCAGTATTCTTATCGATAATTAATTTAAAGTCTCCAAATCGACCATACCAGAAGTTGTCTTTAATTTACTGGTAACACACATCACTTGATGCAACCATTTTAATTTAAACATTTGGATACTCAAGAGCAGACTGCGGGTACGTCTTACTTCTAAGGCAACTAAATTTTCAGAATGTTACCCTTATGAATCTCTGAATATGGATTTCGAGAAATCTAAATATACTATAAATAAAAAATTAATTGTTTATTTTTAGGTACATTTTCTTTAACATGTAAGCAAGAGCTATTATGTAATAATTTACTATGTATGTCTTATTAATCCTAATAAATTAATTGTATTTAAATCAATTGTTTTATTTCTAACTTTAAACCAGATTGCCAACAGGGTTACTTTTCGGAGATGTTAAAGATAACGAATTGAAAACGATGTGGTTGTTCAGATGAGGCTACCTCAAACACTTGCCCTCTGAACCAAATAATAAGAAAAAAAGTTGGTTTGCGAATATGTCATATTTGAATTCTACTCTTTGATCCAAGTAAAATGACAGCAAACATCATACCTCTACACCAATTAATAAGAAAGTTGGTAAGCGCATGCGCCAACCGCCATATTTAAATTCTACCCATCGAGACTATTACCGTGATATCAAACACTATACCTCTACGTCACGTAATAAGAATGTTGGTTGGCGATTTGCAAAACCGCAACGTCAGCAAATGATCGTGGTTCAGACTTTGTCCTCTCTTTAACATATGTGTCTAAAATAAATTTAGTTACATGATATTTTGCTTATATTTGCCTTTTTCACATGGTTTCTTTTTCCTTTATATTTCCTTCCTCGCCCAGCACCTGTATTCACAGTTGGTCCCCTAACATTCCTGGGCGTTGTTTCCAAAACATTTTTTAAATGGTTTATGCATCCAGGGATGGTTCTGAGCAAGTTTCTGGAAGAAGTTTTCAGAAAGCTGAGCTCATCTGCAAATTGACCTAATCTTCATTTCTTGTTGGTTTGGTTCTTTTAGATGGCGCTATAACCGCTGACTGAGTTAAATGCTGTATCACTAGTCCTACCACCTTGATAGTAAGTGGATCATCAGCTGATTCTATTAGATTGAGGTTTCTAAGTCAATCATTATTTGCATTATTTTTTTTCTTTGATTAGGGGTTGTGACTATAAACTATGGCGTGCAATTTTAAAACGACAGAGAAATTGTAAAATGCCACTTGAAGTTAACATACGATTTGAAACTGGTGAATTATATCAACAGTTAGCAGATAAGCGCTTAAACCCAGCCGTCGGTCGGGGCCTGTAGAACGCAGCCATTGTGTTGCTTTATAATTAAAGAAGTAAATCTCAACCGTCCACATGATTGTTAAATGGTAAAATTATGCAATTAAGGGTGACATTTTCATCCCATATATAAGGGGCGGTGAATATAGAGAGTGACGCAGTGAAAACTAAACAGACTCGATTTTTCATATTTCCTGTTATTTAACAAAGATCGCTCGCACACGTCAATTTTTATTTCTAGCGGGAAGCGTTTTGCCGATATTCAACCTTGTCAGTTCTTCCCTCTAGCGGGGGTGACTTTCATCCCTGAAGTTTTAGACGGAAAGTGGTATTTAGTGGCATCTCATTTAGAAGCTAATCAACCTGTTTTTAGAAAAGTATCAGTTTTTGAAAATCGATTGGTAGTTTTTTAAGAAAACGCATTTTAAAATGTTGTCTATCAAAACAAACAAATTTCTTACATTATTTTTTATTATCTTAACAGTAAACTAATATATTAAATGTTCAAAATGTTGACCTCACGCCACCATGCAATCTACAGGTTTTGTTCAAAGCCGAAGCTTTTCGGGTGAAATTTGTTAACATTGGGTGATGATGCGTTGGCGTAATCATCTATGTATTCTGGAAACATGCTGTAAATATTACTTTTCAGGTGGCCTGATACAAAAGTCAAAAGGGTTTAAATCTGAAGACCTTGCAGGTAATTCTATCGCTCCTTTCCGCCCAATCCATCTCCCAGTAAATTTTTGGTCCAGATACAGACTAACAGCAACAGTATAGTGTAGGGTAATCTGTCTTGCTTAAATATTAATTATTTTTCATTGTAACGGTCACTTTGTCTGCCAATTTCTGTTAAAGCTGGATCATCGTCATCTTCCAATAACTGTAAATACATTTCTCCTGGGAGATGGATTTGGTGAAGAGGAGCAATAGAAAGCCTTTAAGGTCGCCAGATTTAAACCCATTAGACTTTTTTGTGGCGCTACTTGAAAATAAGATTTACACTACACTGTCAGAATGCGTAGATGATTTACGCCCACGCATCATCGCCGAGTGTCAACAAATTTCACCCGAAATGCTTCGCAACGTTCGAAACCGCTTGTAAAAAAACTTAAACGTTAAGCTAATACAAAATAATGTAAGAAGCTTGTTTGCTTTTGTTTGGCAGACAACACTTCGAAATGCGTTTTCACAAAAACTACTAAACCGGTTTTCAAAAACTGATACTTTTCAAGCAGATAATTTGAGATGCCACTCAATACCCTATTCCGTTTATAATTTAAGCGGAGAAGCTCACCTTCGATAGAGGGATGAACTGGTAGGGTTGAAGATATCAGCATAACGTTTCCCCCTTGAAATAAAAATTAAAGTGTGTGAGCAATTTTTTTAAACACCAGGAAATATGAAAAATCGGGTTTGTTTCATTTTCGCTGCGTCATTCTGTACATTTGAAATACATGTGAAAATTATACTTTCTTTTCATGCGATTTATTTTTGTTTTTAATTGGGGGATTAACCATATAATCATTAAAAAGGAATTTATTACTTATCTTTATGAAAATAACTATAATGTATAAACCATAAATTTTATTTTACAAAATACATGTTGGGCCTTTGTTTCTTTTACAGTCAATTTAAATGATGAACCCTTCTACAGAAATACAGACAGGCGAGGTGCAAGGCAACTGCTGGAAGGTTTGGAAGATGGTGCCTTTCTTTTTAGACCAAGCAATACATATTACCTGACACTTCATGTGAAATGGATGAAGAAAATACACACAGTTGGTATTCGTAAAAATATACATAATACAATATATATTCATGCAGAATCCGGTACTCTTTCACCAAATTTTTCATCACTAAATGCATTTATTCAGCATTTTGAGAAGAACCCACTTTGCTTAAAAAATGAAAATGGTGTGCGTGCCGTTTACTTAAAACGTGTCCTTCCAAGTAATAGATATTGAACAAATAGGAAGCAATTGTGTTACAATGTAAAAACTATACATACAATAAGCAAAAACTGTATTATTTAAGCCCATTATGTACTAGATCTAAAGCAAAATAAAATTTCCAATAGAGTTTTAGTTTCATTAATATAATTGCCCTATACTTGTTGATACACACAGCGTATAGACAAAAAAAGATGCTGAGACGTATAATAATAATAACAAAAATAATAATAATAATAATATGTTTATTGTATTTTGTATTACACGACGAGGTCTTATTACAAGGGTGTGACATTCCCAAAACCTATCCACTTTAGAGTAAGCAAAATTACCTGCGTAAGAGATGAAGTGTGTTTCAAAAACAACAATAACAACAATAAATCCCGGATAGCATTACTAAAAAAATATTTGGAGTACTTAAATACAGTTCTAAAAAAATACTAAAGTTCACCGTTATTTAACCTACAGAACAATAAAACAGTCTAGATAGTTATTCGTTCCTTAAAAAAGATCTTAGCTTCAAAAGGTTAATTACAAAATAGGCTACACTTTTCAGACATGCAATATGCATGCCATCGAGCGCGGCCACCAAGCCGTCTAAGTTTTTGAGACATTTAATAAATGCAGACCTAAGCTAAGTGAATCGTATATAGGGCACTCAAAGAATATATGTTCAATTGTTTCACTCTCCTGTCTGTTACACACTGAACATATTACCTCTGTTTCTATGCAGTAACATAGACCTTTGTAAGTAAATTTTATACGAGATTTATTGGACAGGCGAATTTGATAATTATCCTTATCAGAAACATTGGTACGGCAAAGCCAAGATAACCACGCAGTTCACGAGCTACACCAAAGCTACCATAAAATTGCGAATATGTAGAAGTACTTAAACGCCCCATATCTCTATGAAACAACCAACTCTAAAAATCTTTCATCAACTTTTTCTTTTTTAGACTCAGTAATGAGGGAGAGAGCGATTGCCACTGCAGACTTGCATCAAACATTTCACACAACATCTAAAATTGTGAAGTCCAGTTATATTTGGAATCAGCCCCCTGAAGTACACATAGTCTTTTGAAGCAAGCATATGGATATCTATGAGCGTCCATACCCATCAGAGCTAAGCTGATATTTCCTGTCTCCAGTTTTAGCATGTAATGGGGAGTGTTAAGCGGAGACGAAAGCAGGGACTTGAAAAATCTTACCTAAATTCGTTCAATAACTTCTCGATACCTAAGTGTCCAAATGCCACAACAATTTCACACTACGTCCAGTACTATAGGCTGATAGAGCTTAACTCTATCACTCCAAGAATTTATTTTCGATCTAACAATATAATAGCCATCACTGTACCACTAGATTGTGAGTACTCAGAAAATATGCTTTTTGACATACCGTGACAGCAACATGAAGAAGAAAACACCACACCCAAGTACCTAAACTACTTCACCACTTCAAGCTGAGAGTTGTCAACTTAAGTGAACTGGTATTTATTGTACCGCGTCTATTCAAGCACATTGCCTTTGTTTTCTGTTTGTTGACTAGTTTATTTTCAGCCACATATTTTTTAAGTGTATCCAGCTTTCTCTGCAGATCTATTTGCGAGTCAGCCAAAGTACGAAATCGTGTGCGTAGAGTAGCATGATAACGTCGCCCTTACCATCCACACTTAATCCTTGCAAGCCTTCCTTTTGAAAATACTGTTCGATGTCTGCTACGAAAAATGAGAACAAAGACTCACCCTGAAGCAACCCACTTCCAATATTTACACTCCTAGAATATTCGTTGCCCACTCTGACACTCAGGGAAGCTTTAACAAATACTGTAAAAAAGCGGTATTCTCGGTCGAATCGGCGCTCTATTGCAGTGTCGACTTTACGATGTATCGGCCGAACGATACGCCACGCATACATACATACATAAATACACACACACACAAATATATATATATATATATATATATATATATATATATATATATATATATATATATATATATATATATATATATATATATATGTCAGTTTGGCATTTATTAGACTTCAATCAAATTCATCAAAAGGTTTTCTTTTTATGCTTATTATTAGATAAATAGTTTAGTAAAACTCATGTTATATCCTTGATAAAGGAATAAAATTTTTCCGAAAGCTCGGCCTATAATAAAGTTTTATTCCACAACTGACGGCGTTCCCACAATTTTTTGATAAATATATATATATATATATATATATATATATATATATATATATATATATATATATATATATATATATATATATATATATATGCTCATCTGAAAACATTTTTTCAAAAGGTTTTCATCGTGACCTTTCTATCAGCGAATTTTTCTTAATGAAAATCTCTATTAAATAGAATAGAATATTAAGTCTTCAATTTAAATTAATGTTTATAAAGATTTTAAAAATATATTTTTGAGAAAAAGAAAACTTATACCGTTCAAATATCAGTCAAAATATACAGATAAATTTAAATATTAAAAAAAAGGCAAAAACCCTTCAAAACCTTGAAGAATGAGAGTCGATGGCCGGTAATAATTTGAATAAATGCAGTTGATAATGGAAATTGTAATTGTATTGTAAAGTATTATTATTAGCAACTAGAAATACACATATATGCAAAGCAAGTAACAGAAGTAGTATTTAAATGTTCTCATATATTTTAAAACACCAAACTTCCAGGATTTATAGTTGACATAAATATACAGAAATAAAACACAGTCATACACAGAAATAAACAATATTTATTTAAAATCACTTATAATACCAGTGGACTAGGAATATATTTTGAACATTAAAAACAAACTGTATACAAAAAAAAATTAAACATTGAATACACAGCCATACATACATTATATACCTAAAATTTGATATACAGCGTGTTCATATACACTGATACACATAAATACATCATATCTACACTATACATTATATTAAAATATACAATAAATACCCCTTCATTCGGCACCCCCAATTAAAATAATGATCGCGTAAACGTGAAGGGCATGAAAAGCTCGAACAAAAGAGGATGTTTGTTAAATTAAAATAAAATGACAATTTCAACATTTAAAGAGAACAATTAACATACAGGCTGTTCAAAAAGATCAATACATCAAATATGCATTATACATATTATATGGGGTGGCGCATTGAAAACGAAACAGATCGATTTGCATCCAGAGAAATTTTTTTTAAGAAACGCTGAAACACGTCAATTTTAATATTGAGGGGGACATGTTTTGACATAAAACTCAACTTTGTGACATCAACCCCTTAAGGGTGGTGATAACAACCCTTATATTTTAAATAGGGAACATGGATCGAGTGTTACATCATTTGAAAGCTCTTTCTTTTCTGAATTCAGCACACATTTTTTTTTAAAGTTTTATCAACTCGTTTAAAAATTATTCACAGTTGAAGATGCAAAAACGCATTTCACTCATTCCGATAAGAAATGTGCTGATAGTCAATGTTTTGTTGGTTTGTAAACAAAAAATTGACTATCAGAACATTTCTTATCAGAATGAGAGGAATGCGGTTTATTATTTTAGTTTATCGGTCGGTTTGATACTTGATACTACTACCGAAAATTAAGTTCACAATGGTGTATTTTGTAGAAGAAAGAGTTGAAATAATTACTCTTTTTTTCAAAAACGATGACTGTACCAACCGTACCGCAAATTTGTTTAATGAACAACAACAGTTGCAAAGTTTCGACAAAGTGGTTCAGTAGCCAACAAAAAACGGGATCCTGAAGTGAATTTGCGGTTAGAAATGAGACTACCGAGATTGAAGTTTAAGGACAAATTGCTGCAGACCCAACTTTGAGCACGTCAAAAATTGGCCACTGTTTCAAACATCAAAAGAAGAACTATTCAGAGAATATTGAAGCATCATAAATTTCACCTGTATAAAATTCATCTTGTACAACAACTGAATGAAGATGATTTTGATCGGCGGCTGGAGTTTTTTTTTATTTTTTTATTTTTTTATTCAAAAATCCAAGACAGGCCAAAGGCCCAATTACATGGATAAATCTACATCTAACACTAAATAATACAAAATCTAGAAAAATTTAAGAGAGAGTTAACTCTTTAAGCTGCTTTTCGAAGGCTCTTGTACTACCAAGGGGTATTTTATTGTAGTTAGAACACATAAAATAAACTGGAGATTTTACTAGAATATTAGTTCTGGGCGTAGGAAAGGAGAAGGTGTCCGTACAACGGGTATGGTGAGGAAATTGGGCGCCCGGAAAGGTAACAAAGAAAGAAGCTCCGGAGAGTCAACAAACCCATGAATCAGTTTGTACAAGAATGAGAGTCCCATGATAATTCTTCTTTTATCAAGAGACATAAGGTTGAATCTACTAAGGAGAATTTCTTGGGAGATGCCACGTGGAGGATACTGTCTTTCTTCGAAGTAGACCAGATATTTCAGAAATCTTTGCTGAATAGATTCTAACAAATGCAGTTGACACTCATAAAGTGGAAACCAGCATAAACTTGCAAATTCAAGTCTAGAACGTAATAAAGAATTGTACAGTATAATTAGTGTGTCACTAGTTGAGAACTGTTTGGTGTTTCTGATAATAAAGCCCAAGATTTTCATTGATACTGACAAAACATAAGCAACATGGAGATTAAAACGAAGGTGGGGGTCATAAATTACACCAAGGTCTCTAATATTTAAAACACGCTCAAGATGGTGGTTACCAGTGACATAACCAAACAGAATAGGGTTAACTTTATTAGTGAAAGACATGACCTTACATTTTGAGGCATTCAAGAATAACTTATTAGAGTTGCACCAATGAAGAATAGCATCAATATTCTCTCGAATCATGGTACAATCTGAAATGGATGATATAGAAAGAAAAATCTTAAGGTCATCAGCGTAGAAAAGTCTGGGAATAGTTAAGACATCATCCATATCGTTGATAAAAATGTTGAAAAGGAGAGGCCCAAGAACAGAACCCTGAGGAACACCAGATCTAACAGGGAACTCCACTGAAGAACATCCAGAATACCAAACAAAATGAGACCTCTCAGACAAGTATGATGCAAAGAACGAAACCAGAGTATCAGAAAACCCAAATAAATGGAGTTTCTTAAGAAGCAGACCATGATGAACGCAGTCAAATGCTTTTCTGAAGTCTAAATAAATAGTATCAACCTGTCCATTCTTATCCAGGACATCTGACACATATTGTGTAAGACAACAAAGGTTAGTAGTAGTTGAACGATTTCGAACAAACCCATGCTGACTCTGTGAAGTTTTGTGAAGTTATGACTGCACGAATAGCTGATAACGGGAACTTTCTGTTCAATATCTGTTTTTCAGATGAGTGTACGTTTTTATTAAACTCTACAGTCAATCGTCCTAATTGTCGTTATTGGGCAGATAATAATCCAAGTCTCGAAGTCCACACTCAAACTCCACAGAAATTGAATGTCTAGACTGGCATTTTTGGAGACCGTTCAATCGGACCAATTTTTCTTGATGGCAATTTGAGTGGCGAAACGTATTTGGAGTTACTAGAAGATATCGTTTACCCTCTACTAATTGACATTGTTGAAAATGATGATCGCTATCAAGAAAATCAATTAGTGTTTCAACAAGATGGAGCTCCTCCGCATTTTTAACGTGTTAAGGAGTTTTTGAACAGAGAGTTTCCAGAGCAATGGATTGGGCGTAGAGGTGCTATTGAGTGGCCCCCTAGATCACCGGATTTAACTCCTTTAGACTTCTTTCTATGGGGCCATTTAAAGAGTAGAATTTTGGCAACAGAACCGGATTCTCTGGAAGAATTACGACAACGCATTGTTGAAGAATGCAGTCTAATAACTCCACAAATGCTCCAGAATGTTAGAGCTCGTTTTGAACAAAATTTGTACTTTTGTATGGAGGCTGGTGGTCATCAATTTGAACACTTACTTAATTGAATAACGTTTGGTTTTGTTTTTTAGTTTTTATCAACGAAACTGACTAATTAGTGCATTTCTTATCACAATGAATGAAATACGTTCTTGCAACTCCAACTGTGAATAATTTTTAAACGAGTTGATAAAACGTCCAAAAAAATTAGTGTGCTGAATTCAGAAAATAAAGAGCTTTCAAATGATGTAACACTCAATCCATGTTCCATATTTAAAATATAAGGGTTGTTATCACCACTCTTAAGGAGTTGATGTGACAAAGTTGAGTTTTATGTCAAAACATGTTCCTCTCAAAATTAAAATTGACATGTTTCAGCGTTTCTTAAAAAAAAAATTTCTTTGGATGCAAATCGGTCTGTTTCGTTTTCAATGCGCCACCCTGTATACACACAAATATAAATAAAAATCTCATAATATTGCTACCCTTTTATAAAAAAAAACGCCCTAGCGTGAGACTGTTCATAAATAGCATACAATACATGTAAAAAGAACAATTAATATATATGGAAAAATTTATATACACATGTATAAGTCACCATAAAATCCCCAATAGCGCCATTATCGCTTATAATATATATTTATACATACATATATATATATATATATATATATATATATATATATATATATATATATATATATATATATATATATATATATATATATATATATATATATATATATATATATATAGCACTCTCGATTTTCCAGGATGGCCAGTAAAAATACTTTTCTGGTTAATCGATTTCCCAGTTAAGCCGCAAATCGCCGATTTTCACATATAAAAACAGACCAAAATTCTACATGGCATATGTTTGGGAAATAAATAACAAATAAAGAACAAAGAAATGTTAAATAATGAGACATATTAAGATGTGTATATTACATTTTAAATACATATCTGCATGTACATACCTGTTTAGTGAAGAGACTATGCTTCTCCGTTTCCTTGAATCATTTTCTACCTTTCAACGAATGGTAGCACATAAATTGCTCAACATCATCTTTTTGGAAAGTGTTCATCTTCCTGTTGTTCTAAATAACTGAGTCACTGTTCACCATGGTTTAAGGCGTCACTATGTATGGTTAAACCATAAAACCATGGCCCTGTCTAATTAGTCATACGTCGCAGTTTTCCGACATACCAGACACACTATCAGAGGTAGTGGAAAACTCCAGGATTTTGTTTTTTACAATGTCACGCACAGTTTAATCACTAACTCCATACTCAATCATTAAACTTTTAACTTAGACACCATTTTCAATTTTTATAAATAATTTCCAGCTTTTGCTCGATAGCTAGGACAACACGCTTTCTCTTAAGAGACATTTTGATGTTACACCAACCCAATGACTACTGAACGAAAAGAATACCGAAGCTGAAACTTCAAAAGCACCAGTTTGCAAAATTGCATGCGATTATGGTTCCTGGTCGGAACATGAACTCGAATCTCATTTATTACTTTCCGGAAATAGCTCATTATGATTATAGCTTCTACTAGGATATCTAAAGCTTTGACGAGTCGACAAAATTCTCTGAAAAGATAACATGAACTACCTGCTTACGGCCGTCGGCAACTAAGGTACATACTTAAATTGTTATGTTTATATATATATATATATATATATATATATATATATATATATATATATATATATATATATATATATATATATAAACATATAAAAATTGAAACTGACCCCGGATATCAGTTCTAAGGGTCCTAGTTCGTGCTTATTCAAAGAAATTTGCTCAAAATTCAAAAGTTGGGATCTCCACATTAGTTAATATTAAACTATACCATTCCATTTGGAATAAGAAAGTTGATGTCAACTTCCGGTATCTCCGGAATTACCACCATTCTGAATATATTTTCATTGAATAGATCATGGGTTGTTACCTGCATGCTGAAATTTTCAGAAACATATTATGGGCAAGAGTTTTATGTCATACTAGTTCATTATTGTGTTTTTATTGCTTAGTTACCAACTACATAATTGTCTACTTTATGCCCAAGGGCTATAAAGTGTACTTTACGGCCCGCGCTGACGTAACATACACTTTATAGCCCGCGTGCACATATAAAGACAAATAATTTTTGTTTGACTTCTTTATTAATGAAATTACAGATAATGGAATAAAAGTAATATGTAAATATTTAATTAACATTATTTAGTCGAATAAACATAAAATTGACAGTTCTGAAAAGATCCGGTGATGGTTAGGTTGCCTTCAGCAAACGGTGATTCATGTTTCATTGTTTGGGTATGACTAGTATGACATAAAATTTTGTATGCACCGCTGGTATAAATAGAGGTGTATGCCCTCGAGCGACTTACAAACCCTCGGGTTTGTAAAATCGTCGCTCTCGGGGCATAAACATCTATTTATACCCTTGGCACATAAATAACTATTAATAAACGATTTCGATCAATCACCCTGTATACAGATGAAGTTGAAGGTTATGGTTAGTAAATAAAACAAAATATATAATAAAAAAATTTATGTGTCAACATATAAAACAATAATTCATAATAATATCTCACAATTTTACACATGCTTAAATTTAACTGATGTTTAGCAATTTTTCTTTTATCTTAAACTTTATTCATAAATAAATTTGTTCTTCATTCTTCCAAAAATAACTTCCAACTGAAATTCTAAAATTAAACACAGCAATTACTCATTTGACTTAAGCTTTTATCATTATAAAAAATTATTTACAGCTGACTTTATGATCGACTTCTATGCACCTGAGATGAAAATTTACGTCTTCTATATTCTTCATAGCTTTGAATTTCAGGATAATCTTTTCTTTTAAAACCTCTTTGCGATTGAGTATCATTGTCTTTTTTATCTTTTAGTTTATCATATTTATTTTTATCTCTATAATATTTATCCTCTTTAAAGTGGTTGGGACTGCCAAGCTGAGTCTCATAATTTTTGGAATCTTTCATACGCCTTTGGCTTTTATATTCTTTGTGGGGTCTATATTCTTCATCAGAATGCCTTGACGCTTTATGTTCTTCATTGGGATGCCTGTGAGTTTTATAATCCTCATTAGAATTTCTATGCGTTTTATAATCTTTATTAGAATCTCTATGTGTTTTATAATCTTTATTAGAATCTCTATGTATTTTATAATCATTAGAATCTATACATATTTTATATTCTTCCTTGGAATGACTTGGTGTTTTGTGTTCTTCATTAAGATGCCTGTGAGTTTTATAATATTCATTAGTATCTCTATGTGTTTTATAGTATTCCTTAGAATGTTTATCAGTACTATATTTATCTTCATAATTTCTTGAATTTTTAAATTCTTGACTGGAATATTGGCGACTTTCATAATCTTCATTAAAATGTTTCTGGGTTTTATATTCTTCACTACAACGCTTATTTGTTTTGCTTTGTTCATTTGAATGGCTGTGTGTTTTATATTCCTTTTCTCTGTGCTTATATTTTGATCCTAGGCTTTCTAAGCTACTATGTCTGCTAGTTGACGCATATGAATAACTATCATCTCTATCCCTTCGTTTACTTTTACTTGAACTGGCATTGCTGTACTCACTTGGAGAACGATTTCGCTTGTACCTTTTATCAGTAAACTCTATCTGTGGATTATTGTGCATATGCCTACTCTGATTACTCTTAAGACTTCCACTGTAACTGTGTCTACTATTAGCAGATGGACAACGTTCATATTCTTCATAGTGGTTACGGCTATCATCACAGCCTGCATGATTCTCTTTAGGAGCATCCACTTCTTTGACTAACTTCTGTTCGATGTTTTTGGAAACGTCATCAAATGTATCCGCAGCTTTAGAAGGTTTTTCAGTAAGCCAATCTTCATATCGTACCATCAATCCATCAATGACTTGTTTCATTATTTCTGTATGTGTTTTACGATTAGTATGTACAGATTTATACTTTACTTGCCTTCTCTTAGCATCACGTACCATGGCTTTAATTTCACTCTCAGAAAGTACTTTATTTTTATTTGAGTCCCCATTCTCATTGAGGCTGCAAAATAAATATTAAATTAATGTCAATAAAATAAGCAGGTCTAAATACAGTCAACTCAACTCTACATACTTAAGTGTAACTCAAATAAGAGGAAGAGTATAGTATGTTAATTCCTAAACATTTTACTCCTTTATTCATTTCCACATGTATCCATAATATAAGTACAACGTAAAAAATATTACATTTATTTATTTATCACTTTATAGCCCAACACACACTTACTTACGCTCAATTACAGGACAAAGAAATTTACAAATGTTTTGCATTAGTACAGTCAATTAGCAGTTATTTTAAAAACTTAAAGGACTACGACCATAAATGAGTATAGATGGGAACCTGTGACAAGCACTGATAAGTACAATTTGGAGAACCCAATTCATCGCAATACAGTTTTCAGATCTGACTATTCTTTTGCTAACAAAGTTAGCATCGTCAGAGGGATGAATAAGCTAAGCGAATAAAAACGAGAACTACTATTTATATGTTAGTTGTCAAACAGTTGCGAACAGCGTCCTCTACAAAGGTATACAGACAGACCCCCACTGTTGAGTCTTAAATCCCAGTAATTAAAATTGCATACTTGCTTTTGTAAAACTGGGTGCCGTTATCAAATATTCGTTCTAAGAAAGACAGACTAAGATAACAGTTCAAACAATGGACTACACAGAACCAGATCTACTCTATTCATTAAAACATTTTTTGTTCAAATTTCGAAGTATATATATATATATATATATATATATATATATATATATATATATATATATATATAAACACACACACTTTTGTAAGAATCTAAATGTCCTGACTACCTGACATTTTTGATTAACTTGAAATTTTCTTCATCTACATGATCATTCTTCTTCTTCTTTGGGTGCCATCTCCACTAATGGAGGTTAGCGACTACAACAGCAAACTCCTCTCTATCCTCCGCCGCTCTCATCAAGTCCTCAAAGCCCAGACCTGTCCAATATCTTATGTTTCTCAGCCTTGACAGTTTCTTTCTGCCTACACTTCTTTTCCCCTCTAGTTTACCTTTAATTATGAGCTGGGGGGATATAATATTTGGGATTGCGCAATAAGTGGCCCAGATATGCTGTCTTCCTCCGCTTGACAACTTGGAGAAGCTCTCTGTCGCTTTTCACTCTGCGTAAGACCTCTTCATTTCGCAGGCTTGCTGTCCATGGTATTTTTAGTATGCGCCGATAGACCCACATCTCGAAGGCTTTCAGTTTATTCACGCTCGTTATTTTTAAGGTCCATGTCTCTACTCCATACAGAAGGACTGACCATATGTAGCATTTTGCTAACCTTAACCTCAGGTTTATGTCGAGATGCGAATCACAAAGAAGGCTTCGTATTTTTGTAAAGTTGCTTTTGGCTTGTGCAATTCTGGAATCTTTTTCTGTGTTTAATTGGCTGTCTATCCAGCATCCCAAGTATTTATAACGGTTGACCTGTTGTAATATGTTATTATTTATAATAAAGGGTATAGGTACATTCTGTCTCCTCTGCATTACCATTATTTTCGTTTTTCTCTTGTTGATCCACATTCCAAATTCCAAACATGTCTCATTTAGCTGATATAGAATATTTTGTAAGCCGGTATCCGTATATGCCATTAATACGGTGTCGTCGGCGTATCTAATAGTGTTTACGCTTTACTTTTATACCTTCATTAATTTTCTCAAGAGCCTTTTTGAACAGAAGCTCGTAATACAGATTAAACAACATGGGTGACAATACACATCCCTGTCTTACTCCTTTCCCAATATTTATGCTGTTAGAAGTTTCGCCCTCTATTCGAATTTTGGCCACTTGGTACTGGTATAAGTTTTTGATTAATGTTAAGCTCTTGCCATCTAGACCTATATTTCGTAGGGCGTCTATCAATTTCGGATGCTTCACTCGGTCGAAGACCTTCTCAAAGTCGACAAAACAGAGAAAGATGTCCCTGTGTTGATCGTAACACTTCTGGCACAACACTTGTAGGCTAACATGATAATTATTATCCCAAATATACTGAGCAATACATGATTTGTCAATAGTGCTATATTCAAGTTCACAATCCCTACAAACTATTTCATAGATTCCCAACACTTCTGTGGTTTTATCCTTATCCTTTGGGTTACCTAGCAAATTTTTTAATGATTTTTTTGTAGCTGTAAATTGGCTATCTTAAAAAGGTTATTAAAACCTCTAGTGATTCGCGGTTAAAATGGTAAACAGAGAACGGTTTTGTTTGTTTTCTCTTTCCTGAAAGTCTTAGATTCCACTAACATTTCCATTGTTTTATGTTTATTGACTAATTTTTCCACTAAGCGGACAGAGTAACCATTATACTCAGCTACATTCTTTATATATTCACGTTCTTTGTTGTATCTTTATTTATTTAAGGGAATCTGTATTAATCTATAAACCAGAAAAATCATATTAGCTGTTTTTTTTGCGGAAAAATATGGTGTGAGGCAAGTAACTCACAGTAGTGGTTTCCTTTATGTAGATGTCAAATTCGAAAATGTCTCTATTTTTGATGACTAATACACCAAGAAAAGGTAAACTATTTCGTGGGTGAATTTAATGGAGTCAAATTTACTGTTTAATTTGCCAATAAAATCATCTACTTCGCATACATTCGTATTGCAAAAGCATCAGACCTAGCAAACAAAAATGACTATTTATTGTAGTCAACAGTGCTCATCGAAGGTTCGAATCTTCACTCATTTCGCTAAACTTAATACATACTCTAAATTTAAACAGACCTTGAAGATCGGTTTTAGCGATCCTAATGTGCGCTCATTGAGAAGAAACTTGTATTGCAAGTGGCATTAAAGTTACAAAATCTTTTCAAAATAAACCTAATTCATATTTAGAAAAGAAATGTTATCTGCCAAATTATAAACCTGGCAGGTATTTTTTCTTATTAATCACCTGGATTATTTCATTTTAGTCAATGTAATCAAACCGGTTTGTCCAACAAAGGTTTTTGAAAAACAAACTGTCCATTAACGAATTTTCTAAATGAAAATTCGCTAATATTAACAATAAAAAAATGTCTGCTGAAAATTATAATTTTAGACTTAAAGGTCACAAAGTTATCCAGATGTTTGAAACAAAAACGAAATCTTCATCCAAACATATGAAATCTAGACACCTATTGTTTCTACCAAATATTAATGTTTGTGAAACAAACCAAAATGCTACATGTATCGAGCAAGAATCGAACCCAGGCCGCCCGCATGTCACGCGAGCATTCTACCACTGAACCACGGATACTAGCTAATAAATTGTTAGTTTATGTAGTAGCTATACAGAGGAAAACGTGCTGCCACAGGAAATTTTATATTATATCCTAAAAGTAAATGTAAGCTAATTACATAATTAATTGAATTGTGACTTGATATTTTGCCGGTCGCTGAGACACATTCGACTGTTTCGATTTTATGTGAGGTCTTATTTTTAAGTTTACAGATAAAAGAAAACTAACAAAATGCTTTAGAATTATTTTCAATGAGATGTGAGCCGATTTCTTTCATTATTTCATATCTTCTCGTATTCCTATAACATGACACTGACTTATGAATGAAATACATTTTTATCACTGACGGCTGATTATAAAAGGAGAGTGGGAATTAACAGAAAATCAGTATTCTAAGAGTATCCTTCCAGCACGTTTTGTGCATTCTGCCAGTTCCAGTAGTAGGACCAGTCCACCTGTCAGCCAAGCTGTCTCCAGTCGCCATAGATGAGCCGCCCTTCCATACCTGGATGCAATAGCGTGGTACGATCTAGACAGTCTGAGCCGCCTACACCAGCCGTTGATTCAAGTGTGTAAGCTCCGAAGGCTGAACCGAACTGCCACCCCATTTTCTCCCTTTTCTGACTGACCAGGGCTTCTATGAGCGGCACTGATTCCCGATTACTACCAACTGGTCTGGCCAAGATGCCAAAGTTGTTTAGTACCGCATGCTGAGTCCTATGTGTTAAACAAGGAAGGCTCATTCCACATAACCCCCACAAGGCAACCGAAAGTTTACCATCGGCTGGCTACGCTGTACTTAACTAGAGAACCAAAAAAAAAAAAAAAGTAATCCCGTCCAGAAGAACTATCCAGGCTTCCATTTCACGGTAGCAAGAACCGACCAGACATTACATTTCAAATTGTACCAAGTATATATAGTGTATATGGTGTCAATAATTTTATATTTTTAGGAATTTGTAAGTAAACCAATAGAATAGAAACATTTATTCACTGAGTTATCCTGCCACTCGAAGAAACAACGTTACAAGACATTTACAATACTGGCTAACCTTCGTTTTCAATCTCATTAATCGACAGCCTTTGATAAAAAGCCTTGGACATATTAGTATAAATTACATTGACCTGCGACTTTTCATAGACTGAAATAAACTCAGTCAGACACAACAAATTTGTCACAGTACGGCAACTTATAAAGCCATGCTCAGTCGGGGAAATAGTGTTCTTCACATTAATTGATTTTGAGAATAATACCTACAGGTTACACTTAATGCACATGTATATTTTATGTAACTTTATGTTAATTTTTGTGTTGAAGTGTCAATAAAGAAATAACTAAATGATTCGTGTTTTGCTGTTCACTTCAAATCTGATGTGTGTGTATTGTTGGTAATATACACTTTAATGGCCAGTTTCACAAAGCTTGATTAAACATTTAACGGCCAGTTAGTTAATCAGGGATTTAGACGACCAATCACAGACTATAATTCGGGTGCTTGCCATGACAACCAAATATTTTGAAGTTGTGATTGGTCGCCTGAAGCCCTGATTAACTAACCGGCCGTTAAATATTTAATCGAGCTTTGTGAAACTGGGCATAACTCTGTTATATTAGCAATAAACACAGATATAAATAAAAATATTATACTTGTCCTTTAATTGACTCAGCATTTTTGACTCTATACCCCAGTTAGTCGGTTCTAATTGATAAATGGTGCTACATGTCATCAATTCCTATATATATATATATATATATATATATATATATATATATATATATATATATATATATATATATATATATATATATATATCAAATAAAATACGTCGAAAAACTTTATAAATGTAACAAATATTTTTATTCAAATTTAATTGGAAATTCTAGAATTTTGCTTACTGGATTCTCTACTGTTTTAAAATTAATAACAAATTTTGATTTTATTTGGGTGACAGGATTTTACAATTGTTTTAATTTCATAACAAACATGGCCAAAACTTATTCCTTCTGATTTAACTTTGATGCACTATGCGCCCTCTATGAGTTTGCTTGTAAAACACTATGGAAATTTGGTTCAAATTTCAGATATATTGATGAAATCTGTTATTATGATCTAAACATTTATTTCCCAATAACAGATGGATCATTTATTTAGATTACTGCATATAGGAAACTTGCTTTTATTGTAATTTATTAGTTATGTGAATTGTGATGTACCTTTTAGCGTCAGCTGATAGTAGGTCCAGGTAATATTTTGCTGTTTATTACCTGTGCATTCATTTCTCGTCGTGATTGTAGTCTGGAACATCTACTGGGTTGTTTATTTGCTTGTTGGACACATTAAATACTATTCACACACAAATTCACTTAAATGTCTTAATTCGGCAAGTTTATTTTTGATCTCAATAAATATAATTTTCGTCATTTTGTGATATATCATTGTACTGTTCGGATATATGTTCAACACATGTCTTTTTTTTTTTAACAGACCATGCAAAATTTTTAAAAATATTACCAAAATATCTTTGCATCATTTATAATATGTCTTTTCAATAACTCATTTCTATTGCAAATGAATAAAATGAGTATAAAAAAGGATTAAGACCAATAAGACTAATTATTATTATCTACATAAGAGTACAGTAAGACTTAAGCGCATTTATCTTTACCCCTACAGCAAACCTTTCTTATACTTGAATTAATTGAAAATATAATGTATTTATGCCCAAAAGTAACGTTTAACTGTGATAAAATTTGAACATTTTACAATGCCACTTATTACAAACCCTTCAGAGAAGCATAAAGCCCTAGTTCTCATGTACAATGTTGGTCCTGTGAAAGATCTCCACCCTTCTTACAAAAATATTAGTTTAGATACTTGAAACACCTTTTGGCGTCGAGGCTTAATCATAGCCCCAGAAATAAGCTGATGTTGAAAAGCAACTTTCAAATACATATATAATAAGGTGATATTACAATACTGAGTTAGACCAACTGAATAAGCCAGTAGAAATTAAAAAAATTATAATTCTTAAAACTTACACGTTAAAATCAGGTAGTGTAGATGGTCCAGTGGTATTTTCTGTACAAAAATTGTACAAAACCAACCGTTCATCAGATGAATATGTTGAAAACAACCTATCCGAGGTTCTTGGATCTGGATCAAGGCCATTCCATGCTATATTAAAAAACAAAGTAATAATATCCTAGACGTAGTATTTTTTTATAAGAGAAAAGATTAAATATACCGAAGATCATATAAAATTATGCTTCTGCACAAAACAAGTATATCATCTTTCATTAGGAGATAAAATTATGCTTCTTCACAAAACAAGTATATCATCTTTCATTAGGAGACTAGAATATTACCAGGCAGTTTTGTCTGGCTTAAATGAGGACTTTGACACATTATTAGACTCGCCATGATTTTTTGAAATTTTGATTGATTTTAGCAATTGTAATCAAGATAAAAATAATAATTATTTTAACAAATTGTACCAATTGTAAAAACAAGTTACACAAAACAACAAACATCAAAACCAAGTCCAATCAACAACCCAAATTTGAGACTGTCGATAAAACAACAAACATCAAAACCAAGTCCAATCAACAACCCAAATTTGAGACTGTCGATAAAACAACAAACATCAACACCAAGTCCAATCAACAACCCAAATTTAAGACTGATGATAGAGAAAGATTGTTGCGAAAGCTAGAATCCCAAGGAGTAGATGGTGTAGTGCTCAAATGGTAACATAGCTTTCTAGACAATAGATTTCAGAAGGTAAGGTGTGGGGATACAGTGTCGGGTGTTATGCCAATTACAGAGGGGGTGCCGCAGGAAAGTATACTTGGACCTATTCTTTTCAACTTATATATGAATGATGTCGGTAAGGTGGTTAGAGATTGGGACTTCCACCTCTTTGCAGATGATATGGTGGTTTATGCTAGTGGTAAGTACTAAGTACCCAGAACAAGTAACAAAATTAAATAATTAATTGAAGGCATGTTGCATGTTGGCTAAAAAATAGTAAATTAAAATTAAATATACATAAAACAAGTGATGATTTTTCAAAAAGACAAGAATAGGGAACGATTAAAGTCAGTATGTTAAATAAAAGTAGATGATCAAATTTTAGAGACTGTAAATAAAGTTAAGTATTTAGGAATCGTCGTTGATGATAAACTTAGATTTCATAATCATTTTGACTACATATGTAAGAAAATAGCTTAAAAACAGGTGTATTAGGTCGAGTTGGTAGTTGTCTATCGAGATATTCAAGGACAATTGTTTATAACACCACTATACTGCCTCATCTGCATTTTGGTGGGACGATTCTTTATCTGGCTACAAAGGCTGAAATGCGGAGGCTCCAAGTGTTGCAGAACAGGGCAATGAGAATCATTCTTGGGTGTGATAAAAAGACCAGTGTGAAAAGCATGCTCTCACAGTTGGGCTGGATCAGCATGGAGCATATGATGGAAATTAATGCTTTGGTTTTTATCCACAAGATTAAACTGGGATTAATGCCGGATTATTTATCAGATAGGTTAACTAAATTTAGTGAAACTCATCAATATTGCACTAGGCATTCCAATGACTTTGTTTTGGAACATAAAAACTCTAAAGCAGCACAACATTCAATTTTACTTCAGTTTACCAATGGAAATTTACTTTAGTTAACCTGTACGCTATCGTTCAACTCAAACTCAGCAAGAAGCAATGAGCCATTCGTGGTTGACTAACGTCATCAAATGGTCCGCTAATTCTCTATACATAAAGTATGGCACATTCTGCCCTGTATCATTTAGTCATTAGAGCAAACACAGAGTCTCATATATCATTCACACAAAAAATCCAAGTGTGTTTTTTTTTTCATTTTTGATATACGGGTGTGTAATTATTATTGCACCAAATTAGATTATGCAGAAAAGGTGTAACATTTAGATTCGACGTTTGGTGGAGTTGTTTTACAAAAATTCCCATATTTTGATGAGTTTCATTTGTCTTGTGTGACTGGTTTTGTCAGAAGCCGCCATCTTAATTTTTTTTATTGACAAACTAGGTTTAGTTTGCTCTCACTTGGCAGGTAATTGATCTATAAGTACAATACAGTATATCATAAGGATGTGTGTTCTAAAATAACGGAGAAAATATATACTTAAAGTGAACAGAAATTTTAAAAATCACGTTACTTAATTGAAGAAGATCACAATAACTGCTCAAGTTGTTGTCCACTCACTTCTTGACAACATATAAGTCTATTACCAAAAGCACCCAATGCATTCTACGGATATGCCGGAGCAACGTTTTTGAGCGCAATTCTAACTCAAGCTTCTAATTAATTTAATGTTGTTGGCCTACTACGATACACAACACTTTTGATCCCAGAAGAAAAATTCCATGGTAGTCATGCCTGGCGGCTATTCAATTGGAACCTCCATCGTTCAATCCATTGTCCTGGGAAATTGTGGTTTAAGGATACACAAACTTGCTGCAGAAACAGGGTGGAGCACCATCTTGTTGATATCAGACATCTTGGTTCAAGGCTTGCAGATTTATTAGATTTGGTTTAATCTCTTTTATGTGTGGTACAATTTGATTTTGTAATAGTTACAAGCAGAAGTGTTCCAAGCACTGATGGAAAACTTTTAACCTAAAACAGAAAGCTTCTGTGCTGCTGCTGCTTTTGCATTATTGTAAACATGCAAGTGTCAGCAAAGATAATCTATAATAGTTATACACAACGTAAAGATTGTGGATTTATTGGGCAGTATTTTGCCAGCCATTTGAACGTCTGGGCCCTGCAGGTCACTCTTCCTAGAGATAAGACAATTCTTTGTGTTTAAGGCATGAAACATAACCAGATTTGTAGAGCTTTAGCTGAGATCTTAGACATGTAATCATTTAGGGACTTGGTTTCTTCAACTCTCATTGTGAAGGTGGTAGGAGCAGATATTGGACAAGTCAATGAGAACCTGCTGTAAAGAGTACGATCAAAGTGTGGGAGCCAAAATGGAATGCTGTGGAACACCCACATTAACTTTATTTGATTTAATGAAACACCATCATCAACGACATGCAGGAAGCGCTCGTTCAGAAAACTTGATGTCCACAGGCATAGGAAAGTGTATTGAGGATTGCCGCATGCCAGACCCGATCAAATGCTTTAGAAATATCCAATGAAATTGCATGACCTCCAAATTTTTCGAGAGCAGAACTCCAAAGAATGACGTATGTCCGAATATCGCCAATGGATCGCTTGCAATAAAAGGCATATTGGCAACCACTTAGGATGTTTGATTTTTCAAAGTATTTTATAAGCTCTGATTGATAATTTTTTCCGTAACTTGAGACAAAACTATGGAAACTGAACTATAGTTCCCTACATCGGATTTGTCTCCCTTTTAAGGGACAGGCTGAACTCTAGCTTGTTTCCAGCAAGATGGGAATAGCTCCATCTTATGGTACATCAAAAAGAAGGGACATAAAATTAGAGTCAGTTTAGGAGCACACATATTTAAAACTATTGCTGCGATTCCATCAGGTCCTAATGCTTTAGTGGTCTCTAAATTTTTCAATATGTACTTAACAGTATGATGCCTGAAAAATATTTCTCCCATTTTTCACTTTACAGCTGGAATAATTGGTGAGCCCTTTCTCTGCGGATCAAGCGTGCAATTGGAAGCAACTATATGGGCGCGGACCGGCCTTTTCTTTTGACGATACACCAAATACTCCAACCTTTGGAGCCAGCGGAGGAACGGAGCCAGTGGTGAAACTTCTACCTATAATTTTTGTCATAGACCAGAAATGTCAGGAATGGTTTGAACAAGAGTTTAATTTGTCCCTTATTGATTGGTGGAAGTTTTTTTGACTTGATCGATTGTCTGTTTGCACATGTTCCTTGTTGATACAAAGGCAGGGTGAGTTTCACTGCTCAGGTTTCTGCACCCGAGATTGTAAGAAAAATGTTTAGTAACTGCTGCTTTTTAGCAAGCTTTATTAAACCAGGGTCCTGATTTGGGATTGACATGCTTCTATGAATGGGAAATATGGGTTTCCATGTCCCTTATTGATTGGTGTAAGTTTTTTTGACTTGATCGATTGTCTGTTTTCATGTGTTCCTTGTTGATACAAAGGCAGCGTGAGTTTCACTGCTCAGGTTTTTGCACCCGAAATTGTATGAAAAATGTTTAGTAACTACTGCTTTTAGAAAGCTTTATTAAACCAACGTCCTGATTTTGGATTAACATACTTCTGAATGAATTTTCATGACCTCCAAATTTTTCACTGCAGAACTGCAAAGAATGATGTATGTCCGAATATCGCCACTGGATCGCTTGCAACAGAAGGCATATTGGCAATCACATAGGATGATTGATTTTTCAAGGTATTTTAAAAGCTCTATATTGATAATTTTTTCCATTACTTAAGACAAAACTATGGAAATTGAACTAGAGTTCCCTACATCAGAATTGTCTCCCTTCTAAGGGACAGGCTGAAGTCTAGCTTGTTTCCAGCAAGATGGGAATATCCCCATCTAATGGTACATCAAAAAGAAAGGACATAAAATTAGAGTCAGTTTAGGAGCACACATATTTAAAACCATTGCTGCGATTCCATCGGGTCCTAATGCTTTAGTGACCTCTAAATTTCTCAAGATGTACTTAACAGCACAATGCCTGAAAAATATTTCTTCCATTTTTCACTTTACAGCTGGAATAATTGGTGGGCCCTTTCTCTGCGGATGAAGCGTGGAATTGGAAGCAAATATATGGACAAAGATCATCCTTCTCTTTTGACGATACAGCAAATACTCCATCATTTGAAGCCAGGGGAGGAAAGGAGCCAGTGGTGAAACTTCTACCTATAATTTTTGTCATAGACCAGAAACGTCAGGAATTGTTTGTACAAGAGTTGACTTTGTCGGTTATTGATTGACGGAGGTTTTTTTGACTTGATCGATTGTCTGCACGTGTTCCTTGTTGATACAAAGGCAGTGTGAGTTTCGCTGCTCAGGTTTTTGCACCCGAGATTGTAGGAAAAATGTTTAGTAACTACTGCTTTTTAGTAAGCTTTATTAAACCAGGGTCCTGATTTTGGATTAGCATACTTCTATGAATGAGGAATATGGGTTTCCATGTCTACTAAGATAATCACAATGATTCTGCCGAGCTGCCCTAAAACATAAGCACATACCTTAAGCAAGACTTGAGAAATGCATGAGATGCCATATGTGCTATCTCTTGACTCATTACACCAGCCACAGTGTGCAATGCAAATGCAAATGATACAATGAAACCAGCTAGGCAACTCACATCGAATCCCCGGTTAAGAAGATAGTCTATCCAGATGCCTTGGCACTTTATTCTTATTTGAGGTAAGTTGTGTATGTTTGTCATTTATATTAAGTGGCGAAATTAGGAATTATTTTTTAACAAGTTGTAGTAACACTGTGAGATTTAGTTTTAACCTTTTGCACTTTAAATTAAATTCAGAAAAGTAAAGTGATGTTGCATATTTCTGTTGGTCTACTTTATATCTGACTGGGCTCATACATGTATTCTGCTTATTAAAAATAAGCTTCACATAAGTATGCACTATTATTTGATGTTACTGCAATCCTATTTTATTAAATAGGCATAATTAATATACAGACTGGCCCATTGAAAACAAGCTGGCAGAGCCATAACTGCCAGGAAAAGGTTTTTGACGAAAAAAAACCTGAAACACGTCAAATTTGCTTGTGGGGGGAGGGGGGCAACTTTTGACACAATAAGTATAGCCCAAACTTTACCCTCCTAAGCGGGGGTGTCATCCCTCAAATTTTTTCAAATGGAAATAGGGGTCCTGTGATAGCTTGTTGAAAAGAGCTTTTGATTATTGATACATTACTTTTTATTTTAGAAATTCCGCCTATGCATTTAGAAGATATGGATTTTTGAAATATCACTCATGCATTTCCTAAGAAATTCTTACCGCTTGAGTTGGGCCTCATCAGCGTCCATTGCAATTTAAAAATGTTGTTAAAGGTTAGTGTATGTAATAAAAAGTCATTTAGATGAAGGTGCTCCAAAAAAACCTGTCTTGTGATAACACATCAAGCCGGTGAAGTCCCAACGGACGTTTCCGGTTCTGGTGTATGAATTGGTTTCCCTTATAGGCAAAAATGATGATGGCTCCTCCTTGTACAAAATATTCCGGATGTAAAATACCCCTCCATTCGGATCTCCGGGAGAGGGGTGTACAGGGGCGCCAGCATCAAGACTTAAGATATCCTTCTCGAATATATGTGGCCTAAATTCTAACCTGAACTTCGTCCACCATTTCCTCCAGGCTAATAGGCCCCAACTTCCCTTCCTCACTGAAACTCAAATCAGTCCCAAAACAGTCACTAATCATCTTAATTTACCGGGGTATGAGCTCCTTACTTCCTTTAGATTGCATGGAGGCGTGTGCACCAGACTCCCCAATTTAGAAGCTGGAAGAAAAAACATACTATGGATAAAACTCTCTCTCAGGACTGCAACTAAATTCATCTGTTGCATTTACCAGTCACTTTCTGACAACAACTTTGTCCAGCTCTTTGACTACCTTTCTGAAAAAATCGACCATCTGATTTCTGACTATCCTTCCTCCGAGATCACTATTCTTGGTGACTTCAATGTCCATAATAAGGAATGGCTAGGATCTTCAAAAATTGATCCACAAGGAAGAACAGCTGAGGCCTTTGCAGTCAGCAATTCTTTAGCCAATATGGTTCAGTAACCTACTTACTTTCCTTGCATTCCAACAAAACAGCTTAAATCCATCGGATCTCCTTCTTACTACAAATCCTGACTGCTATAAGATATCAGTCACCGCCCCCCTGGGTCGCTTAGACCACGGCATGGTCACTGCTTCCTGCCCAATGTAACCCGAGGTCACACAGTCATCACACCCACGTATCGTTTGGCATTACAACTCCGCGAACTGGGACGAAATGCGAGATTACTTCTCCTCATTTCCATGGGCGTCTGTCTGCGTCTCCTGACCTGACCTGACCTGACCCCTGTGATATCTCACAAAACGTCACCCAAATTATCCAACCTGGCATGGAATTATTTATTCCACGTACACAGAAAACCTCTGCAGCCACACAAAAGCCCCGGTTCTCTAAATCGTGTGACAAGGCCAGACTTGAAAAGATCAAATCTCACAAAAAGCTTCTACACAATCCCAGTCAAAAAAACCGTCAAGCATTTAACGACGCAAGAAACCGCTATGTCCGCATTCTTTCTGAGGCAAAAAACTTGTTTAATAACCACAACAAAAACAAAGTCCTCTTAAGCTCCAGCAGCAGCAAACCCTTCTGGACTCTTGCTAAATCTATGTGAATAATTTCTGCAAGAGCACGTTCCCACCTCTTGTCTCAGGGGATGAAATTGTTTCTACCGCCCTGGGCAAAGCTGAACTTTTAGCCTCGTTGTTCGCCGGCAATTCTACTCTCAACCCACCTCCAAATGTTCAACCACTAACAGTCCCCAATATTGCGCATAAAATGACGGATATCATTTTCAAAACTAAAAAGGTACGAAAGATGCTCTCTCCTCTTAATACCAGAAAAGCCTCTGGCCTTGACGAGATCTCAGCAACTGTTCTCAAAAAATGCGCACCAGAACTTGCTCCTGTACTGACTTGTCTGTTTCAGACATCTTACAATAGAGGCATATTCCCTAGTAACTGGAAAACTGCTTGAGTACAACCCGTCCCCAAGAAAGGTTCCAAAGCGCTTCCTAGCAACTACAGGCGTATTTCGTCCTTTCAGTCGTCTCTAAAGTGATGGAAAAGTGTATAAACACCGAATTACTAAAATGTCTTGAAAAACATAGTCTAATCCACGACAGGCAGTATGGATTCCGTCGGCGCAGATCAACTGCCGACCTCCTTTTTCTTATCACCCATTCTTGGAACAAGTCTATGGAACTACACGGTGAATCCCAGATTGTCGCTCTAAACATATCCAAAGCTTTCGACCAGGTCTGGCATGCAGCGCTGCTTAATAAACTACCGGCCTATGGCCTACCACCAAAACTCTGTACGTGGACAGCAAATTTTCTCTCCAACCGTAGCATTTCCGTTGTCGTGGATGGCCATTCCTCTAAACTGTATCCAATTAATGCAGGAGCTCCTCAAGGTTCAGCTTTAGCCCCTACTTTGTTTCTTCTCCACATCAATGACCTCCTCTCTAGCACATCCAACCCAGTTCACAGTTACGCGGACGACAGCACCCTCCACTCAAATATAAAATATTCTAAGCCTGTCTCTTTAGCCCAATTAGATAAGGATCGCAGACTCATGGAGGGTTCTATCTCCGTGGATCTCCAAAAAATATTAGACTGGGGAAGTAGAAATCCTGTACAATTCAACCCCACCAAATCAGCTTTCTTTCTCATAAGAGATACACCAGCCCTAGACCCAACACAATAAACAACCAAGTTATTCAAAGTAATGAGTCCTTTTCACTTGTTGCCATTTCTGTGGATCGAAATCTCAATTGGCACCAACATGTCACATCAATTGCAGAAGCGGCTGCTAAGAAATTAGGTTTCATCTTCCGGGCTCGCAAATACCTTTCACCAACTAATCTCTATACCTTATATACTTCACAAATAAGACCAAACCTCGAATACTGCTCCCACATCTGGGGTGCTGCTGCCGCTTCTAGACTCGCTATCCCGGACTCGATTCAGAAGAGAGGTATATGCCTCATCGGTGACCCTACCCTCACTCAAAGGCTGCCATCCCTTGCCCACTGACGTGCTGTTGAACTTTCTCTCTCCTTTAGATATCTGTAAAGGCACTGCTTAGAGGAGCTTTCTTACATAGTTCCTCCACCTGCTGCCCCCAACAGATCTACCAGGGGAACAGAGCGAATGCACCCTTTTACTGTCCAGGTCACCAGACATAGAACATCTTGTTATGCCCGCTCTTTTGTCCCGAGGACTTCCAAGTTGTGGAATTCCTTGCCGGCACATGTTTTTCCTTCTCCCCCGAACCTCCAAGTCCAGAATAACCAAGTTGCCTCTTTCCTCCTTGTCGACACCCACGGTACGATAGTATTCAGGCTGTAAGCCCTCGTGGTGTGTTGTTAAAATAAAAAATAAAAATAAAAAAATTCTTGATAGCAACTTTTTGTGCCTACATGTGAATTGAAGTAACTGGATCGATGAAAAATTCAGTTGTGATTGTTCAGTTTCGCATTGTTGAGTGGATTTTTATAATTAGTCGTTATGGTGTTTTCAATTGTCGGAAGAGTTAAAATTGTGGGCATTTTTTTAAATCATGAAAACCCAAACGGAACAGCATGTGTATTTAATAACCTGCATCCTGATAGGCGTGTTCGTCATAAGTACGTGCTAGAGTTGCCAGACAAGTTCCATGAAACCGGATCAGAGGCTAATAAAAAACGAAATCCCAAACGTGAATTCCCTATGGTGAATGAAGCCATGAGACTGGAAGTGATAGGTCAAGTTAGTGCAGATCCAACACTGAGTACACGAAAATTAAATGAGATCACTAATCTACGTAGAACGACAAAGAATTCTGAAAAAAATTAAGTTTCATCCATATACATTCCAGCTAGTTCAGGAATTAAATGAAGATGATTATGGGCTTACAATTTTGCGAAAATATTTCTATATATAATAATTGACAACAGGCAATTTCTTTTAAACACTTGTTTTCCAGAAGAAAGTTCTTTCTTGCTGAATGACACTGTAAATTGTCATAATTTCCGGTTCTGATCAGATGAAAACCATCGTGTTTTCCATGAAGTCCACATTGAAATCACAAAAAATCAATGTTTGGGGGATATTTTTGGTGACCACATGGTTAGACCAATCTTCATAGCCGACACTTTGACAGGAGAACGGCATTTGGAAATATTGTAAGATCTGGTTTACCCTATGCTAATTGACATTGTTCAGGACGATGAGAGATACTCGGAACAACATTTATTTTCCAACAAGATGGTGCTCCACTGCATTATGCCGTTACTGTTAGGGAGTTCTTGGATGGACACTTTTCCGGTCACTGAATAGGTGGAGGAGGTGCTGTAGAATGGCCAGTCCGATCTCCAGAGCTGTCCCCTTTAGACTTTTTTTTGTGGAGGCATTTAAAAGCAAAAGTTTATGCTACTGAGTGTGATTCATTGGAAGAGTTACATGAGCACATTATTGATGAATGCCGGAGAATTACTCTGAAATGCTTGCAAATGTTATGCAAAAATTTGATCAAAATTTATACAATTGTATGGAAGTTGGTGGTGCTCAATTCGAACATTTATTGTATTAAAGTTTAATTCGTTGGTATGTTGGTTTAATAGTATGATTGGTCCTAATTATTTTCAACATTGACTTCAGTACTAAGTTTTTAAGTGAAAGGATTTAGTTTTTTAATTTCTCGGGAAATTCATTAGTGATATTGCAAAACTCCATATCTTCTAAATAATTAGATCGAATTTCAAAAATAAAAATGCAATGAATGGAGAATCAAAAGCTCTTTTAAACGAGCTATCACATGACCCAAAGTTTGGGCTATAGTTTTTGCATCAAAAGTTGTCCCCCTCACAAGCAAACTTGACATGTTTCAGGTTTTTTTTTGACAAAATCTTTTCCTGGAAGTTATGGCTGCCAGCTCTTTTTCAATGGGCTATCCAGCATAATACTTTCAAACTACTTTTTACTGTAAATTAAAAATAATGGTTCTAAAGGATTAGTTCACAGTATCTAGTGTGTTGAACTCAAAGGCATTCTTAACATCTATTACTGCCTTGCTTATTCGCACATAAATTATAGTTCTGAGCCAGCACTGCAGACATGACAGAGTATTTTTGTCTCAAAAAAGACTGCTGAGACTAATTTGCAATTTGAGGCAAATTGAGACATGCAGAAACATATTTAGCAATTATAAGCTTCTTACAGCCTCTAGTATGTATATACTTAAATGTGTTCTGCATTTAATAACACAAACATGTTTGCAGTGAACTTATTTATCCATGAATATCACACGCAGTCAAAATACACTGAGAATTCCTACACACAAAACATCCAAATTTAAAGACAGCCGCTACCACAACCGCAGATTACTTTTCAATACTTTGTTAAGTGATATTACGGAAATTGCTTCATACACTTCTTTTAAATATGCAGCAAAACAGTTTCTTTGTGAAGGGGCCTCTATAGTGTCACAGAATTCTATGACTTCCCTTTTAACTAGAGGTGTGCGAACCCATGTTTTGTTCGAACTGAACTATGAACAAACCCAAGCAAATGTGTTGCCACGAACTCCGAACCTCAGAAATAGTATGTCAAAGGTTCACACTCGAACCTCTTATAAATTCAGAATCGAACATCAAACTACTAAAAATTCTTCAGTGTTCATATATCATTTCCTTAAATACAAAATTTAGGAATATTGTAACATACAATATTTTATATGTAAAAGATTCCCACTCTTTTTACAAAATGAAGGGTCCGACAAAATTTGCAGATTGGGTGAAAATGCCATCCAGTGCTGATAGTTGTGAAGATGGGTCAAGGTTAAATCAAACATACAAAAATATTTTAAACTGTTTTAGAGTTCTAGATCTATAAGCAAGCTGAATTATAAATATGTTGTTGTTTGGTATTGGCTAAGCGATGTTAGCACACAGACTGAGAGGGTTCAGACTGAGCATGATAGGTATAAAACAACCACTTACAATTTATACTGTCTCCTGATTGTGAATAATTAACTGTTTCCGCTCATTGTAAAATAAAGCATGTTGAAACCAGTGTTTTCCAAAGGCAATCTTCAATTATCCTCATAAATTCTGAAAATTTATGTTACCGATCGCCTTCGAACACTGCCATCCCATCATAATGTTGTTACTTAAAAAAGTGTTGGGAAGCTGGGATACATAAAAAAATAATTGTGATTGCTAAATGACTCCATAGTGTCTCAATCGCCTGAAATTACACTATCGACTCAATGAGACCAATAACAAGTTAAAAGCGCCGCTACCGAGTTAACGGGGCCGCAACTTCGCTACCTTTGGCAGCATTCAATGCCTGTAAAGTTAAATTTCGAAGTATTTTTTTGCAACTTCGAAGTATTTTGGAGAATTACATATTTTGAACTTCGAACTACTTCAACATCGCTAGTGCGACCATATTTTCGAACTGAAGGTTCAGTTCGAGTTCGGTTCGAAATCTCGAAGCTTCACACACCTCTACTTTTAACATGTATACTTATTGTTTGTCTTTTGCTTGGTGTTGTCATATAACATTCATATGTGTGCTAAATGCTGGCTTCTTGTATACATGTGCGTATATATTTTAGCTTTAGATCTTAAGATGTTATAATTGCGACGTTTTTTTGCATCTTTTTAAATGCAGAGACTTACCATGTGCACTCTTTGTACCTTAAATGTTCAATAAATTATTATTATTATTATTATACGACTGTGTTGCATCCTTCTTAAGACGTCTTAATGAGTTACTCAGCACCTGATTTATCAATGTTGTAATTATTGTATATGATTGTGTTTTTGTTACCGCCTACCTTATAGAAATGGCATAACGGTGCGCAAACATCAGCTTAAGACAAGTTTCAAATGTATTTCATGTCCTATAACCAAACCATATTGTTGCAAACCTGACAACAATTTCTAGAATTGTTACTAAGTTTGGTATCAGCTGCATTGCATATGATGCAAAGGGAAACAGGTCCTAACATGCACTCACAGAAGCTATGAAGCGTATAACTGTTGATCTGATATAACAGAATAATACATCAGTGGCGGCTTAAAGGGGGGGGGGGGGGGGGCGGTCCGGGTGCCAAGCACCAAGGGGTGACAACTTACCGGCGTAGCTTAGTAGCCAGCCACTGGTGCATCTGCCTGACGAGGATGGCGAAGGCAAGTGATTTCAGCCTCTCCCTCCGTCCGGGTTGTGCCATGTGTCAATTAAAACAAACAATCACAGTCAATAGAGATGGAAAATTGGGATCTTTTCGAAGAGTCGGATCACCGGCACCGGATCTTTTTGAAGATCGGGCTCCTTGAATCGGTTCTTGAATCTCAATGAGTCTCTGTCTCGCGTGACTGTGACTTATACATACTGCATTCAGTAAGATCGACCAAAGCAAAAGAGGTGATCAAGAGCGAGAACCTATTATACGGATTGAAATATATATATTCAAGATTATATGAATGTGTTAAAAAAATATTATGTCTTAATAGGTTTAATTCATGGTGGAAACTAAATCCTACAGTGAATTCTGAGAACCATCTCCCCTGTGTTAATAAATGGAAAATCTTGGAAAATGGATTGAGGCTGCAAAAAACTATCGACCATGAACATCAAATGGTTTTAAACCAAGAAAAAAAGAAGTGGCGTGACATTTTGAGTTTGATATTTATCCAAAGACATTCAAAATGAGTTCATCAGCCTTTTGGAGAAAGTGGTGAAAAATAACATTTTGGACGACATAAGAAAAGCAAAATATTTCGCAATTATTTTCAATAGCACTCCAGCCATATCACATGTTGATCAGATGAGTTATGTCATCAGGTATGTTCATATTGAAGGCGATCAAGTTGAAGTAATCATTTCTAGGTTTCTTCCCAATAGCTGGAAAGACTGAAGTCGAACTTTCTGAAAATATCCACACGCAGCTGGAGTGTGATAACTTGGACATACATCTATGTCGGGCTCAAGGATATGATAACGCTGCAACCATGGCAGAAGCTCATGGTGGTCTACAAGCAAAAATCGAAGAACACAATCCTAAAGCGTTGTTTATGCCTTGTGATAATCATTCGCTAAATTTATGTGGAGTGCACTCTTTCGGGAGTGTTGGTTCAAGTGTAAATTTTTTCGGAATAGTAGAAAGAGTTAACATGTTCTTTTCGTCATCCACACATCGATGGGAAATTCTAATGAAAAGTGTATGTGTATTGGTAAAAAGACTGGTAGAGACAAGATAGAGTGGTCATCACGGCACTTTTAAAACGTTGAAGCATAATTTTGAGAACCTTGTATCTACACTCAAAGACGTGTGACCCAGCAGCAGCAGAGAAAACGCCGATACAAGAGAAGCAGCATCCACACTCTTACCAGTTTGTGTGACTTCAGTTTTTATGCTACCTTTCTTTTTGGTGTGCAGTCCTAGAAGAAGTTAACCAGTCACAAAAGTATATATAAACATCTGGGTTATCGCTGGAAAAGTGTCATAAAAATCAAATCCCTAAAAAAATTTCTTCGGAACCAACGTATCCAAGTAGTGGAAAGAGCTATTTCCTACGCAACTAAACATTGTGAGGACTTGGATATTTCGATTTAAAGAAGAGGAAGGAGGAGATTTCGAAAACTTATGCCAGGAGAAATGGCCCAAGACGCTGAACCAGCATTGCCAGAAGAGTTGCAGAGAGCTATGTTAGAATGTCTTGATAGATTTTATGGAGAACTAAACCATCGTTACAAGGCAATGGATGACATTCCCATAACAATTGGTGTTGTTCAGCCAAAAAATATGCTTACGTCAACAGAAGAACAACTTCGTGGTATAGTTCCAAATATGACAAAAATCTACGATGAATTTTCTGCAGAGGGCATTATTTTGGAGATTTTACGACCAAGGCGCCACTTGGAAGCCGCCAGCATTTATTTCCAAGAAGCGGTCCAATATACTACCTTGGAGCTTCTGAAAATCATTGTATAATGGGACTGTTCAGAGTCTGTTCCGAGTCTAGCGCTGTGTCTAAGATTTTTTTCACAATTTGTGTTTCGGTAGCTTCTTGTGAAAGAAGTTTTTCAAAATTAAAATTGATAAATCTTAATTAAGATCTACAATGAGCCAAGCGCGACTTATCAATCTTTCCATATTGTCCATTGAAAAGCACAGGAAAGTTAGTTTTGATAATGTGATCGAATATTTTAGCAAAATCAAGTCACGTAAGCACTTTTCATAGGTGATTTGTGGTTTTATTTTTGGGGGTGCTCAATAGAAAACGTCCCTGGGTGACGACCTATGCTACGCCGCCACTGTAATACATTAAGTACAAGAAGAAAGAAATGGGTCATGTCAGTAAAAGTTCCATACATAAAATTCTAAAGAATGAAAAATTCAAAAGTTTTCACTACCAACACCACAAAGAATTATTAGTCAATGATAATATATGAAGTACGTTGTGCAAAAATGATTGAGAACATTCACCAAGATGATACTATGCTCACAATCATATTCACAGATTTAAAGCAAGTTTTTTCATCTGAGAAGTTAAGTTGCCAGTACTGAAGCAAACAGACTTTGTACCTTTTTTATGGGATCAAAACACGGGGCCTCAGAAATTGATATTTGGGTTGAACTGACCAATAGTCGTAAAAATATATATATAAATAATATATAAAATATCTAGAATTGCTTCCAGACCTAATAATAGCAGCTCTAAATGAGATGACCATGAATCTTGACAAAGTCTGTTACTAGATGGATGGTGCACCAGCTCATAGTGAGCCATCCTTTTTGAATTACATGTTTCACTATCCAGTGATAGGCCATAATGTAAGAATACCTTGGCCATACTTTCTTTTGTATTTAATAAAGCTCTAATGCCCATGAAGTGGCTGAGAAATACAATAGCGTTACTGCATACGAGATATCTCTAGAATGCATCACATATGCTGTCAATGGTTTCTACAATCAATTAGGTTATTGCCCTGCTGATAATATGGGTATCTTTGTAAATCCTTTACATTACAATTTTGCTTCTGCTGTATAATCTTGTTAGTCTTTATGAGCTATTACACAAGTTCAATTTCTTGTTGATCCTATGCAAGATAATTAATTGCCAATTAGCGTTGAATTGTACAATAGATGCTTTGATACATTGATGTCAGTCACTGTATAATATAATTGATTTAAAGAGATTTTTATAAAAAGCTTAACGCCTTGCAACTGACTAAACTGATACCAAAACAGGTATTACAAATATTATTATTCAGGCCCCATACATACACAATGTATTCACTAAAAGAAAATATGTATATAGTAATGTATCCCCTACAAATAAAAAAAATTAACACATACAAACACATTATATATACCTTTCAAAAAAAGGATATGTTAAAAAGGATATAAGCTTTTAAGGTAGCTATATATCACGCGATGAACACAAAGACCATAAAATAAAGGTCTGAAAAAAAGTGATGCTTATTTAATAGTGGTGTCGAATTAAATCATCAAAAATACACACCTGTTTTAAACTGAGGAATTTGATACCGTGCTTCAGTCAATATCTGAATTTTCTTTTCATGGTCTGAAATCAAATTATTAACATTGATGTATGTAATTTAAACCTTATGTTCAAAACAGACACCTTACAAACTCACCAATTTTTACTGAATGTTCAGGATTATTTTGTGGTTCAGAGAGAAATTGTTCATCCAAATTATATCCTTCTTTTCTTATTTGGCATTTTTGAATATGTTCTACAGCAGCCTTTGGATGAATCAGATGACTATTGTTACAAAAACAAGCAATACGTTCATCTTCCTACACATTTCAGAGAAAATGTTAATAATCCAGAATAGGTTGATTACTATCCAGCTCACCTCAAGAATTTTGTCACCAGACCAACCTAAACAGTCTAAAATAGACTGTACTTTATCCTTTGACGAACTAATATACTGATCTAAGCTTTCTAACTGTTTTTTCCTAACTTCAATATTAAAATCCATTTTACATATTATTAAAGATAGTTGTCACATCAACAATACATGATACATCTGTCACTACTAATAATTAGCAATTTTGGAAATACACTTTAGAATATACCTGTCCTTTGGCATTCCATCTTTCTTCGCCTTATATTTAGAAAATACTTTTGATTTCATTTATTTACTTTCACTTAAATAATATTTTAGACTATAGTATGTTTTAATGTTTTAATAAACATAACACAACCAAATACCAAACTCAAAACTAATTTTATTTTACTAGGCACTTTATTAACGTCTTTATGTCAAAAAAATGTGAAATGTCAATTAGAATCTTAACCATATTTCTGCTTTTTATTTTTGTATCATGAACTTGTAGACGCCTCTGATAATGTGCTATAATATAGCTGGTGAAGACCATAATTCCTGAAGCAGTTAATAGATGTCACCTAGTACCTAGGTATGTCTACAGTGACTTGATCAAGTCAATTTAGTCAATATTTAATATTGTGCTACACCAAGTGAAGATCGAAATCTGTGATGAGCACTTAGAAGTACACTTGGAAAACCCAAATTATTAATAATTATAATTATAATTTACACCCGATTCTTACGTCATCACTATTACCGGTTGCTTGTGTTTTGCCGTTTTACAAAATTAAAGACCAGCCCAAGGTGCTGTTTAAATGTTTAATCATAAACCTGCCTGAACCGACCTTTTTGATCTGCCCTGACATCAGTTTGCCTAATTAAAAGCTAAGCGAAGGAAAAACCAACCCCCCATACATCAAGGTCATGTGAGCATTATTTTGCTTCTTTTAGTCTTTAATTAGGCAAACTGATGTCAATTCAGGTAGAATTATGATTAAGCAGCACCTCGGGCAGGTCTTTCATTTCGTAAATCGGCAAAACACACGCAATCGGTAATACTGATTACGTAAAAATCGGGTACAAATTAAAAATATGCTCCACAAGCTACCTGTGATCATTGAGCTAAAATTATGCTCTATACAAATAGATAATAGACAAATAAATAATGGTGCTACACTAAGTGAAGATCGAAATCTGTGATGAGCACTGAGAAGTACACTTGAAAAACTAAAATTACCACAACATACATGTTTAAAAATCAGAATTTTTCATCCTGTGATGACGCTAACTTTGTAAGTAAACCGATCAGAATTGTTTATGCTCTGGTGACGCTAACTTCGTTAGTGAAACGATCTTCAGGTCTTTAAAAAATTTGTTGTGGTGATTTGGGTTATACAAGTGTACTTAATGTATTACAATTTAATAATAAGACAATTAATATTAAAATCTATTTTACAGAAATGTCTTGTTTAATGTATTTTCACCTTCGAGGTTAATTATTTTGTCTATATTTTAGTAGTAAAACTGAATTTTAAAGATATTTCAACCTAGGTATTTGAGCGTTGAATAAAACAACTATTCAAGTTGGTATAGTAGCAAAACAAAAATTTTTCTAGCCGTGTCAAAGAATGAATACCTCTACTCGGGATAGCGACCTTTGCTATCTATCAATGGTAGAAAAATGATCCTGTCTTCTAAGGATTACACTATGAGACAGCAGACGTGCCAGCAGCTACGTCCTCATTTATCATTGACTATAATGAGTACGGATTAGTACTCACAATTCTATTGATCACTCGGCAACGACAAATTTCCACAACGTAAGGACGAATTTCCACAAAGTAAAAACAATATCAAAATACGCACTTTGATACTATTTTAGCCAATATACTTTATCTATTATCTATCAGCACTATGAAACTAGTTTGCTGCTCATCTGCAGTATCCTTTATGAGGCTTCATTTATTTATTTCATACAACTATTTTTGTATTTAGATATTCCATAAAAAATGGTCATACAAATATTTTAAGCCGCAATAAAAATAAATAAATGAGTAAGTACACTTGGAGAACCCAAATCCTCACAACACATCTTTTTAAAGGACGGAGATAGTTTCACTAACAAAGTTAGCGTCATCAGAGGATGAAAAATTCTAGAATCACTGGTTCCAATCTTCACTTAGTAACTGAGTGAGTACAGTTAAATATTGGCAAAAGGTTTATGAGTAAGAAAAAGACAACAACGCCTTTTACACCCCATCTCTTTTGGTTGAAATTTGCCCCAAGTGCCATTTATTTGGGGTTTCTTTCAGTTGAGGGTTACATTTCAATGCTATTTCGTACAAACACTGACTCACTTAATAAATAACTGCTCCATCTGCCGCTCACTTATTTATACGGCCCATGGTATCTTTTTACATTCTTCCATCTGTGGTTTCTCGTTCCCTCTCGAATATAATCCTATAGTGTTCGCTACTTCCAATACACTCCACAAACGTCTAATTATAATTATAATTTACACCCGATTCTTACGTCATCACCATTACCGGTTGCTTGTTTTTTTGCCGTTTTACAAAATTAAAGACCAGCCTGAGGTGCTGTTTAATCATAATCCTGCCTGAACCGACCTTCTTGATCTGCCCTGACATCAGTTTGCCTAATTAGAAGCTAAACGAAGGAGTAACCAACCCTGCCATACATCAAGGTTATGTAAGCATTATTTTGCTTCTTTTAGCTTTTAATTAGGCAAACTGGTGTCAATTCAGGTAGGATTATAATTAAGCAGCACCTCGGGCAAGCCTTTCATTTCGTAAATCGGCAAAACACACGCAATCGGGAATACTGGTTGCGTAAAAATCGGGCACAAATTAAAAATATGCTCCAAAAGCTACCTGTGATCATTGAGGTAAAATTATGCTCTATACAAATAGATAATAGACAAATAAATAATGGTACCTTATCCGTTGATACACAACGTATCAATATACAATATTACCCACCTCAGACCTCAATGTTGATACCACAAATATGTATACATATAACATTGAAATTGGATATGTTAGCTATAATTACATTAAACCGGAGAACGATCAGTGCCACAGAATACTGGCAAAGCAGATATCCAGTAGAAAACGATCGAATAATTTTTGTCCATGTTTCTTTTACCAGTTAATTTGCTACCAAATTTTCAATACACAGTATATGTAAATTTGAACTTTTTCGGTCAGTAATAATTATTAAATTATGACTGTGCAATGTGGCCTACAAATCGTTTACTGGATTTAAATAACATATCAAGTCAGAATAACTTTATATCAAAGGAAAAACACCAAAAACTTAACTACTCACCTGGATTCGCAAACAATAATGGCGGTTAAATTAATCCAACGACGAGCCATCATTTGCGTATATAGCGCATGGAAATGAATATAGTATTAAATAAAAAGGCAGATATACTTATTATGGCGCTTGTGGAGTCCTCCAACACAGCTTAGGCACAGAGCGAGTGATATTGAAGTTAATACGAGGAAGACAAGAGAAAATAAATACATCTCTTTTCTACGCTTGCGCTGCCCTCCGGCTCAGTTATAAATTTAAAAAACTCCCTTATCTTTTTTTACTATGAGAGTTAAAAAATATGTCTTCCTATATCTACAGTTCTTACTAAGCGAATAATGAATCCTGTGATGAGCACTGATAAGTACACTTGGAGAACCCAAAACACATTAAAAAACCTGACGATCATTTCACTAACTAAGTAAGGGTGATCAGAGGATGAATAATTCAAATATCTTACATCTAAATATATATTCTTCTGTAGGTAGTCGGTCTCTAATGATTAAGGGTGATTCAACGAAACAAAAATTAACATATTTTGTTTGGCGGGAATATTTGAAATCTTTTGTTATCTATCGGACGTGCTTCTGACGGTCTTTCTTGTAAAGTGATCGCTCAATAAACTCATCATAGGCGGCGGAGCCATATTCATACACATTTTATTATTAATATATATATATATATATATATATATATATATATATATATATATATATATATATATATATATATATATATATATATATACTTTCGAAAGCGTTTATCTTTCCTAGTTGTCTAACATTTTTTATAAATTTTAGATTCTCCTAATCTACGTGGTGATTATTATCCCAAATTCCAAATACGCCGAACAACGGAATATCTATCTATGGATATATATCTATAGTTCTTATCAAATGACAACAACGGATAACATATTAAGAACAACTATTCTGAGAATTCTGAGGATTTGACAATTGACAAGTAACAAGACAAAATATTCATGATTTTAAGGTTAATTGAATCATAATGAATAAGGAATGAAATAGTATTTTTAGATTTTATTAAAGGAAATATATTTAAAAAAAGTCGAACACACCTATTATCCATTGTCAGACTTCCTTAGTTGGGCTGTAATCTTTTAATACATTGTTTTGCAGCAATTCAAAAATGTTAGTTCGAGCTCTAAGTAAATTGAGTATAACTGAAATAACTGCTGTACCAAAAGCTTTAAGCTGTTATAGATATAAGCATGTTGATAAACCTGAACCAGGACATGGTATTAGCTATAGACGAATAGTTCATTTTCCTGAAAAGTATACTGTTAAACCCTTAGAAGTAACAAATCTTGCCGGACGAGATCCAGAGTCTGGTAAGTTAGTGTGTAAAGGTATAGGTGGAGGCATCAAACATAAATATCATTGGATCGCTTGGAAAAGGGAAGGTCCTGCCGAAGGCCCTCCGCAGGAAGAAAAAGTTATCAAGGTCATCAAAGATGGTTGCAGGACAGCACACATAGCTCTCGTTGCTGTAGGTGATCAGATGAAATATATACTTGCTACTGAGAATATGAAAGCAGGTGACATTATAAGAACATCATGCCACATTCCACGTATTCCAGGTAATCATAAAATTAATAATGCAAATACTTATTTAAAATAGTCATTCTTACCTTGATGTTTATAACAATAGGGTATTAATATTATTTCTTAAATAAAGTTGACTGCAGAGATTTAGATCTTGATAGATTAGACTTAATAATAAGGTGAATCTGCAGACAGCTTCCTAAATAGTTGTAGATAAAACAACTGCTAATAGATAACATTTGATATCTTACATGCACACTGACACCATTCCTCTTGTTGTTCTCTTGTCTTTTCTGAGTTAGTTACATTTAAAGTTGTTTTACACACTTTTTCAACACTTTCCCAGTACGGTTCTGTTCCTTGAGACTCCTTCCCCCCTTATACATTAACATTTGATGTAAACGTAACGTTTAAGGGTAAACATTGGAATATTCTAGACACAGCAGTTCTTCTTTGCTCTATTGGCTTGCTTGTACTTTCTATTACCAAATCGCTTTTAGTATGTATATAGCTGCCATTGGGTTCTTAATTATTCATGTGTTCTGTGGCCTTTCTGATCTTGTGCATTGTTCACCTTGTTTTCTTATTATGACCATTCTATCTAGTGTTGCAGTGGTTGATGTGTCGCGTTTTAGTGTTTCGTGACATGTTATTTGCTTCCTACATTGTTTTCGTATGAGGAGAATGCGAGGTCACAGGTTAGTCAAGGGCTGGACTTACCTGATTTGCTTAAGGTATGTAAATTTACTGTTCTTTTTAAAGCTTCGATCAGTTGACAGTATTCACTATGATATGTTCTCTTGTAGCTGTACAAACTAGGGTACTTATATTTTAGCATGGGTTTTCCTTCCCCTAGCGTTTCACTTGGGAAACACGATGGGGGGGTTCCTGTTCGCGGGGGTTCTTTATCGTGCCCCCCCACCCCCACATGTCTACATCCACCCTCGTTACAAGACAAATTTCCTGTGAGCAACCATCCAGAAACTTACGAGACCTGGGTGAATAGGGTATGCAGTGTTTAAGGGAGGTATAGCTTCAAAATGTAGAAAGGGCAGCTTTTCGAGATCTGATTAAGCTGTTTACTTCGCATTTTCTGATCATATTTCCTTTATATTTCTTCTCCGCCCAGCACCCCTATTCACTCCTGGTATTGTAACTTTCTTTGGGGTTGCTAGTAAGAAATTTTTCTTGTGGTATCTGTTTTTATTTCATAAAAGAGATCTTAATCAACAATATGTCAGGAGGTAACTTTTAACAGCCAATAAACGGCCTACATAACTGTGTTAACAAAAGGAAAAAACTCAGTGGCACACAGGTTTGTCTTCAGAAGACTGTTCAAGTGATAACACATACGCAGGACCCTGGTGAAGATTTTCACACTTTCTTTTAGCAGTAAAATATGTACCAATTTCACCCTCCAAATTTCACTCAGATTACTAGAGTTGTTTTAGAGAAATTTGGAATTAACCAAAAAAATACAAAATCTTTAACACCCTGTAGCTACGAAACGACGCAAAATCGGATCTATGTTGATATGAAAAAGTCTTATGTGGGGAATCTAACCGCCACCAATGGCACATGTTTTTGAAATACTGTATATCATATATATATATATATATATATATATATATATATATATATATATATATATATATATATATATATATATATATATATATATACATATATATATATATATATATATATATATATATATATATATATATATATATATATATATATATATATACATATATATATATATATATATATATATATATATATATATATATATATATATATATATATATATATATATATATATATATATATATATATATATATATATATATATATATATACATATCAGTAAATACGTATCAGATACAATATATTGATATTTATATAAATATCATGAAATCGTGGTATTTGCCAACCCTGTTAATAAGAGTGACAGTCGTAACATTTGAAAATTCGTTTTCCGCATTAAAGATGTCTAGTCCCAATTTACACCCACCAACCCACAAAGTTTCATAAAAATATCTAATCTACTTTCTCACTTATGAGAAGGAAAGAAAACGTGTTACAAAAAAAATGTTCAACACCCTGCATTTCCAAAATAAAGCAAAAGCAGATCTATGTTTATATGAAATGTTTTCTTGGAATTATGCACAGATTAGCCTTTTTCATTATTATATCCAATTATGTTAAAAAAGTGAAAAATTTACGTTTAATGTTTATTTTTCAGTAAGACCAAATGAAGGAGATGCATATCCCTTAGGGGCACTACCCTTGGGAACAAAAGTTCATTGTGTTGAAAAGTATACAGGTTTGGGAGGGTTTTTAGTACATGCAGCAGGAACTTGTGCTACAATTGTTAGAAAAGCTCCAAACAACCATGTGATTATTGCGTTACCTAGTAAGAAAGAATTTAGTTTACCAGAAAAATGTATGTGTACTGTGGGAAGGTTGAGCAACATACTACATGGTAGTACACCAGTAGGGTCAGCACAGAAAATGAGAGAATTGGGAAATCGGCCAAGATCTGGTTTGTGGCAAAGGAGAACTGGCAGATTTGGCAGAAAAATAAGGAATCTACCACCTGTGAGGACCATTAAACCAAAGGAAATCGACAACACTGAGACCATACAATTTACATACAATGGGCATTTTGTTAAGACACTATCATCACAGTTTCATTATTAGACTTTGTTTACATTAAACATGATGTTTGACATATTGCTTTTTATTTCATGTAGTGAAGCCAGGCTTATTAGCAAACTGTCATGCATTTAAAGGAAAACTGGTCATTTTTACAAATGTCATTCACGGAAATTAATAGCAAATACTATATAATGACAATATGGGACACTCCTATGCTTTAGCATTGGTGATATTTGTGACGAGCACACTAGCGCCACCTCAGGTAAAGTACTGACAACTGAGCGGGTAATTTGAATTGTATATATACCTGCATATTCTTAATTTAGACAATTGGTATATTATAGATGACTATAAAAACATGTACATGTCAAAACAGTGAAAATTTTCTTATTATATACGGTAACGGCACCGGTAATTGCCAGCGTACCAGTAATTGCCACTTAACAATCATAATCCCAATAATAAGGTTTTCTATTTACAAATTACAAATATTTCGCCACCTATATGTTGGGTGATGTATTTGCTACCATTTGTATGTATGAGCAACTCTAAGAGATGGCAGCACTTGTGAGGCGGCCATTGAAATGTTTCAATGTGGCTGCATGAGTGGTAGAGAAGAGATTTGTTACCATTTGTGTTAAGAAGCTTAGTGTATTTTTTTGGAAATATTGAATGTGATTTTGTGAAATCTGCACTTTTTATGTGAAAATATACATAACAGGTAAATGTTTGTAAATAATATATGAGTATTTTACTTGTTCTAAAGTTATTTTATGGTTTAGAGGGGGTGGCAATTACTGGAGCATATTATTTTCTTTAACCCAGTAATTGCCATTAATGGCAATTACTGGAGTATAGTAAGATAATCGAATACAAGCTTAATTACAATTAGATTTTATTGTTTGTAGCCTTAGCTATATTTGATATAAAACTGAATCATATTTCTTTAAAAAATCTAGTAATTGCCACTTAATGGCAACTACTGGTTTAATTCAATGGCAATTATTGGCACAGGTAAAACAACAATGGAAAGGGCGAAAAAACCATTTTTTCGATATTCAGAAGAAAGTATGGAGGCTGCCATAACTGCCTGTCGCAGTGGTATGCCGTTTTCAACTGCTGCAAAACAGTTTGGGGTTCCGAGAAACACGCTAAAAAACAAAGTAAAAGGAAAAACGCCAGTGGAGCGCAGAATGGGTCCACCTGCAGTTTTATCCAAAAATGAAGAGAATGCACTTGTGCAATGGATAATTGAAATTTCAAACAGAGGGTTTTCGCCTCACAAAGATGATCTTCTGATAACCGTACAGAAAATTATGAAAAATTCTAATCGACTAAATCCATTCATAAATGACAAACCCGGCAGGAAATGGTTAGCGGCGTTCTTCAAAAGAAACCCAACAATATCTGTCAGAGTACCTGAAACTTTGACCTCCACAAGAGCTTCGGTAACAGAAGAAATAATGAGAAACTGGTTTAAAGAAGTACTTACCTTCTTGGAATCTGAAAATCAAACCGACATTTTTAATTACCCAGAGCGCATATTCAACTCTGATGAATCTGCCTTTCAGATATGCCCTAAGTCAAATAAGGTTATTGGTCCGCGAGGCGAAAAAAAAATAAATGAAATAGCAAAGGGCTCAGATAAAGAATCAATAACGGTAGCTATCACAGTTAGCGCTAATGGTACCTTATTACCACCATTTCTTTTATTTTCATACACACGACTACCTGGGCCGTTAGTATCTAATGTTCCAAATGAATGGGCCATTGGTAAGAGCGAGAAGGGATGGATGACCGGTGAATCGTTTTACGAATATGTGGCCAACGTGTTCCATCCTTGGCTTGTGAAAAATAGAATAACATTCCCTGTGATTCTGTTCATTGATGGACACAAGTCACACATAACTTTACACTTAAGCAACTTTTGCGAAAAGAATAAAATTATATTGGTGGCGTTATATCCTAATGCCACTCATATAATACAACCTTGCGACGTCTCTGTCTTTAAACCTCTAAAGGATCAGTGGAAAAAAACTGTACACCAATGGAGACTAGATAGAAATATTAAAGTTTTAAACAAAACAAATTTTCCATTGATGTTTAATGATGCCCTAAAAGGAGTAACAGCAGAGTGCATCATTAATGGCTTCAGAAAATGCGGGCTGTATCCTTGGTCGCCTGATGCTGTCGACTACTTTGATGCGTTAAGGATAGACAACTGGTTTCGACAACTGCGAATCAATCTGTGTCTGCTTCAGGAAAAAGGACGTCACATTTAAAATATCTGGAAACATTTATTCCCAGTGACACCCGTAATCTATTTAAGAAATGCAACCTCAATGAAACCTGGAATGAGGAAGAAAAATGGTTGGAACTGTTTAAGGTTTGGCAGAAGATTAAGAAGAATCATGATTTAAAAGATAATTCAGCAATAAGTGAGAACGAAAATATACCACCAGTAAATAAACTAAATCTAACAAGAAAAGACCCCCCCCCCAACATTAGGGAATTTAATGACATAAATTTAGCAGGTCTTTCCACAGCTCATCAATTTTCGACAGCAAAAACGCCTCCCAGAAATTCAACAGATTCCTCCATGTTTAATATGCCCTCCGATATGCCCCTAGAAGAAACATTAAACCATCCAACAACAGAAATACCATCAAAGAGAATTCAAGATGCGAATTTATCAGATCATTTTAAAGAATATACGCCCCAGGAACTACTAATTTCGAAGTCCCCAGAACTCCTGATGTGCCGATACGTTCTAATAACCGTTCTCCGATTTTAATGAACGACAGTTCGAACTCAAGTGTTGGAACACCTTTTAAAAGAGCTTTAATATGGCCAGAAAAAAAAATACGTCGCTTAAACGAAAGAGGAACATTGAGAAAACTCCATCTGTAGTTACTTCAAAAGAATGGAAAAAATTTATGACACAAAAAGGAGAAAAGAAAAAAAGAGAGGAGAGAGAAAAGGAAGAGAGGAAGAGAGCAAAATATGAGAAAAACAAATAAAACTACAGGAAATACAAAAGAAAAAACTAGGTTTACTAGAGAGAAGAAAGAAACGTGTAGTTGAAGAGAGTGACACGGACGATAGTGAAGAGTCAGTTATATATGCAGATAGCACATCTTCAGGTTCTGAAGATTTTTCAGATATGATACAAACAATTACGGGTAATAAGGAAAGGGCATCTGATCACTTGAATACTGATCAGGAGGTAACATTGCTTCCCGAGCATTATTATGCTGTATACTACGATGAACAATACTTCATCGGAAGGATTATTAATATTGATAATGAACAATCTAAAGCAACCATAAAGTTCCTAAAAGAAATAACAGAGAACTCATTTCTTTGGCCTGTTAAGAATGATGTCGACGAAGTTCACTTATACCATATATTTTTTGGACCGGTGGATTTAATTGGCAATAACCCATTTTCAATAAATAATAACATAATAAAAAAATTAAAACAGCTTATAGGGCTTTAAATCAAAATGTTAATTTTTTAGTTTATGTACTTATCTAGTATTTATAATCTAAAGACAAAATAAAACTGTTTCATTCGTACATTCTTTTTATTTCAAAGTTCTTATAGTGAAAATAGATGGTGAAAACATAGAAATAAATATGGGCAATTACTGGTGCATAAAGTGGCAACTACTGGGATTTTTTAATTTGAATAATGGCAATGACAGGTACTTGGAAGGAAAGTGGGGAAAAAAATTAAATATGATTAGTAAATATCTTTATTGCAATTATGACAGTAGAGATACCTTTGTAAACCCTCAACAAACACATGGTTTTTTTGTTCAATCGCAAATAATTGTTTTTAATTTTTTTCTAGCCTATTTTATGCAAACAAGTCTTTATAACGGCATTTACTGGTGCAGTTACCATAGTTATAAATATAATTTGTATCAACAATCAGCTTGAAACCTAAATGCATTCAGCATGAATAATTCTGCAAATTCCTCTTACCCATAATCTTATTTCATCATAATTTAAAGTACTACCTTGAAACCGTCGTTAAACTACTATTTCAAGGGTATGTAAAGGAATATACTGAGAGCTGTTTCTGAGGATATTAAGCTACAATCTGTACTTACCTATAAATAATTGTTCTAGGTATAAATGGTAGGACAGTACTCAATTTGCTATATCTCTACATGAAAACTGTCTTATTAATCTAATATTTTAAAATATGTAACTGATATACTTAGTACATAATTAAGAAATTGTGCAGGTGAAAGGTGAGACTAACTCTTACTTCCGCGAATAAATCTATTATAGGGCTGAATCTGCTATTTCTACTTATCTCTTTAAAAACTTGTCTTGGGAAGATAATTAAAAGCCTTTACCAAGTAAAATAATTTTAAATGTGAAAAAATGTGACAATTTATGCCATACTAAAATAAAAAAGGACACAGAAGAATATAGAAAAACAGTTTTCTTATACCATTTATTATTAATGCAAAACTTTTGTTGCCTTCATATTTCTTTTTTTTTTGATGCACTGGAAGACAAGTTATGATTGAAGCCTTTCAACCATCCGTTTACGAAGTTTATCTATAAATAGGTACATGATGGTAAATATTATACAATAAATTCTCTTCTGCGAACTGTACATATTGGCATAAAAGTGATTCTGAATTTGTCTTCTGCTTCAAATCATATTCACGTTTCGCCATCCTTTGGAACCTATGAAAGTCTTTGATAGATTTAGCACATTATAATTTGAACAATTATAGATTGCACACACCCAACCACTAACATTCATTGTAAAAAACACAGCTCAAACTTAATTATATACAGTTAAACACCAGCAAATGCTAGTGTTACATGTTCTCGAACGACGTAACATTAGTACTATCCGCTAGGGGCGCTGATATTCCTGAAACACGAAATCAGCCGCAGTGTCCTGTATTGTCATTATATAGTATTTGTTAATAGTATAGAAAAGTCTGGACACAGCAAGTACGTTATGGTAGCGATTTTTCATTAACATGTTTTTAATGGCAAATATGTCTTGTTTCTAAAAGAAATACATCAAATTTGGTTAGCTGTATAACCTATATAGTTGCAACAATGTACAATATTTTATTAAAACAGCTTTGTTGCTTTAAAAAGTACAAACATTTTCCGAAAATAAACTTAAAAAGTTCCAGAATAAACTGGTCTGATTTTCCTGGCCAACAAACCTCTTCAAGTTATTTACACATAACCTGCCATGATATAATTATTCACAAACAGCTTTATGACAAAAATTGGAAAATATTTTTTAATGAAAATTGGTAAACAATTTCTTTCATACTTCAGTAATGTTACACTAAATTATATTTTTCACAAAATTTCGACAACTTTTTTTTACAATAACTTATTAAACATTTATTATTAATTACCAACATTTTACTGAAGTCATACAAAAATGATTTCTACTGAAACATAAAAAAATTCTGATAAAACTTTTCAAATTCAGCCACTATTTGAGAGCGCCTGTATATGGCAACTTGACAAGTAATACAAACAAAAAGCTCTCTGAATGCGTGATTTCCATGGGGCTCTGCTATCTCACAATTTGTGATATGTTTGTCCTATGTGCCAAAAATGTGAAAAGCAAAACAATTGAAAAAACCCAAAAACAAATGATATAATTTTTTTTTCCTTACAAACATGCATTGTTATTCAAAGGAAAATGCAAAAATGCAATAACATAAGGGGTGTTATATTAAAAAAAGAAAGTGTGTATCATCAACGACTTATGGGCTAGCCTGTGATTGTTAAAATGTGTTTATAAGGTGCAGCTTAAGACACCCTATACCTAATTAACTTATATAATTGTTTCTCATATTTTGTGTAACAATGGATATATTGAGCTTTACCGTAAAAATGCGCCACTCTGTATATGTCTAAACAGACAAAAACTGAAACTGACCCCATATATGGGTTCTAGGGGTTCTAGTTCGTGCTCATTTAAAGAAGTCGTCACAAGTCACGGTTTTCTCAATAACTAATTTTTTCTACGAAAATTTGCTCAAACTATAGACTATTAAACCACAAAATATATAGCTGAAACTACTGCCAAAGCATCAGAAAGAGGGTCTATTTGAAATGGATTTTATGTAAATATTTCAGTAAAATGTAGGACAATAATTGTTGAAGCTGAAACTTAAGGCTTTGTACAACACACTTATTATGGAATTCTTCTACATAACCCATATTTGTTTCAGATTATTTGTCTGAAAATTGCAATTCTGACGTTTCAAATCGCGACTTCGACATATTAAGAAAAAAATATAAAATTTTCAAAATATTTTTTTGCTACTTGACCTTTTTGCGCCAAGTAAACTTAACTGTTGTATGCAGTGGCGTCTCCTGACCAAAATGTTCGGGTGTGCGGTAACGAGTTGCTGTTAGTGGTGGTTTAAAAATTATTAACACTAAATGTATATATATATATATATATATATATATATATATATATATATATATATATATATATATATATATATATATATATATATATATATATATATTGTACCTATATGGGAATAATACGTAGATAAATAAATTAATTTCCCACTGCAACACTAACAAATTAAAAAGTCACTTAAAACTTTAAAACACGAAAAGAACATGGAATTATTATTAAGCTCTTTTCTTCACACAAATTTGTGTTAGCGTTAGCACTGTCTGGAACGGGGTGAAAACTGCAAACAAGAAAACATTAAAAGTAGTTCAATGTTAATATGGTACTAAATAATAAAATGTGTAAAAAGCCTGGATGCAGCAAGTGCGTTATGGTAGTGAATTTTCATAGAAATGATCTGGCACAAAATATTTTATTATAACTTTTTTTCTTGCAACATAGAAATCTAAATTTTCGTGTATAGTTTAATTTTTATATCGTAAACCTACCTACCAAATTTGGTTATCTTATCTTTTTTATTTTTTGAGATACAATTTTTTTTCGAATGAAAACTCAATATTTTCCCGGAAAACCTCGTCTGATTTTCGTGACTAACGAACTTATCCAAGCCATTTACAGAAGGAAGGTACATGCCAAATTTTATCAAAATCGGCCGATTATATTTTGAGTTATCGGTGTGATACCAATGTATATATATATATATATATATATATATATATATATATATATATATATATATATATATATATATATATATATATATATATATATATATAATAGTTTATAGTTTATTGTTTATTGTTATATAAATAGTACAAAGCATCTTACAAATAAGTCTAAACTTGTGGCTGCAAATGATGCAATTTTGACTAAATTTTAATCTAAATGTCAATTGTTCTAAAATTCTGTCATCTGATTTCTAATCTACAAAATTACCTCACCTCATTATGTACCATTACAATTTCTAGAAATATGGATGGTACTTGAAATCAGTTTCTTCATTTTAATCAAAAATTTCTATATTTTAAAACTTGACTCAAATTAAATTCTACATATTTTTCAACAGAAACATTATATATATATATATATATATATATATATATATATATATATATATATATATATATATATATATATATATATATATATAAAAATTGAAACTGACCCCGGATATGGGTTCTAGGGGTCCTAGGTCGCGCTCATTTGCAACAATTTTTCAAAATTCAAAAGTCGAGATCTCCCCATTAGTGAATTTTTTCTACGAAAATTTACTAAAATGTATTATAGTCTTTGATTCTAGAATACTGTGGTCTCTGCAAGCGCAGACGTAATGTTTGTAAATAATGCTATCACAACGTTTGTTAGACCGGCGTTCCATTCATTTGTCTTGAGCGGTATTTTTACCGCTCACTGCAGTGTTAAAAGCAATGGTATTTTCCTAACTATTTTAAACACATGGGTGGGGGACTGTATTGTATACCAATACAGCTCTATCGACTAAGTTGTTGGGAAATAATAACGCACACCTAACCCGAATTCATTCCCAGTTGCTATTGACCTACTCATATTCTCTGAATGAAGACGTGGTACCTACTTCATTCCAAGTCACTATTAACCGACTATTTATGAAATCAAATAAGTAAATTAAATCGATTGTCATAAAATATGTAGTGTATTAAGACTGAGGGAAAAGAAATAAAACATTAACTGTGCACATTTTAATTATATTTTAGGGTGTGCGGCGCACACCTAGCTCACTAGGAGAAATCGCCACTGGTTGTATGTAATATTCAATTGGTTTTGTATACCACAAAAATATTATGTTCTTGTGCTTTCCTCAGATCACCAGTGGCACCCATTATCTTTTTCCTTAAATGCCTAAAACTTTTTTCCTTTTAACTTGGAGGTCGTTTTGGCATGTAGGGTAAGTTGATAGTAGAAACCTGTATGGCAAATTTAGTTATATATATATATATATATATATATATATATATATATATATATATATATATATATATATATATATATATATATATATATATATTGTAATGAAGTATTATTTCCTATCAGTCTGTGGTACAAAATACCTAACTACTAAGTAATTAATTAAATAGAAAATAATTAAATACAAACTATATAAATATTTGCTAAAACATTTTCACCACGAAATATTTTAAGGCGATTTATATTTAATTAAACAGGTATTTCATACTTATTATCTTATCAGGATGTGATAAGGTGATAAAATTCCAAGCATGGTAGAGTTTTTGGGCTGGCTGTGAAATTCATATAAAAGGAGAAGCAACACGGGACACAGGCAGTATTGTTAATTCAGCCGTCAAGCTATTAAGTCGCCACCAGTCCGCACCAAGTCCGCATAAGTTTACCGTCCGACCGTACCTGTTTCGACCGATTTCCGTATCCGCAAACATTGTTATAGGTGAGAAATTGTCCGTTTTAATTAATCCATATTTTGTAGCGAATTTTCATATTTTTAAATTATCATTCTTCTCAGTCCAAATCTACGTAATCAAGTTATTTCGGTCCTTCCTAGACAACTCCCGTATGCTAGATTGTCTTGCATTATTTTTGTGGGGATGCAGCTCACTTAAATAATCGAGATATATTCATGTTGGATTGATCACGACAGGGACGCTGAGAATTCACAGCCTATCTAGGTCACTCCAAGTGAGACGTTCCTTCCCAATTGGCCCGGTACGCTTCGTCGGGCTCCCGGCTTTCCGCTCCATACAGTATAAGCTCTTGTGGTATTTTAGTGAGGACGCTGAGGATTCACAGCTCACTAAAGTAATCAAGATGTTTTCGTCCCGATTTGACCCTAGCGGAGATGCTGAGAATTCACAGTCCGCATAGGCCTCCGAGAACTGTCATCCCGTCTTTCCGCTCTGCACTTTTTCGTCTCCGCTGTCCCCTGCTTCGACGGAGAAGTTATAGCTAGTAGTCTGATGTTGTCTATCGCTGTGTGTTGCCCGCCTGTCGTATTATCGCTTGAGTGAAATACCGTCCGTGTCATATATACCTGACCGAATCCGTACGCTTCGTCACGCACTAACCTTTACCGCGTTAGCGAGGTACACGTTCCGATTGATGTTAGTATCCGCATATTTTATTTGTACATATTTTGTAAATATTGTTCTGTATATAGATATTTTTCAAATAGTTTCAAATCAGTAATATAGGGTTGGGTAAATTAAAGACCTTGATTAATTATTATCCAACCCCTTAACATACAAAATCTGCTACACCTTTCGTTAAAACAGAAGTGGTCGGATCACGCCGAGTCAGCGATTAAAGCCCGCTCACTCGGGGGTCACTAAATTTAGCCTATATTACCTAAAGGCTACCGAACCCTTCTCCACAGAGTTACCCAGGTACTCTGATCGGTATATCGGTCAGAGTTCAGTGAAGAGGTTGCAGACATCCTCAACAGGGAGTAAATCCTTTACAAATCTGGCGCCCGAGATCCTCCGATAGTAACCGTCAATCCTCGTCACCGAAAAACGGTCTGCAAGCCAAGGCCTCGTCGCAATATATATATATATATATATATATATATATATATATATATATATATATATATATATATATATATATATATAGTGAATGTTTCGTTATACAAAAAATTCGCTAAAAAAGGTGTGGATGCGTTATGGTAGATAATTTTAATAAAAATGCTTTTAATGTCAAATATGCAATTTTTTTTAATGAAAGACGTTAAATTTGGCAGATATTATAACCTATGTAGTAGAAACCATGTACCATATTTAATCAAAATAACTTGAAAAAGAAAGAAACTTAACAAAAACAAAAAAATAGCCTAACATTTTCCCAAAAAAAAAACTAGTCCGACTTTCCTGGCCAATAAACCTATTCGAGCAATTTAGACAAAAACTAGATCTGCCAAGATACAATATCCACAAAAAACTTTTTGACAAAAATTTAAAAAAATGTTTACATGGAAATTTTAAATAATTTGTTTAACAAAAATTAACATTTTTTAGTAAATTCTCTTTAAAAAAAATTCACTAATGAGGAAATCTCAACTTTGGAATTTTGCAAAAATTCTTCAAATGAGTGCGAACTAGGCCTCCTAGAACCCACATCCAGGGTCAGTTTCAATTTATATATATACACACACATTAGGGTGGTCCTTATTTTTTGATTTTCAAATTTTGTCAGTGACACCCCCCAGAACAGTTACGTTTAATTAAAAAATGACCCCTACAAAATTTGAGCTCGATCGGATAACGGGTCACTGTATATGTCTAAACAGACAAAAACTGAAACTGACCCCGTATATGAGTCCTAGGGGTTCTAGTTTGTGCTCACTTAAAGAAATCTTCATAATTCATAAGTCACGGTCTTCTCAATAACTTGCTCAAATTATAGACTATTAAACCACAATTTCTATAGCTGAAACTATTGCCAAAGCATCAGAAAGAGGGTCTATTTGAAATCGATTTTCTGTAAATATTTTATTAAAATGTAGGACAATGATTGCTGAAGCTGAAACTTAAGGCTTTGTACAACACATTTATTATGACATTCTTCTACATAACCCATATTTGTTTCAGATTATTTGTCTGAAGATTGCAATTCTGACGTTTCAAATCGCGACGTTTTAAGAAGAAAAATTATAAAATTTTCAAAATATTTTTTTGCTATTTGTTGACCTTTTTGCGCCAAGAAAACTTAACCTTTGTATGTAATATTTAATTGGTTTCGTATACCACAAAAAATATTCAAATATTCTGTTCTTGTGCTTTCCTCAGATCACCAGTGGCATCCATTTTTCCCTTAAGTGCCTAAAACTTTTTTCCTTTTAACTTGGAGATCTAAATTTTGGCATGTAGGGTAAGTTGATAGTAGAAACCTGTATGGCAAATTTAGTTCACTAATGATTTGAATTTTGCAAAAATTCTTCAAATGAGCGCGAACTAGGCCTCCTAGAACCCATATACAGGGTCAGTTTCAATATATATATATATATATATATATATATATATATATATATATATATATATATATATATATATATATATATATATATATATATATATATATATATATATATATTAGGGTGGTCCTTATTTTTTGATTTTCAAATTTTGTCAGCGACACCCCCAATAACAGTTACGTTTATTTAAAAAATGACCCTTACAAAAATTTGAGCTCAATCGGATAACGGAAAAACATTCCCCAAGGGCCCCAATGTTGTAAGAGATTTACAGTTATTTCTCCTAAAATTCCATAATTTTGTTGAGTGAAAATTTACCAAACTAGATTTAGGTTTCTAATGGGAAAGAAAACATATACAGAGAAAAATTTTATATTATGTTCGTAAACATGCTTATTAGAACCTACTATAATTGCTGAAGTAATGTGTCTTTCTTACTGTCGGGAAACTGTCGACGATAGTCGGTGACAACCTGTAAAATACACTGTTTTTGATCTTCATTTTTACTTAATGACTTGTTGTAATCTGTTATTAACTTTACATCCCTCTCTGCTACATCATTTACTGCCTTTATCTTTCTTACAAGACTTAAACTTTTTTTTAAACTATCATTTTCAGACCAAGTTGAAGGATCTGTTGAAAGAAAATTTTGATCTAAGTTAAATCTTGTAAAAAAAATTCTTAGTTTCGGCAGAAATGAATTGCTCAATTCCTTTTTGTATAAATTCACCGACATCTTCCTCTTTTATTTGTAGACTATTTTAGGCAGTAAATCGCTTTTGACATCCATCTCGCATGATGCATAGCGCCTGGAATGCGAAAAGATATTCCACGAGGAGGAACTTCTCCAAGAAATAATTAAGTTAGTTCAAGAATTTCCCTGTAATCCTCCCGAGTGTGCTGCTGGTTTTTTAAAATATGATCGCACAAATGCAAGAACTGCTTCTGAATTATTCCGATATTTACTAACGTACGCGTCCTCAAATCCCGATTTGAAATATTTGATATTAATCTGAGACCAGGACTGTTGAAAGCGTTTAAAGATCTTTACACCTGGGCCTGTAGATCCGGGCATTTTCACATCGAATGCGCTTTTAAGAACTAACTCATATATATGATGTCGGCAGGGTAAATACAAAAGTTCTTGATCCAAGAGTTGCTCCAACAAAATACATGCACCATTCAGATGACCGGTATTTGATGATGTTGTATCGAAACATGCTGCCTGCACCATTTCCGTAAGATTCAATTCAATCAGTGTCTGGAAAATAGCATCAGCCTGGTCTCTTCCTGTTCCAGCTTTCATTATTGGTACTCCCAGCATTTGCTCTGTGTCTTCGCTTGATATGACTACAGCAAGCCTATCGACAGTTTCTTTACCTGTGACGGCTGGAAGCCGTTTACCTTCCCAATGTACGACAACTGCTTGCAATTCGAGGCTTCCAAATTGTTGTTGAATGGTAGTTCTAGATTGCTTTTAAACAAACTGAATCACTTTTATTAAAATTTTTATTCAACATTTTCTATCTTCAGATTCAGATGAAAGTTGTCGCAAATGACAACCCCGCTGATTGTTTATTGTGACATATTTTCGTAGCCTGCCTGTTCAAGCTTAATTTCGAGATTTTGTTTGCAATCGGAGCGGAACCCTGAATTATCTATCTGACCATGTCTAACATTATAGGCATCCATTCAGAGGTAATTTCAGGTCATATCGTAGATTATTTATTTTTTATTTAGCTATAACTCAAGATTCACTGAACCGATTGAGTTAAAATTTGGTAGATATGACCACCTGTATGATATCTACGTGCTTGTAAAGTTTAATTGAATACTTCTAGTAATCTAAAAAATATTGCGTTTTCAAGCAGTTTTTTTGCATTTTTTTCTAAAAGTAAATGAGTCAAAACCCATCCAAGTTATTAATAAGACGAAGGGGATTTCCAAATTTGGATTTGATTGGTCAAGTATTTTTGAGGTATCGGTTATATATATATATATATATATATATATATATATATATATATATATATATATATATATATATATATATATACAGGGTGATTCTTTGGCGAAAAATAAGGGGTGTCTTTTTTATAAAGTTTTTCTTGAAACCCCTTCTCCTTCAAGTTACAGCCCTTTGAAATTTTGTCAAAAAAAGTTTTCATTAAATTTCTCCGTTACGAAATAATTTAAAAAAACGAAATTTTGCAGATGCATAAGTCTAACAAAACGACAGTTTTTAATGGATTTTGTATCCCTATAATGTTATCACAAGAGGGTGAAGAAACCTACCCTTACATTATTTGTTATCAGTACTTTTTATTGTGTATACCGTTTTCTATTAAAAAAATATTTAGAAAGAAGGATTCATTTAGCAACTTTTTTGTGTCTTGACATTTTCTCATAAAATTGTTAGTTACATCACAAAAAAATAAAATATTACTCAGATCGATGTCACATGAATTTACAGTGTGGTTGTTATTTGCTGAAAAATCAAGTACGTGGTAGGCTGTCAAATAACGTCATAATTACACTAATATGTTAATATGTATTGTTCTGACTTTTAATAGTTTCCAAAAATTCATAATAAGAAACAACAACTATTGTACTACTATTTTATAATTAATAATTAACAAACTAAGAAACTAAGAGAAATATTAACAAAATGTCAGTACGCATCATCATAATAAATGTTGAAAATGCCCCCCCTCGGAGAGAACGCATGACTCTAGTCTGTTTCTCATTGAACTTTGTATTCTATGAAAAATACCGGGTGAGTTTCTTATAATATCACATGATGCGATAATACGATTTCTGAGGTCATCGATGGTTTGAACAGGACTTGAATAAACTAAGGTTTTCAGAAAACCCCATAGGCAAAAATTCAACGGATTCAATTCAGAATTACACACAATGACTTTTTGGGTATGAATGTTTCCATTCTTATTTTGCCGCGGGGGCGTTAGCGGGTAAGTATAAGCTTTGGACGCTTATGCTTGTGTGGAAGTTGCTCGTCGTAGTCGGTGGCACTACGGAAAAGAGCATTTGGGTGAGAAGCGGCTTTTGTGAACTGGGTTGTGGATAGTTGAGTTATAAACTCAAGTATCGAAGGCATTTCCAGATTAGAGTGAATCTGACTGTTTCGGACAAACCATGGCGCTCCGGTAACCATTCTCAGAATTTTGTTCTGGATGATTTGAAGGGTCTTGATGTGTGTTGCGGCCGCGGTGGCCCATGTAGGTGATGCATAGGTCAAGGCTGGCCGGATAATTACTTTGTACATGAGCAACTTATTGTTCATGGACAATTTGGAATTTCTGTTTAGAAGTGGGAACAGCTTCGAGATGAACATCGAGGCTTTTTTTCGAGCGTGATCGACATGGGGGCGCCATGTTAAGTGTTTGTCGAGGAAAACCCCGAGGTATTTGGCGGAATCTTGCCAGGGGATTAGACGGTTGTCTAATGAAACGTGTTCGTGAGGTGTGTGTCTCCTCTTGGAAAATAGGACAGCTGAACATTTATCGGGGTTTATGACTAGAAGGGATTTCCTATACCATGATTGTAGCTCGACTACGGCGGTCTGAAGTCGTTCGGTTATTATCCTCGGCTGAGTGGAGCTGCTGAGGATGGTAGTGTCGTCTGCGTACAGTGCGTATGTCACGTTTAGGGCGGCTGTCGAAATGTATGCGACAAATATATTGTACAGCAGAGGGGAGATAGCAGAACCCTGCGGGAGACCAGCCGTGGCTGGGTACGTTCTAGATCTGGCTCCCAGATGTTTGACCTGGTACTTCCTCTGTTGCAGGTATGACCTGATTAGCAGAATCAGAGGGAGAGGGTAATTAAATGATAGAAGTTTGTTTAGGAGGCCCGCATGCCAAACCCTATCGAAGGCTTGAGCAATGTCAAGAAATATTGCACCAGATGACTTGTTTATATTAAATCCTGCGGTGATGTTTTCCACCATACGAAGGACTTGGTCAGTGGTGGAGTGCTGGTGTCTGAAGCCGAATTGCTCATCCGGGGGGATATGATTTTCTGAGCTGAAAGCAGCTAGCCTTTTCTGAATCAGATTTTTGGCGATTTTGCCTATGACTGGTAGCAGGCTAATGGGCTTGTAGTTCTGAGGGAACAGCGGATCTTTGCTGGGTTTCGGGATGTTGATAATGTCGGCTAGTTTCCACATGGAAGGAAAATGTTGAAATCGCAGCATGGCATTCATAATCGTAACTAGGAATACCACGGCTTTGCGGGGGAGGTTTTTCAGGGCTACGTTGGAGATTCCATCGTATCCCGGAGCTTTCCTATTTTTTAATGCTTTGATTATTTGGGAAACTTCTTCGAAAGTTGTGGGCTCGATAGTTGTGTCTGGGGTGGCGCGAAGCGCACTCCTGACGTAGCGGTGCGTTCTTGCTACGTGCGACAGATCAACGTTGTTATAATTCGGGCTGAATTGCAACTCCAGATGATCTGCGAATGCAGTAGCTTTCTCCGCATCCGTGTATACGACACTGTTACGGCCGTGAAGCGGTTATATGGGAAGTTTTTGGGAGCGAAGGGCTTTTGCCATTTGCCAGACGGAATTGTCTTGGGTAGACAGGGTTTGCAGGCGCTCCTCCCAACGATTGTTGCGGAGTTCTTGTAGGCCGGATCGTACTTGTTTGATGAGTCTGTTTGCGTCTCGCTTGTCGGTGGGGTTTCCGGTGCGTTGAGCTAGTCTACGCACGCGGTTCTGTTCGAGTATAATTTCCCTGATACTGGACGGAAAAGGGCACCTTACTAAGATTTAAAAGTCCCAGTTTTATTATTATTATATCAACATACTCGTCATTAGTGTAATTTGCCATATTATTCAATTCCAAACCTCTTGAATATCGAAATAAAAAGCAAATAAAATCAATTAACACTTGATAATATCTTAAACTGCCTTTTAGTAATTACCATTTATTATCATATGACATTTATCTACTAGATCGTTTTGCTATTAAGTCGCCAGAGCAGCATGATTTTAATAGATTAGTTTAGTGCAAAAAAGCAGATGGCTTTTTGTTCAGGAAATTAAAGACTTATTGAAAATGTTTGATCTAATTTAGACACATAATAATAATAATAATAATAATAATAATAATAATAATAACAGGCCTTTATTGAAAAAGAAAAGTAACAAAAAGAAACACTACAATCAAAAATGATACATACCAACCCGCACGATGGCGAAGTCTAGCAAACTCTGCTATTCCACTTAACCACCGCACAGATTGTTTACACAAAAACACAAATGCATGGCAAACAAACGCTTCAAATGCAAAAAAGCAAACCACAACCATTCATAAACCATTCTCCTCACACCGCATCTCCACCCTCGCATCAACATCTCAAGAACTCACCGAACACATACACACACACCCATACACCTACCCACACACAGAGAGACAAGCACGCACACACGTTCATGCGCACAGAACAACTCATTCCCTACAGAATCTCGCATTACTGACTACTAAACAAAAACTCTCTCACCTTGTATTTGAACTTATTCATATTATACCGCTTGAAATCATCTGGAAGACAGTTAAGTAGTTTGATGGCACTATAAACAAATGATCTTTTAAACACCGCAGTATGAAATCGTGGTAGACAGAACTCATTTTTATTTCTTATATTCACGTTGTGAGCTTCAGAGCGCAATGAAAAGTGGCGACTTAAATCAGTCGGAACGTCTTGACAAATCAATATTTTATAGACGTAAGTAAGTAAATGCAACTTGAATCTGTTCTCCATAGAAAGCCAGCGCAAATCACGAATCCTCCCAGATACATGCTCTCGTCTACTCAGACCAAAGACAAAACGACAACACCAGTTCTGAACCCTCTGAACTGCACACCTATCTAATGAATCCAAACAGGGCATGTAAACAAAGTTGCAATAATTGAAGTGAGAGAGCACAAGGGTCTCCGACAACTGAATCCTTAGCTTCATACTCAAAGCATGCCTATTTGAATAGAGCAATTTAAGATTAAGAAACGCCTTTTTTCTCAAATTACTCACATGTTCCCTGAACCTGAGCCTAGTGTCAATAACCATACCAAGGTTCCTAGCCGATTCCACAAAGTTTAACATCGTTTTAAAATACGGATACGCTACGAAGCACTGAGTTGTAAATTTCTTAACAGAAAATCCGTCTTGGACGTTGATATTCCTTGGGGTATACATCCAAAATACTAATTTATAGAATCAAAAATATCTTCTCAACAGTTGACTTAAAGCATTTTCAATAAGTCCAATATTTCATATTTTATTACTAAAAAAGTTAATGCATATTTAATGCGTAACGTTGCCTGCAGAGGGCGTCCCGTACCTGAGAGCCATAATTGATATATTATTTTTCCAAACCTAAAAAAATGTCTCGCTATAAAATTTGAAACATGTCTGACTAAGACTTTAGAAATCGTTAATCAAAAACCATTTTTGGGACTTGGGATAAAGGTATGTTAGTTCAAATCAACTTATTGTCACCAAAGGAATCTCTGCTATCATTTCTGTCCCTTCATTTAAATACACCATGTAGTAGATGCATTAAAAATATTTTCTAATAAGTACCAATAATTTTTATTTGCTATAAGTTTTCTAATTAAAAAAATACTCCCAAAGGAAACTTAAATTAACATTCATGTCAGTTTTTGTGAAAGGTACAAATCAAAGCAGCTTAGTTACTAAACGAACAACACACAAATCATTAATCAATAAGGTAGGCGCTCTGATTGTTCCAAATATACCACACTGGGGCCAACGCCGCACGGAAATTGGCAATAAAGTTGTTTTAGTAGATTCACCACCCAGCCAACCGAAAATTCATTAAATGACGCGGTGAAACGTAGGGTGTTTATAAACTCAGTGGCTTAGAACTTGCAGGAGGAATAAAGTGTCCGGAGGAAAAACAAATTTGTAACTAGAATCAAGGAGGTGTAAAAGGATATGAGCAATTTAAACTAGTATTATACAAAATATCTTTTTTTATAGGGCATATATTTAAACATTAAAAGAACAATAATAGTAATAAACTCTTGACGTAGAAATGCATATTTATTATTGTTTTCTTTTCAGCACAAAAATTATACTTTTGCAGAATTTTCGTAGAAAAAATTTACTAATGAGATCACGACTTTTGAATTAAAAAAATATTCAAAAAGCGCGAACTCACTACAACCCATATTTAGGGTCAGTTTAAAGTTTCATGTTTAAATATACACCTCCGTGGTGTAGAGGAACGAGTAAACGTAACTCAACACAATCGTTTTCACAGAAAACTAGAGGAGATTAAGTTGATTATTAAAACATTACTAAACAAAAACTCCCCAGTGCCAGACGGAATTCACAATTTGTCACTTAAAAATATATTAAATAAAGCCCTTGAGCAAATTACACACATAATAAATGCTATAACAACATTTTACCACTTCCCCACAAATTGGAACACAGCTATAGTTATTCCTCAACACATTTCAAAACTAACAGAACTGATAATATTAGATCTTACCTAGTTGCCAATTAGGTTTTAGACAATCTTACACCACGCTAATGCAGGTAGCAAGGATATCCAGTGATATAACAAAAGACATTAACCAATATAGAGAAACAGCAATCGTCCTTTTGTACATAGAAAAAGGCATTTGATAGAGTGTGGTTAGAAGGATTCATCCACAAATTAATAACATACAATTTACCAACCGCCATAATTAAATTAATACATAGCTACCTCACCCACATAACACTGCAGGTTCCAGGTCAAAATAAATAACTGCCTCTCACACACAAAAAAACAGCAATGCAGGAGTTCCCCAGGGTTCACTACTTGGTCCAACACTCTTTAACTACTCTCTCGCAGGTATTCCACAGTTCAAGAAAACTAAATTGGCCATGTATGCCGATGACACTGCCATATACGCACACTCTTTCTCCAGGAATTTCGCCAACAAACAGATACAAATCAATTTAGACACACTACGAGGATACTACGATAAATATAAAATTAAATTAAATTAAAATCCGAAAACATAATAGTACGAAACTTAACCCTATTAAAATTTTTACACCACTAAAAGTATCAGAACAGCAAAAATACAACCAACAAATAATGTGAAATACCTAGGCGCACACCTCGATCAAAGGCTAAATTTGCACAAACACATCAACTCATAAAAAATAATGCCTTTTCTGTAATGCGTTATTTATATCCCGCTCTGATAAATAAGGATATGAGTTTTGTAAATAAAAAACTAATCTACACAGCGGTAGTTCGACCAACAATCACCTATGGATGTCAAGTCGGGGTGGTGCCGCGTAAATAAGAATTGTTCTCCAAAAGTTTCAAAATAGGTGTCTCAGACTAATCACTGGTTTAGGCAGATACACAAGAATTCACACCCTTAACCTTTGTAACAATTCTACGCACTTTAAATAACCACATATACAAAAGTTCTGACAAATTCATCAACATCTCAATTAATAACAGTAAGCTCACTGAAAACCTAACTAACATCCGAAAAAACAGCAATATTAAAATTAAACACAAATTGATATAACAGCATTGCAAATATTTAATGAAGACTTTGGGTCCAGCTAATACGCTTATTTAAACAGAAGGACAAAAGACCTAAACAATCTATCGCACAATTAATCATTATCTAAATCAAGTTTTTTTTTAAACAGCTACATCTTGTTGATGATCTCACACAAATTACTATGCAAATCATAACAGCTTTAAGTTTCACATTGATACGCTTTATAACCTGTAGCAAGAATATATATATATATATATATATATATATATATATATATATATATATATATATATATATATATATATATATATATATATATATTTGCTAATATTTTTATTATTGTAAATAAAGTTTGGTACACAGTGCCTGGGTTCGATTCCCGGTGGTAGCATTTTCTGTCACTGTGTATTGGGTGTATGTCCATTTCACACAAGCTGATCAGAGCTTTTGGAGGGGAGGGTATCATTTATGTGGTGTCATTTATTTATTATTTTATACCATGTGTCCACTCTCAAAGTCGAACATAGGCCTCTAACATCCATTTTTTGTGAATTTTTATTTAAAAAATTCACTAATAGAGAGGTATCGATGGTGAGACTTTGCAAACATTTTTTTCAAATGAGCGCAAACTAGGACCCCTAGAACCCATATCAGGGGTCAGTTTCAATATATATATATATATATATATATATATATATATATATATATATATATATATATATATATATATATATATATATATATATATATATATATATATATATATATATATATACATGTATCCAACCGATAACTCAAAAAATAATTAACCGATTTCGATAAAACTCGACGAGTGCCTTTCTTTTATTAATAGCCTGGACAAGCTCGTTAGCCAGGAAAATCGGACAAGGTTTTCCGATAAAATTTTAAGTTTTCTGTCAAAAAACATTTTTTTCTCCGAAAATTACAAAGATATTTTAAATAAGCTTGATGGACATGTTGCCTTGGAAAAGACCTTACCACATACCAAAATTCAACTTTCTAAGTTTATCGAAAAATGAGTTATTAAAATTTTCAGTTTTCTTTTGAACAAATTTTTTCTAAGAAGATTACAAAGTTATATTAATGAAATTTCGTGGATATATTGCCTCACACCTAATAAGAAAACTTTTTATAGCTTGTACATTGTAAAAAAAATTACAATTTGAACTTGTGTGTGTGTGTGTGTGTGTGTGTGTGTGTGTGTGTGTGTGTGTGTTTCAATATCCTTATGGCACTTTGTGTGTGCATAAAGCTGTGGTCTGGCACCGTCCAGAATTACGGCACCATACACACGATGCCATAAGGAAATTGGCTACAAATGTCGACCAGATAGAGTTTTGTGTTCGATTTTCAAATTTTTTTACTTCACACAATACTCTGTCTCTTCCAAGAGGCCAAACGTGACGTTAATGCCAATTACTTCAGAATAAATTCAGTCGTGTGTATGTTGCCATAATACTTGTCTTTGATGTGTGTTCACACAGTCATATTTGTGGCATCTAAATTGTGTCTGTGTGGTGGCGCCCCCTACAAATAATGTTAACTAAGGTTGCTGCGTTGCGATATCTCAGTATTTGTATGCTGCACGCTATTATACTGATATAGGCGAATAACTATTGACAAACCTCGCTCGCTCATTTCGACTTGTGTATTACGTCATTCTAACCTTGAGCGCGTCTAGAGCAGGTATGGAGATAGGGCTACTCGGGTTTTTATTTATTGTTTCTTACAAGAGCGTGAATATTAGAAGTGTCTGCATATGTAAAGACAAACGGCCACATAATAATATCGGTTTAGGAAAATATGAGTAGTCAGGCCAATAAACCGAAATAATAAATCTTATTCAGTCAAAACACGAGTGTCTATTTCTGGCAAATGTGTGATTTTTATTATCCAGGTGTATAGTTATTATCAAATTTATATAATGTGTGCGTTAAAATGTAAAACAATTAAAATTAAATTAAAAGAAATATAGTTGTTTGGAAAAATCCTCAAACGGATTAATTTTAATAAAAAAAATGCATAATATTCTGCTAAATCATTTTCCGTTATTTAATTGTTCTAAAATGATGATGTCAAGGGATTTTCTTTTATATATAAAAACCCGCAATTTTCTTCGCTTTTTAGAAAGATCATTGGATTATCTAAATGACAACATTAAAAAATGGTGCAGCAAGTGCCTTATGGTAGCGATTTTTTAAAGAAATAATCCAAATTACGAAAAATAACAAAGTAACTTTTGTCGGAAATACAAATTTGTTTTGAGAAAAACTTGTTTGTCAGAAAACCGCTTTGACTGGGTCGGCTAATGAACTTATCCAAGTGATTACCGAAATGTATAAATTTGGCAGGTAAATAGCTTATAGTTAATTAAAAAAACCGATACAAAAAGCAAAATCACTCCAAATGACCACAAAAATAATAACAAAAAGTTATGCGCTAGATGCGTCTTTCGACAACGAAGTTCTCTTCATCAGTAGTTGTCGCTAAGTTAAAATTAATTTAGCGACGGTAGTTTAACGACAGCTACTGATGAAGACAACTTCGGTCTCGAAATACGTATCTAGCCCATAACTCTTTGTTATTATTTTTGTGGTCTTTTTGGGGTCAGAATCACCCCAAAAGACCACAAAAATAAGTTACGCGCTAGATATCTACGTATTTCGACATTCGACAACGAAGTTGTCTTCATTAGTAGTTGTCGCTAAACTAGTTTAGCGACAGTAGTTTAGCGACAGCTACTAATGAAGACAACTTCGTTGTCGAAATACGTATCTAGCGCATAACTCTTTGTTATCAATTCTGTGATCTTTTGGGGTTAGAATCACCATAAAAGACCACAAAAATAATAACAAAGTTATGTGCTAGATACGTATTTCGACAGCGAAGTTGTTTCATCAGTAACTGTCGCTAGTAGTTTAGCGACAGCTACTAATGAAGACAACTTCGTTGTCGAAATACGTATCTAGCGCATAACTCTTCGTTATTATTTTTGTGGTCTTTTGGGGTGATTCTGCTTTTTGTTTCAGTTTCCAGCCACAGTGTCCACGCTCAATCTTTAAAAAAACCGATGTTGAATAATAACTCACTGTTATATTATTTCCGTTGTTTTGAGGTGATTCTGACTTCTGCTAAGTAAGTTTCTTTGCCAGCCCATTAGAACCAGTTTTTCTAGGATTTTTTTTACATCTTCAGGAAAATTGTTGTATTGTCGAAAATAAAAAAATGTTAACTAAAATTCTACACACAAGTTGCTTATGTAGAGACTAGTATAGGTACATACCAAATGTGAAGTTTTTAGCTTCATAAAAAATTTAGTTATTTGCATACATTTTTTGCCTTCTGGATTCCAAAATAACACAAGAATACATATTTTTAATGATGAAAACAGCTTATTCAATTTCACTGAACAAAAAAAAACCCTATGTTCCTAGACAAATACATTAAAATTATTCTTTCCTTGGAAAGGTGCATAATTTTTTACAAAAATTCGCAAAGAGGTCTCCTACATATGCTAAAACAATAGACGATATATGTTTATACAATATGTTTATACTAAAATTGCCAGAAAAATGTTTGCCTTGAAAATTGTCGACAGTTCTTTTTCTTCAGAATAACTCATTAAAAATATTTGTTTATTCCAAATCGCCATAAAAATGCGAAAAAAACATTTTCAGAAAAAATCACTAAAATTTGCCTAAAAATGTTTCTCACAAAAATTCACTAAAAAAAAGTTGTCTGCAAACACCAGATCCGGGATCACAAATCGGTCACCCACTACCAGTCTCCTCAAAAACATCCGTATGTAACATATCGTGAATTCAATGATCTGTATTCAAAAAAGCCGCTCTTTCCAATTGTACCGACAAAAGTAGGGGTTACCATTTGAAAAAAAAATGACAATAACGCCATATCTGCGAAAGAGATGACGTTACAAAAAATTTTCGATGTGCACATTTAAACTTATGTTCTACATATGTCTCAGAGAATTTTTTTTTGCCCCGTTAGGATTTTATGGAATTTGTTCCATTCTATGCGTACTCACTGGATATATATTATTGACATTTATATATGTTAACAATGTTTGAAAATTTCCTCAGAATTGGTAGTACATATATTTTCGAAAATGAAGAACATAAAAAAGATTGATTGAGTGCAGAAAGTGTTAATAACTTAGTTTGAGTTTGAGAAATAAATGCATTGGGTAGAGTTAAGGACATACAGATATATTAATGAAGCAAATTGACCATGTTTACAAGTGTCAATTATACCACCTACTTTGGATAAACCTATAGTAGATGTGATTTGGACAAGTTGTTACCTTTTTTTAACGTCGGCCTATTTCCGCGACTATGGCTAACCACCGACTCCAGGTAGCAGTTTCACCTCACTATCCTGGAAACCCCTGGCCCCCTGGCCAAACCCCTGCCTTTCTGTAAGGAGGGTAGGGATATTTAACGTGCCCAGCATCGCATGGACACGGGACCGACGCTCTCCGAAGGGCGGAACGTGCAGGCATCCGGCTTGCTCAAATTCAATGCCACAACCTGATGTTAATTGTACAGTATCTATTGAAAAAGTGAAAGGGTAACCCTGGGAATCGAACCCGGTACCCTTTGATTCAGAGGCACACGTGCTTATCACTGAACCACCGAGGCTCAAAGTTGTTACCTTATTCGTCAAAATGTTATAATGTACAATTATTTCAATTTCAAAAAATTATCAATCCATTTTGATGAAACTTGGCACGTGGGTTCCTTTCCTTAATAGCTTGGATGATTTCGTTAGCCAGCGCAATCAGAACAGTTCAAAAAATTAAAACTAAAAAAGTTGTATCTTGAAAAATAACAACGTTATTTAGATCAAATTTGGTATACATATTGCCCTGGTAGAGGGCAGTATACACCGAAATTAGAGATTCTAGACTGGTGGCAAATTGAGATTCAAATATAATGAAGCATTTAATAAAAATCTTTTAGAATTCGACCTGACCTCAGGCTTTTCTGAAATATGCGTTTCCTTAATATTAATTCATTTTATTCAAAATCTATGCTTGTTTGAGTAAATCACCAGATTTTTTCTCAATAGTACCTACAGTAAATCGTAGACATAATGAATGTGATAAAAACATATCCTCTACTTTAGACCTAAATCTCTCGACCCATAAGTTAATCGAAATTTTTTCAGATTCAAATTTTATTTACTAAAATGTATTACAGAGCTAATGGATTACCTGAAAAATGTGTACACAATGAGAATCTAGTGATAGATTCTATACAAAATAATTGTATTTAGTAAAAAATAAAAAAATAATTGTCTCAAAAAATAATCACACAGGAAGAGACATCTTCTCTGGCTTCACGAATCCTTGTTTTCTCAAATGCAACCGGTTTCGTCCTTTACGGCATCATAAAATACAAAACTGGTTGCAGAGAAGAAAACGAGCATTTGTGAAGCCAGAGAAAAAGTTTCTACGACTGTATTTAGTAAGTAGATAGTGCGCCACCTGGGCCCATCCCCTCCACTTTTTACTGCGCATGCGCGAGTCATCATGCGCATGCGCTGACCTGCGCAGACCTGTGACAGTTGACAGCTGACCTGTCAGATTTGACAGGTGTCAAATGTCACTGACCTGACAGCTGTCAACGTCAGCTGTCACCTGACCTGACATGTGTCAACGTCAAATGTCACCTGACCTGTCAGATGACGTCACAAGCATTCCAAGATGGCTGACCTGTAATAGACAGTTGCAACCCGGGTTCTCTCTATGGAACTAACCTGAGATGACGTCACAAGCATTCCAAGATGTCTATGGAACTAACCTGAGATGACGTCACAAGCGTTCCAAGATGTCTGACCTGTGTGTCCATAGATATCTACAAGTCAGGTTAGCTCTCCATGTGTGTGTTTGTCTGATTGTTTATTAAGGTTATGTATTTGTTTATTAAGGTTATGTTCGCTCACGTGTCATCTGTTTGTTTATTAAGGTTATGTTTGTATTTGTTTATTAAGGTTATGTCATGTGTGTTGATTACCAAGGCATCTGTTTGTTTATTAAGGTTATGTATTTTGTTTATTAAGGTTAGGTGTTCGTAAACACAGCTGTTTGGTTTGTTTATTGTGTTGTTGTTGTTGTTGTTAAGGTGTATTGAAGTTTGTTAGGGTATTTCGTTTTTGGCGGGAAATTTGAATTTGTTTGAAAATTTCTGTCTGTTGTGTCCAGAGATCTTACTCCTCAAGCTAGAGAACATTCTATTTGTAAAGTTGTAGAGTGTAGAGAATATTCTCTAGCTCGAGGGGAGACATCTGTTGGACACAGTCATTCGGTTTAGTCACACACACATACATATATGAGGAAGATATATTGAGCGGGTAATTTGAAATTTTGAATTTAATTTGAAATATGATTTTTGAAAGAAAAGCATTCGCCAGAAATTAGATTTGAACCCCCAACCATACAGCTTACTAAGATATGCAAACGTCCCTAAACCGATTATGCTATTCAGACATACGATGAAAGTTTGTTATCAGTGGGTATATATATAAAACAAAAACCTGTTACATAAAACGAGTTTATGAGGCTGCTGAGTTTGTGTGTGTAGGTAGGGGTGGTATCTCTATTACATTCCAATTGAATAATAGGAACTGTAATGTTAAAAACAATTGTTTATTTATAGTAAAAAGAAATTTTAAAACACGTACCAATTTACCTATCTAATATCATTTAATAACAAAAAACGTTTCAAGTAAACTATATCAATAAGGAAAAACGTATTTACATCTAGATATGTTAATGAGTTTATTTTAATAGCCTCATAAAACTCGGGGACTTGGTTTTATTGCCGGCGTGTTTGTTTATGTTAGTGTGTTTGTATTTTGAATGAATGAATCTAAATTTATATAGGGAGTGATCAAAAACACACAAGTAACAAAACTCAATTTAAAACAACTAAATTAAACTTTGATATACGAGGATTGTTTGATAAGTATTGTTTGTATGTAAACATAAATAATATAATAGTATACTTACATACAGCAAGAGACGTCATACTTGTTTCACGACTTAGCACACACTAACGTATGTTGAGGTCTTGAATGGGGCCCCGTTATAGAAATAACACAGTTGTTTAATGACATCCACTTGAACCAAACAAAACATATAGACGCTGTTGTTGATTGTTAACACACACACACACACGTCATGACAGCTCGAAGTCTTTACTTAGACTGACAGAGCTGTGTAATAAAAGACAGACAATTGATTGCCCAACAAGTATCTTAGATAATCTTGTTTGAGCTTGTACAGCTGTTTAACACACACGTCATGACAGCTCGAAGTCTTTGCTTAGACTGACAGACAGAAAGGGGTTAATAAAAATGCAACAAAATAAAAATAAAACAACTGTTTTACATACAATAAAAATTTATTAGGATTAATTAAGTTGTACATATTGATACATAAATGACATACAATTATTACATAATGGCTCTAACGATGCCCGTTAGAGGTTTATATTCCATTACACTGTCATGAATAACCAGACAATAAACACGAGTATTTTTTGGGAAGTTGGCGTGACTCATAAACTCCACCTTAATGTCCACCGTTGAAGACTTGATTGACTCGTTCTGGTGCTGACAGTCAATCACAAATAGAGCTCTGTCTTTAAACTCGTCATAATTCAAGATAGGCTCCGACATGTTTTTATAACAGAAGCTTTTTTGAAAATCTGTATACATGTTATAGGCTTCTGCATATTTCGATTTCTCAAAATCCATATTCATAGATTCATAAGGGTAGCATTCTGAATTTAGAAACACTCGGAGGTCCAACATACCAATGTTATCGAAATAGTCTGACCTCTTCTTCACGTTATCCTTACGATCTGTTTGAAATGCTATAATCACATATCGAGGTCTTTCCAAGTTGGTTGCAGTTTTAACAGCCCACACATCTCTGTTGATATCTCTGAGTGCTGGTAACTCGTATATGTCCCATTTGCGGTATGCGAGAAATATAGAGGTGTCTTTGGCTATTTTATCCATCAGTTCCAATTTCATTTTATCATTGGGAAAGACATGTTTTACCTTTAAAAACATATTGGTTACGGTAATTTTTGCTCGTGCCGTACCTGTGCTGTAATAGCCATTGGAATCGTTTCGACTTCTTGTAAAGCGGAAAGTATGTTTGCCACAGAGAACTCCTTTGAAATGATGAAAGAAACTGAAGAGGAACCAGACAGGTATGAGCATGTGAAACTTGTTATCATTTAAGGTGATGTGCTCCGACGACACATTCAGACCGGCGTTGCTAAGAGATTGGGCTTCATTCTTACTGAACGATAGCAGACTTTTGATGATGGTTGTGGTGTATGGGTCTCGCACTCGTTCCACTTCCTTGTTATTTAACTCATAGGTCATTGATTCAAACAGAGCTGCTCCTCCATTATTTGACAGATAACAAGCACCAGTGGCATTTTGGACTGCTACAGGTTCCAGAGCACCTTCGATTATTAGAGCTGACTCGGCCAGACATACGAACGCATCTTGTTGGTTGATGGCTATTTCAATTTCATCGCTGTTACCAAACGATTTAGTTGGTGAATAGTAAGAGCGCAGCTCTTCTCGATCGATGCCATCATCAAACACGGGTTCTTTGAATATTTCTAGTTTTGACGACATGATAACCCAGGCTTTGCAGGAACTCAATATTATCGGGACGAAGCGTACCCTTTGACGTGTCTGACTCAACTGAATTTGATGTGGTAGATGCACTTGCTTTTATATCCTTGAAGACCAACATACTAAGCAACTTTTATAAGTTTCAAGCGAACAGACACCTCTTCACCTTGAAAGTTGACAGGAACTGAATCTTGGTCGACGATGTCGATGCTTATATTGGAAATCTCTTGCTTGTTCACCGGCAAGTAAATTAAATTTTTAGGTTCTATGTCGATTGCGTAGCCAGGATCAACCATCGGAGCAAACTCATACAGCGTATGTGAGGGTTGTCCGTTATAATAGGAACCAGACACGATATTGGTTTCGATGCGAATCTGTCTAACATCCACTATATCAACAGGTAAATCAGATTCATAAAAGGTGTCCGGCTGAAGAACTTGTTTTGAAAAGCCCAACATTCGCCCAATCGAACCATCAAATTCAAAACTGACATTTGTATAACACTTTAGTCTGCATTTGATGGTGTTCGGATTAGGTCTCAGAATGAGAGCCTGTTGCTTTTGTTCGTGTGTTGCTGTAGCACCAACAAGTTCATTTTGAAGTAACTCTTCCAAGTGTGTTATTTCATAAGCACCGGTGGGTATCGTGATGGTTCGCCAACCGGTTCCTTCTTTTACATGAAATTTGTTTTTACCTTCATAGATGTTGGGTATGTTGTTGTAGGTGTGAAAGCCTATCAAGGCAACAGCATAATTACCATCCAAAACAATTGGTGGATGGTAGTCTGACGACAGATGGGAGCTGCGGTCTTTCAACACAAAGGTGTGCGCCATGACTGATACACACAGGCTACTGTTTCAGTCTTTTATTGCATTGGTTTTTGCAGATACAGCCCATAACCGGAGCGCTGTTTCTTGAGATACATGCCTTTGTCTCACTTGCATTCATATATATATACACACCCAAATAAAATATAGTTTAGTTTAAGTTAAGATGCGTACCAGCAAACACGCTTCTGCCTTACCCATTACAAATATAGACGATGTTGTTACGGACACAGCTCAACAACAACTGAGGCATGGTCCTCTCTTTCCAAACACCGTTCGCTGTATCATATGTGGTCCGAGTGGTTGTGGTAAAACTAATGTCATGCTGAGTTTATTGTTTGAAGCAAACGGTTTAAAATTTGATAACGTGTATGTGTATTCAAAGTCTCTGTATCAACCGAAATACAAGATGTTAAAGGAGGTGATGAATGCAACAAAAGGTGTTGGTTACTATCCTTATAGAGAAAACGATGAAATATTAGATCCGGCAGATGCCAAGGACAACTCTGTGTTTATATTTGATGATGTAGCTTGTGACAAACAAGATAAAATAAGAGCATACTTCAGTATGGGCAGACATAAGAATATTGATTCATTCTATCTCTGTCAAACATATACACGAATACCCAAGCATCTGGTACGTGACAACACCAATGTTATTGTGTTATTCAAGCAAGATGAAACCAATTTAAAACATGTGTACGACGATCATGTAACCACCGATATGGACTTTAAACAATTTAAAACTATCTGCCACCAATGCTGGAAAGATAATAAGTATGGTGTGTTGGTGATTGTGAAGGAAAACGATGTACACAAAGGTCGATATAGAAAAGGATTCGATAGATATATATTATTCTAACAATGGTAGACAGGACAGACAGCTGTCTAACACAGGTGTCTAACACAGCTGTCTAAGACAGCTGTCTAACACAGCTGTCATACAGCTGTCTAACACACAGCTGTCTAACAGACAGCTGTCTAACAGACAGCTGTCTAACACACAGCTGTCTAACACACAGCTGTCTAACAGACAGCTGTCTAACACACAGCTGTCTAACACACAGCTGTCTAACAGACAGCTGTCTAACACACAGCTGTCTAACACACAGCTGTCTAACAGACAGCTGTCTAACACACAGCTGTCTAACACACAGCTGTCTAACAGACAGCTGTCTAACAGACAGCTGTCTAACAGACAGCTGTCTAACACACAGCTGTCTAACACACAGCTGTCTAACAGACAGCTGTCTAACACACAGCTGTCTAACACACAGCTGTCTAACACACAGTTGTCTAACACACAGCTGTCTAACACACAGCTGTCTAACAGACAGCTGTCTAACAGACAGCTGTCTAACAGACAGCTGTCTAACAGACAGCTGTCTAACACACAGCTGTCTAACACACAGCTGTCTAACACACAGCTGTCTAACAGACAGCTGTCTAACACAGCTGTCTAACACAGCCAGACATCGTGATAAATAAGAAGGCATGTACCATGACTGAGTCAGTATATGTTAAACCACCACACAACCTGTATCGCTCAAACAAATGATTAGACCGACTGGTAACACCAAACAGTTGTAGCACAATGGAAGTGTTGGGTAAGGAAGAGCGAAAAGTTAAGAAAAAGATTTTACAACTTGCTGACAATATTCGAAAAAAACATTTAATGCTTAAACTTAACAGAGCTGAGAATGATGATGCTCTGCAACGTTTATATAAACCACTTGTTGAGCCCCTAAGTGAAATATCTAAAAACACAGCAGCACTGCAGCAGCAGCAGCCCCAGCAACAACCAAAGGCTGAACAAATCAAAGACGAAGTCGATATACCAGAAACGAAACCCCAAGTACAGTTCCTTAAAGATCATGAAGTTTTTGAAGCTGAACCAAGGGAAGAGGCTGAGGCGGCAAGTTCCGATGAGGATATCCCAACATTTGAAGAGCTTGAGGCCGACCTACAAACTGTCACAACCAACCCTGCATATCAAGAATTTTTGGAGCAATATCCTGACCGAGTTCGATATTATGTAGACAAGTATTTTACTGAACCACCAAGGCTCGGTACCATTGATCAAACGTATGGTGCCCGCTACGCTAAAGATACCGGTAGCTGGAGTCTTGGTAACAAACACTTAGACTTTACTGATGCTGAGATTCAACTGGGCCAAAGGAGATACCCGCAAACACAAGGTTTGCTAGAATTGTTATTTATGAAAAGACCCCGGGGGTATACTTATGACGATCTTCAGCACTATAGAGATATTCTAGAAGCAACTAGTGTTTATAAAATGAACTATGATCCTAACGCCCGAACCAAGGGTTGTTCCTCTGAAAAGTATCTGACTCTAATAAAACCAGTGATAAATCCACGAGGTCGTAGATCCTCAACACCTCAAGGTTTTGGTTACACCTACGAGGAAGACGATGACGACAGCAACGTCAGACATCTTAACAAAAAACAAAAGACTGAACTTAAAACTCAGAGTGATAAGAGCAGCGATAGCAACGGCATGAACCCTAACAACAACATCAACACCAACAACTATATGATACAAAATAACAAACAAATAGCCTATGTGTATTGGAATGACATAAACGAGTTGGTTGACAGACTTAGACTTTTAGTGGCTTCCCAAGTTGCAGGTAATAATGCTCATAACAACGAAATTCAGTCAATCTTGGAAGAACTAAAAGAAGCTAGTGTTATCACCTAGTAAACCCACAGCCATGAAGAGGCACCAACGACAACAACAACAACAGCACCAACGCAACACTGAACCATCTAATGTTAATAATTCTATAAATGTATTCCAACAAAGAGTTTACATACTTGTACTTAGAATCAAATAAAAGTCTTTGTTAAAATTAATGTGTTTTTATTTTGTAATACAATTAAAAAGTATGTCTTAAAGCAATAATATCCTGAACAAACTTATCTTGTGGTACATCTGCTATACGTAGGTTGTTTCTATGTGCTGTAAGGTATTTCACTTCAGTCTTGATTCTGTTAAAGAGATTTACTACATTTGGATCGTACAGTATGTTTAGAATCACTTTTGCATTGGGGTGTTTATTTTTAAAGTTCCTCACAGCTCTTGGGAAACTTTTCTTTTGTGTTCTTACCACATGATATGGATAGGGGGCGCCTGTCTCGTTTCTTGCAAGTAAACCAAACACACTTATTTTTCTCCGTTTACTTGGCTTTGGGGTTGTATCTTCAAGATGTTCTGTGACTTTAGCGTTTGTTTGTCGCACAAGCTGTACCTCATCATTTATACGCGTTAATTTCACTTTACTAACCTCTGGGTTGTCCTTTGATTTCTGATCAAATTCATTGAGGAAAAAATCATAAATAATTTGGTTGCATTTTTTATAGAACTGATTGGATATCCAACAAGCCAAATTTAATATTAAATCTTTACACACATATGTACCAGATATCAAGTTGTTTTCAGCCTGTCTCCCACCAAAGTCCACCAGATATGTAGCTGTTGTTGGTATTACTTGAGTTGTTGCTTCCGTTTTAAGAGAGGTAGTAGTCCGGCTCCCAGGCGATAACTCTAAGTGGGCTCCCTCAGTTGAAATATTGAGGGTATCGGTATTCAGATACCCTGACTCTTCCTTTAGCAGACTGTTGTAATAGGCAATCAGCTCTTTAGTTTTCTTATTTTCCAACCAATGATACATTTTTTTATTACTAGTTTTACACAGTTTAGTTGCATTAAAATAGCCAGTGTTTTTATCGATAATAAGTTGAAAGTCTCCAAATAGACCATACCAGAAGTTGTCTTTAATTTGTTGGTAACACACATCACTTAATGTAGCCATTTTAAAACAGATTTGGGTTAGAACAAACTGCAGTAAGTCTTTTCTCAACAACAACTGACTTGTGAATATGTTTAAGAGTGTCTGTGTGTAACCTATTTATACATATTACCCACAGTAACCGTTTTAAACTGTATTTGTTTTTACATGGATGATGTCATACTTCTAATGACTGTATTCTAGACAAGCTCAAACACGAATAATGTGGGGTTATTGAACAGATATAACACAAGGTCATCAACTGACAGGTTGTTTACCTTTAAGAGGGCCTCTCTCTTGTGTATATTAAACAGATACACAGACAAGCTCAAACAGGATCAAGGTTAACAACTGTAAAACGTTGTTTATCCTTCAAGAGACAGAGACACTTGTTCAGTATGTGTTAAGTCGTGAAACAAGGATGACGTCTCTTGCTGTGTGTAAGTACACTCTTATTATTATGTCTGTTTGCATTCAAATAACAAATACAAACATAACCTTACTAAACAATCAGATGATTGGTAATCAACATGTATACAAACACCTAACCTCATATGTCAACAACAACAACTGGCTTTGTTTTATATATACAACAGCGAACAAACTTTTAACGTGTGTGTCTGTGGAGCTATTGGTTTAGGGACAGTGTATATATGTAAAGCAAACAACGGCTGATTCGAGGTTCGTGGGTTCAAATCTAAGTTCAGGCGAATGCTTTTCTTTCAAATACACATGCATCTGTCAGTTTAAGCAAAGACTTTGAACTGTCATGACGTGTGTTATATCCTTTCAAACAACATATACAAGCTTTAACAATGGCAATCAGTTGTCTGTCTGTATCCTCAACACAGAAGACACCTGTTCAGTAGTGTGTGTATTAAGCTGTGAAAGAAGGCTGACGTCTCTTGTTGTATGTAAGTACACTCTTGTATTATCATGTCTGTTTGCATTCAAATAACAAATACAAACATAACCTTAACAAACAATCATATGACTGGTAATCAACACGTGTGTGAACATAACCTTAATAAACAAATACAAACATAACCTTAATAAACAATCAAAATGGCTTGGTAATCAGTCTGTATACGAACACCTAACCTTAATAAACAAATACATACATAACCTTAATAAACAATCAGACAGATGGTATTCTTCAAATACACACATGGAGACCTGACTTGTAGATATCTATGGACACACAGGTCAGACGGAACATCTTACGTCATCACAAGACAGTTAATACCTAACCTGGCTTGTGGCTATCTATGGACACAGGTCAGACGGAACATCTTACGTCATCACAAGACAGTTAATACCTAACCTGGCTTGTGGCTATCTATGGACACAGGTCAGACATCTTGGAACGCTTGTGACGTCATCTCAGGTTAGTTCCATAGAGAGAACCCGGCTTGCAACTGTCTATGACAGGTCAGCCATCTTGGAATGCTTGTGACGTCATCTGACAGGTCAGGTGACATTTGACGTTGACACATGTCAGGTCAGGTGACAGCTGACGTTGACAGCTGTCAGGTCAGTGACATTTGACACCTGTCAAATCTGACAGGTCAGCTGTCAACTGTCACAGGTCTGCGCAGGTCAGCGCATGCGCATGATGACTCGCGCATGCGCAGTAAAAAGTGGAGGGGATGGGCCCAGGTGGCGCACTATCTACTTTAGTATAAAACGGTTTCAATAAGTAAGGGGAAACAACATTCAATTAATCGAAAAATAAATTCTAATGAGATGAGTCAAACATACAGAAACACTACTGTTTGGACTAATTTTTAACGAGAATCTTGATAGTAAGGGTGTTTTAGATTTGATCTGGCCAAAGTATGACATATAACGTCTGTTAAAGTAAGACAAAACTGACTTGTACGTTTGGGCAGCAGCTTTTTGCATTTCTGTGTAATGATACTTGTTAGTCTGAAGTCTTTGGACGTGAAGGCAAAGTCTTCGGCCCCAAAATCGTAAACTAATGATACTCGTCAACCCATTTTACCAATAAATACTGCTACGATTTTTATAACTAACATGTGTTATACTATAGAAAATAAATACATATATGCTCACTGAAACAACTAAAACAATGAAATAATTGTTATATTTAGCATCAGAACAGTAAAAAGTCTGGTCGCAGCAGGTGCTTTAGGGTAGTGAATTTTTATGGAAATGATCTGGCACCAAACATCTTTTAAAATTAAATGCATATAACCTTTTTTCCTTTTAACCTAGAAATATAATAATTTTAGCGTACACTTTACCTTTTATAACGTTAACCTACTTACAAAATCAGGTTACCATAGTTACCATTTGTTTTCGCAGATAAAAAAATTCCGAAAGAAAACCCAACATTTTCCCGAAAAACCTGTTTCGATTTTCCTGGTTAACGAACTTATCCAAGCCATTAATAAAAGGAAGGTGCCTGTCAAATTTTATCAAAATCGGTCCATTATTTTTTGAGTTATCGATGTGATACACACTCACACAGATATATATATATATATATATATATATATATATATATATATATATATATATATATATATATATATATATATATATATATATATATATATATATATATATAACTTTTATATATAAACATATAAATTGAAACTGACCCCGGATATAGGTTCTAGGGGTCCTAGTTCGCGGTCATTAAAAAAAAAATTCAAAATTAAAAAATCGAGATCTCTCCATTACTGAATTTCTTCTACGAAAATTCACTAAAAGTAAGCAAATTTTAATATTTATATACGGGCATAAGGTGTGCTTTAAAGTAGTGCTGAGGACAAAACACTTTTATATGGAGGCCGGCGTAACCGTTATTCGTTATACATAATAAATACATATTACAAAATTTTCCACTATCGATTCTACTATCTGCATTGGTAATAACAATAATAAATGGCACTGCATAAATAACACCCTGCCACCCAAGAACTCTGAGCAGCTTGTGCGTGGGGAGGCTACATAGAAAAGGCACACACCTAACACAGTGGCAGAAACTAGGTCCACCGACAATCGAACCCGGGTACTCCATGTAGCAGCCAAACACTCATTCCACTACACCACGGATGTGCATACGATATTTTGTGAATTTGAACTTCAGGTAACTCAATTCATTGCATTCTTCCTAAACATTAATAATTTATTGACGGGACAAATATATGTACCTAGCCGTTTATATAGAACAATTACAAGGCAATACATGGTACATAACTGAAAACTACCTAATGTTAGGAACGCTAAGATGCCATAATTGATAACACACGCTAGTTTACACAAAATGCCAACTCTGACAACGTCGCAAAGCTAGTTCTGGCACCTTTGTGTAAAACTACACTTGGTCCCACATACTTGTGGCATTTTGTGTTTTTATTCACGAAACTATATATTTGTGACAGACATGCCATAATCATGTTTCAATTCATAACTAAAGAACTACGGTGTGTAACGCAACCAGAATTACATCAGTGCTTTCAGCTTGCCGTCCTCTATAAGCTCAGTATTGCAAATGCGATGGTACCGTAAATTAGGAAATAGATTGCGGTGCCGCAAGGATTTCCAAACATGTATGTGTGTGTGTGTGTGTGTGTGTGTGTGTGTGTGTGTGTCTATATATATATATATATATATATATATATATATATATATATATATATATATATATATATATATATATATATATATATATATATATATATATATATATATATATATATATATATATATATGCATTTAAACGTTTATTAGATAATGAAGCTTGCTGATTGATTAATTGCTTGCCTCCTAAGCAGAAGGATACGCGATCGAATCCAGCTCAATAAATGTATGTATTTTTAATGTTTTATTTTAACATTTGGAGAAACAATAGTGCACAGATTTCATACGTTTTGAACAAGATCTCATTTTTGTTTAAAACGCCTAAATCAGTTTGCACTTTGAGTCTGAAATTATAATTTTGTTATTATTGATATTGAAAACACTGGTTTAATTAGGTTGACTAAAACGAAATCATACTGGCGATTAATAAGAAAAATAAATGCTACGTTTATAATTTGGCAGCTACTTTACTTTTCTAAATATGAATTAAGTTTCCTTCTGAAAACCTTCTGCATGACTTTAATGAAATTTGTAATACAAGTTTCTTTTAAAGAGACTTAAACTATCTACAGATATAGCAAAATTTAGTTTTTTAGCTTAATAGAAAATTGAGTTTTGGGCATTTTTCTCAAAAGGAGTTAGAACGCAAGTTTTTTTTTGATAATAGAGAGATATCGATGGTAACACTTTCGAAAGAAGTCTTTAAATGTGCGCCTACCAGGACCTCTAAAATCGATCTTCAAGGTCTGTGTAAGTTTAAGCATTAACTTTACTAATATGCCGTATAATAATAGTGTACAATTCTTATGAAATTCGCAACTTTAACGCACTTGCTGCGTCCCGAAATTCTTAAAATTTTAAAGTAGCGGTCTCCTCATTAGCGAATTTTCTCTACGGGGATTCGTTATAAATTATAGACCATAAACGATAAACTCTATAACTGAAACTACTACCAAAGCACCAGAGAAAGAGTATATTTGAAATGAATCATCTACAACAAAAAAAAAGAAGAGTTAAACATAAAACCCAATAAAATAGTGGAGATGAATGTCTACAATTTTATCTCATTTTAAATATGCCTTCAAAACTTCAAATATCTGACTTGTATCAACCCCCATTTTAGCGAATTTTTTTCTTAATTCGCTAATGAGGAGATATGTGTTTATATATATATATATATATATATATATATATATATATATATATATATATATATATATATATATATATATATATATATATATATATATATATATATATATATGTGTGTGTGTGTGTGTGTGTGTGTGTGTGTGTGTGTGTGTGTGTGTGTGTGTGTGTGTGTGTGTGTGTGTGTGTGTGTGTGTGTGTGTGTGTGTGTGTGTGTGTGTGTGTGTGTGTGTGTGTGTGTGTGTGTGTGTGTGTGTGTGTGTGTGTGTGTGTGTGTGTGTGTGTGTGTGTGTGTGTGTGTGTGTGTGTGTGTGTGTGTGTGTGTGTGTGTGTGTGTGTGTGTGTGTGTGTGTGTGTGTGTGTGTGTGTGTGTGTGTGTGTGTGTGTGTGTGTGTGTGTGTGTGTGTGTGTGTGTGTGTGTGTGTGTGTGTGTGTGTGTGTGTGTGTGTGTGTGTGTGTGTGTGTGTGTGTGTGTGTGTGTGTGTGTGTGTGTGTGTGTGTGTGTGTGTGTGTGTGTGTGTGTGTGTGTGTGTGTGTGTGTGTGTGTGTGTGTGTGTGTGTGTGTGTGTGTGTGTGTGTGTGTGTGTGTGTGTGTGTGTGTGTGTGTGTGTGTGTGTGTGTGTGTGTGTGTGTGTGTGTGTGTGTGTGTGTGTGTGTGTGTGTGTGTGTGTGTGTGTGTGTGTGTGTGTGTGTGTGTGTGTGTGTGTGTGTGTGTGTGTGTGTGTGTGTGTGTGTGTGTGTGTGTGTGTGTGTGTGTGTGTGTGTGTGTGTGTGTGTGTGTGTGTGTGTGTGTGTGTGTGTGTGTGTGTGTGTGTGTGTGTGTGTGTGTGTGTGTGTGTGTGTGTGTGTGTGTGTGTGTGTGTGTGTGTGTGTGTGTGTGTGTGTGTGTGTGTGTGTGTGTGTGTGTGTGTGTGTGTGTGTGTGTGTGTGTGTGTGTGTGTGTGTGTGTGTGTGTGTGTGTGTGTGTGTGTGTGTGTGTGTGTGTGTGTGTGTGTGTGTGTGTGTGTGTGTGTGTGTGTGTGTGTGTGTGTGTGTGTGTGTGTGTGTGTGTGTGTGTGTGTGTGTGTGTGTGTGTGTGTGTGTGTGTGTGTGTGTGTGTGTGTGTGTGTGTGTGTGTGTGTGTGTGTGTGTGTGTGTGTGTGTGTGTGTGTGTGTGTGTGTGTGTGTGTGTGTGTGTGTGTGTGTGTGTGTGTGTGTGTGTGTGTGTGTGTGTGTGTGTGTGTGTGTGTGTGTGTGTGTGTGTGTGTGTGTGTGTGTGTGTGTGTGTGTGTGTGTGTGTGTGTGTGTGTGTGTGTGTGTGTGTGTGTGTGTGTGTGTGTGTGTGTGTGTGTGTGTGTGTGTGTGTGTGTGTGTGTGTGTGTGTGTGTGTGTGTGTGTGTGTGTGTGTGTGTGTGTGTGTGTGTGTGTGTGTGTGTGTGTGTGTGTGTGTGTGTGTGTGTGTGTGTGTGTGTGTGTGTGTGTGTGTGTGTGTGTGTGTGTGTGTGTGTGTGTGTGTGTGTGTGTGTGTGTGTGTGTGTGTGTGTGTGTGTGTGTGTGTGTGTGTGTGTGTGTGTGTGTGTGTGTGTGTGTGTGTGTGTGTGTGTGTGTGTGTGTGTGTGTGTGTGTGTGTGTGTGTGTGTGTGTGTGTGTGTGTGTGTGTGTGTGTGTGTGTGTGTGTGTGTGTGTGTGTGTGTGTGTGTGTGTGTGTGTGTGTGTGTGTGTGTGTGTGTGTGTGTGTGTGTGTGTGTGTGTGTGTGTGTGTGTGTGTGTGTGTGTGTGTGTGTGTGTGTGTGTGTGTGTGTGTGTGTGTGTGTGTGTGTGTGTGTGTGTGTGTGTGTGTGTGTGTGTGTGTGTGTGTGTGTGTGTGTGTGTGTGTGTGTGTGTGTGTGTGTGTGTGTGTGTGTGTGTGTGTGTGTGTGTGTGTGTGTGTGTGTGTGTGTGTGTGTGTGTGTGTGTGTGTGTGTGTGTGTGTGTGTGTGTGTGTGTGTGTGTGTGTGTGTGTGTGTGTGTGTGTGTGTGTGTGTGTGTGTGTGTGTGTGTGTGTGTGTGTGTGTGTGTGTGTGTGTGTGTGTGTGTGTGTGTGTGTGTGTGTGTGTGTGTGTGTGTGTGTGTGTGTGTGTGTGTGTGTGTGTGTGTGTGTGTGTGTGTGTGTGTGTGTGTGTGTGTGTGTGTGTGTGTGTGTGTGTGTGTGTGTGTGTGTGTGTGTGTGTGTGTGTGTGTGTGTGTGTGTGTGTGTGTGTGTGTGTGTGTGTGTGTGTGTGTGTGTGTGTGTGTGTGTGTGTGTGTGTGTGTGTGTGTGTGTGTGTGTGTGTGTGTGTGTGTGTGTGTGTGTGTGTGTGTGTGTGTGTGTGTGTGTGTGTGTGTGTGTGTGTGTTGTGTGTGTGTGTGTGTGTGTGTGTGTGTGTGTGTGTGTGTGTGTGTGTGTGTGTGTGTGTGTGTGTGTGTGTGTGTGTGTGTGTGTGTGTGTGTGTGTGTGTGACCGACCGACCGACCGACCGACCGACCGACCGACCGACCGACCGACCGACCGACCGACCGACCGACCGACCGACCGACCGACCGACCGACCGACCGACCGACCGACCGACCGACCGACCGACCGACCGACCGACCGACCGACCGACCGACCGACCGACCGACCGACCGACCGACCGACCGACCGACCGACCGACCGACCGACCGACCGACCGACCGACCGACCGACCGACCGACCGACCGACCGACCGACCGACCGACCGACCGACCGACCGACCGACCGACCGACCGACCGACCGACCGACCGACCGACCGACCGACCGACCGACCGACCGACCGACCGACCGACCGACCGACCGACCGACCGACCGACCGACCGACCGACCGACCGACCGACCGACCGACCGACCGACCGACCGACCGACCGACCGACCGACCGACCGACCGACCGACCGACCGACCGACCGACCGACCGACCGACCGACCGACCGACCGACCGACCGACCGACCGACCGACCGACCGACCGACCGACCGACCGACCGACCGACCGACCGACCGACCGACCGACCGACCGACCGACCGACCGACCGACCGACCGACCGACCGACCGACCGACCGACCGACCGACCGACCGACCGACCGACCGACCGACCGACCGACCGACCGACCGACCGACCGACCGACCGACCGACCGACCGACCGACCGACCGACCGACCGACCGACCGACCGACCGACCGACCGACCGACCGACCGACCGACCGACCGACCGACCGACCGACCGACCGACCGACCGACCGACCGACCGACCGACCGACCGACCGACCGACCGACCGACCGACCGACCGACCGACCGACCGACCGACCGACCGACCGACCGACCGACCGACCGACCGACCGACCGACCGACCGACCGACCGACCGACCGACCGACCGACCGACCGACCGACCGACCGACCGACCGACCGACCGACCGACCGACCGACCGACCGACCGACCGACCGACCGACCGACCGACCGACCGACCGACCGACCGACCGACCGACCGACCGACCGACCGACCGACCGACCGACCGACCGACCGACCGACCGACCGACCGACCGACCGACCGACCGACCGACCGACCGACCGACCGACCGACCGACCGACCGACCGACCGACCGACCGACCGACCGACCGACCGACCGACCGACCGACCGACCGACCGACCGACCGACCGACCGACCGACCGACCGACCGACCGACCGACCGACCGACCGACCGACCGACCGACCGACCGACCGACCGACCGACCGACCGACCGACCGACCGACCGACCGACCGACCGACCGACCGACCGACCGACCGACCGACCGACCGACCGACCGACCGACCGACCGACCGACCGACCGACCGACCGACCGACCGACCGACCGACCGACCGACCGACCGACCGACCGACCGACCGACCGACCGACCGACCGACCGACCGACCGACCGACCGACCGACCGACCGACCGACCGACCGACCGACCGACCGACCGACCGACCGACCGACCGACCGACCGACCGACCGACCGACCGACCGACCGACCGACCGACCGACCGACCGACCGACCGACCGACCGACCGACCGACCGACCGACCGACCGACCGACCGACCGACCGACCGACCGACCGACCGACCGACCGACCGACCGACCGACCGACCGACCGACCGACCGACCGACCGACCGACCGACCGACCGACCGACCGACCGACCGACCGACCGACCGACCGACCGACCGACCGACCGACCGACCGACCGACCGACCGATAACTCAAAAAACAATGGACCGATCTTGATCAAATTTGGTGAGTACCTTCCTTTTGCAAGTGGCTTGGATTAGTTCGTTAGCCAGGAAAATCGGAAAGTAAAAAGGAAATATGAGCAGAAAATGTGAACAAAACGGGCTTGAAAGCTGTCTTTTTCACATCTTGAAGCCATATCCCCCTTAAACCCTGCCTACCCCGCACAGCACCCCTATCCCCCCAGGTTCCGTAACTTCCTTGGCGGGTAGGAACAAGACATTTTTCTTGTGGTTTATGCAGCGAGGGTGGTTGTATGCACGCGAGGGGGAACGAAAATCCCCACGACGAAGCAGACACCCCCAACCCCCGCCCCCACCGCAAGTCGAACGGGGGGGGGGGGGGGGGTCTGCTTCGTCGTAGGCATATTCCTTCCCTACCTCGTGTGCATACAACTATCCTCGTTGCATAAACCACAAGACAAACTTCTTGTTCATACCCCCCAAGGAAGTTACGTGACCTGGGGCAAATAGGGGTGCTGTGCGGGGTAGGCAGGATTTAATGGGGATATGGATTCAAATACACAGCTTTCAAGCAGTTTTCTTCGCATTTTCTGCTCATATTTCCTTTTTACTACCTACCCCGCCCAGCACCCCTATTCACTCCCAGTCCCGTAACTTCCTTGGGGGGTGTGAACAAGAAGTTTTTCTCGTGGTTTGTGCATCCAGGTGGGGTCCTAGTAATGTTTCTGAATTTTTTTTTGAAAAGCGTTGGGGAGCTAATCTGCAGATTTACCGAATTTTCATTAAATCAATCAAATTTCAATAGCTCAATTTGCTATTAACGTAAGCTTTGTGGTTAGGAAACCAACATTTGAGTTTATTTTCGGGCAATTTCAAACAAGAAAGTTATTTCGATGAAATATGGTACATTGTTTCTACTATATGGGCAACCAAGTTTGATGCCTGCTTTCATCAAAGAAAGAAATTTGCTATTAAAAATATTTTAAAGAAAATTCGTTACCATAACGCACTTGCTGCGTCCAGACTTTTGATTTATGCGTTTACAAAACTAACGACACTCTTAAAGTAAATTATTTTATCATTTTTTAATTCACACCTTATAAAAATTCTGGTTTGGTAAGTTTTCGTAGAAATAAATTATGATTTTTAAAATTAAAACAAAATATGTTTAAAAAACAAATCTCTCAAAAATTCGCTACCATAACGTACTTTCTGCGTGAGGACTTTTGTAAACATTCAATATTTAAATCTAACACATTGATGAATTAAATTAAGTGTTTTGCACTTTTTGAAGTCTGTGATAAGCGTAACCATCATGCTGGTTGGATCAATGATAGGTAACTTATTGAGCTTGTGCAAAGGAAATCGCTCGCAGAATTTAGGACAGCGCAACTTGGCGGCTGGTAAATAGACGTATGCGTACTGTACTGTCACTGTCTGTTGCTGTTAGTAGGATCATGTTTATAGACTAGATCACATATATACACTTTTATACAACTATAGTGTAGACAGCACCAAGTCTTAAATCCATTAAGTACTGGTTTTATTAATGTTTGTCTCATAATTTAACTAGCGTCATCTGCTCACTTTCTGTAATTATATTATTATGTATAATGGTAACGAAAAGGGAAGCATCTCATTAAACCGTGTAGAGTGTAGAGTTAATAATACCAAGGCACACCATTTAAACTAACGTGAATATAATAACATTTTATAAATGTTTAACTGTAAATAATCATAATATATTACCAACATCAGGTGTGTTCATTTTGATAAAGCAAATAAATTTAAAGAAGAAAATGGCAGAGATAAAATTTAATCCATGTCTCGATCTCCAAATAGAACAATTTAAAAATGACCCTGAAAATTTACAAATGGTAAATGACTTTCTTAATGAAATTTTCGACAAAGCAAGAAAAGAAGCCGAACGCCGGTCTGGCGCCAGCAAAAAGAATAAATTGGTGAGTACCTGTAAGTTTTTTGTTTATTGACAACTTATAATTTACACATTTTTATTTTTCCTCGCAACAGCTTGTTTTCTGTGGAAATTTACTAAAGTGTTTTCGTTCCAGGAGGGGCTAGGATTGCAAAGTAAGTTTATATCAATTTGTTTAATTTAAAATTGCCGCCGAATATGCGAAATCAATATCAAACTTGGCGGGAATTTTTAAGTGTTTAACCCTTCATTTCATTATTTATTTCCTGAAGTTAAGAGCGAATCTTGAATTGTTTAACATTAGTTCTTAAATTCATGAATTATTTTTTTTACATGGGAAATGAGTAAAGAGGGGTTGAAAACAATGCAGAATACAAAAATGTTGTTACACTTTCACTATACAAAAAATATTGAAAACTGGCAACATATGAAATAGTAGATTAAAAATTCTGATAGCATTCATTTTATGTAGTGTGAAAATATTTGTAACAATTTGTTTCATTTGTGATGCATAAACCATTTCCACATTTTCAGCACTTAAAAGGTATAAAAGCATGGCAATTAGGTAGTTTACATTTTTGTCTCTTCTCGTTATATACACCTGGATGTCTGCCTCATTCGTTCGAACATTTTTCTGTGTAATGTATGCTGTAGAACCTCCCTTTTTTCCCTAGCAAACATTTTTCCACATATGACGGGCGTCCCCTCTTTTTAGTTACTTACATCAACACCCGCACCTTACAAAGAAATATAATTTTTTATTATTTTTAATTTAGACAAGCTTCTTTCACCACTTGCAACTGTTACTGATAAAGTCAAAAGAATTCTGAGAGTAATACTGATATTTGGACCAAATCTTTAATCTGTTATAAATTTTAAAACGTCTTGAGGAGACAAATTACTATCTAAAATCATACAAAGAACTGATAACTACTCTGAAAGTTCTAATTCATTTAGATGAGTCCTCGTGGGTTAAAATAGCCTCCACATTCTTACAATGTTCTAACAATTCATCTTTTGGCAGTTCTCTTAAAACATATCTATTGTAGAAAAAAGCAAACTGTTTATTATGCTGAGTAATCTGAGAAAACCTTAAACCCAAGGAATTTACAGCTTTATCTATAATGTAAAAAAATACTTCGATCTTATATTTTTGACGAGGATCCATGATTGGATCATCATGACACTCGTAACCAAATTGCCAAATCTGGCACCTCGATGTCCATTTCAGCAGCTAAGGCTTTGGCGTCTTCAAGAACTTGAAAATACTCATCTGAACGTGAGTTTTCAAAGAAAACTTTGTTGGTTTTTAGTAAGTTAATGACAGAAACTAAGACAAAATCTTTACTTTGCATTAATTTACTGACAGGATATATCACATTCAAAGTTTCGTATCAAATTATTACAGAGCATAAAAATTCTACAGTGCTGAGCACTGTAATTTTTATAAGATTTTTCTCTCCATGCAACCGCCCTCATTTGGCCGCCCCTAATTTGTGTCCCCTGTCCCACTTTAGATCGGGCCCTGTGCCTGGAGAAATTTCAAAGTCATATGAGATATATATAACTTGAAACCCCATTTATGGGTAAATATGAATTGCTTCAGGTGGTGTCTTACTTTGGTGCTACAAATTTGTTCATCTATTGATAATCGGAATTCAAGTGGCACAGATGCATATTTATTCCTCAAACTATTTTTCAGTGGCCAGAGTTTATATAACTTGTCCTGAGGATCGTCGGTTGCATTGTCATTTATATGAAGTCCGCTTTTTAAGACTTTAAATCTGTTGATAGTCATGGGTTTCGAAACTGCTTGGACACTACAAAAACATTGAAAAAACAATTTAAAATTTGTAACCAACAAAACTATTAACAACAGCACATCATGTGACATTAACACCTTGACTGAGCGAAGTTTTATTAGGGGAGAGGAGGGTAATTGTGGACCATGAGTGTAAAGGCTAAGTGTCCTACTTTAAGTCGCAATGAAACACATTACCATCCTTATTCTTAAATAGAACAACTATATGACTAAAATTATGTTGAAAAGAAAGTAAGAAAAAAATTGTCCACTATTGCCCCTTGGGGGTAATAGTATTGGTTGATCATATTATCCATATGAGCAACTTTGAGATATGCAGTTTCTAGTAGAGAGAGCTGAAGTGTCCACAATTCAAACAGTTATTTGTTTGGGTCGAAACAACTCTACGTTAAAAGTGAAAATAAAAGAATAGATAAACTGTGAAAGTTCGGTAAATTTGGAAAAACGTCAAGTTTTATTGCATACATTCACTAAAGATGTCCTCGACAGACATTTGGTTTTCCTAAAACTATTTTAATTTGGTCCAGGTTTACAAGATTTTCATCCATAACTGGGTGAAATACAAATGTATCGTCGCGTTCTTTGCAATTTCGCGTGCACTCAACTTTATACTGATTTTTGCTGTTTAGCTTGGAGACTTGGGCTACAAATTTATTTGGCGTTATGTTCTTTGATCTGGAATCATATAAAAATTCAACTAGGATGAAACTTCCAACAGATCTGTCGTCGGGACTTATCTTGGTCCCCATCGTCAGGATTTTGGTTACCATTTTAAGTAGATTTTTGGTAAATGGGCTTCTCTTCAACTGGTATATCACAGTACTCTTCATTTTCCAACTCGCTTTCCAAATGCACGTGATTGTGATTCAGATGAGGATAAATCATAGTTTTTTGGGCGCCGTTTTGAATTTTTTTATAGTTTTGGTTTTATTTTTGAGGACTCCGTATTATTTTTTTGCTACCTCTTCTCTTTGCTTCACCATTTTAAAGACGTCAACAAATCGCCCAAAGTAGTGATATCATTTTTCCAATTTTGCTTCAGGGGTCTTTTTTCAAGTTCTCAGAAAGCTTATTTCGTATTAATTCTTTAAAGAGGTCAGTCGGACGGTATGTGGACGGTTCCCCATTTTCTTGATCTATGGATGCTTCCTCGTTTATATTAGGAGTTTTTTTACCGTTTTTATGAATTTTTAGATTTTCAAAACATCATTCACACTCAGGGGAAATTTGATGAAATTAACAACCTGAATCCGGATATAAGATATTCAGATTGAATACGTTTTCCCATACGGCTTTATTTTTTAAAGAAAATTCGTAGTTCGGTATCTTGCCTGGAAAATCTCGGTTGTATTTACTCATTTTATGATGCCAGTATGTTTTAATGGACTTGCAAACACATTTATCTAGTGGCTGCATATAATAGGTCACATTGTCAGGCAATCTAAGTGAATATCGCAGCATTGTCAACCGCTTTTTTAGATGATGGACAACAGCTCGATGGACAACAGCTCGATCAAAAAGAAGGATTACTTTTCTGCCTCCCCTTCCTTTAATAGGGTTAATGAAGGAAAGAAAAGTTTCACTAAACCACTTAAAAAAATTTACCGTCCATCCATCCTTTTTTTTTGGGCAGTACAAAAGGTGCCCAGATAACCCGCTTCCGGTATCTAATTTCCTAAATGCATTTCCCTGCAAAAATGATGAATGTTTTTAGAGACTCTTTGCGATCCTTAGGTGCTATGACCCTGACATCTGTGGGATCGTGAGAGGATTCCGTCTCGTCACAATTATACATATAAATTGTAATTATACAAACAAGTATCTACTTTTTTGTAAAGCGCCTCTAACCGGTCATACCAATGTTTCATTGTGAAAGGACCTATTCCCCTTAACCGCTGAGCGCCCATGCTTTCTCCCTGACGAACAGCTTAGCTGCGGATGTATTTTCATGAAACCTTCATACCATTCCCTATGAGGACCCCACACAAGTCCAGATTCTTCGCAAAAGTTTTTTACAAATAAAAAATCTTTACCCTTTGTTAGGCCACACCCGTATTGTCCACTCTCGTTAAGATATTTAGTCAGTGGGTTCTCGTCGCCTGCTGATAGTAAGTATAGTTTTCCATCCAACACCTATTTTAATTGAGTTTAAATCCTTCCATTATATATACTTGGGAATGGACTTGGGAATTCCGTAACTTTCGGCGACGTCTCTTAGGGTATTGCCACGTTTCCCTTCGGCTAAAGTCATTCGCACAGTGGCAATATCATAAGCTCTTTTTTTCTTTGAAACATACCTTCCTGGCGTGATACGGGAACCCAGAGCATCGGCAATTCAGTGATAAGAACGCATGCCTCTGAACCGAAGGGTACTGGGTTCGATCCCAGGGTTCTCCTTTCATTTTTTTCAGTACATACTGTAACATTAACATCAACCGAGGTTGTGGCATGGTATTTGAGCAAGTTGAATGGCTGCACGTCACGCCCTTTGGAGGAAACGTAAAGCCATCGGTCTCGTGTCCATGCGATGTTGGGCACGTTAAAGATCCCTACGCTCCTTACAGAAAGGCAGGAGTTCGGTAAAATTTCCAGGATACTGAGGTAAAACTGCTTCTTGGCGTCGGTGATCGGCCATAGTAGCGGAAATAGACCGACATTAAAGAAACAAGACACACACACACCCACACGCTTACACATTAAGGAACCTAGAATCAAAGAGCAAATTAATTTTTCCATGTCCACTATTTCACAGACATGAAATTCTTGTGTCCACTATTACCCACTTATATGAAATTATTAGGGGTAATAATGGACATGCTATAGTGGTAACCTGGGTTCACATAATGATTCCCGGTAGATTATAATAGCATAAACTCACTTTTAGTTATTAGCTTTATTCAACTATTTTACTTTATAACAAAAACATTATTTATGATAATAATTTGTAGATGAAGACAAACCAACTTGAGTGTTAACTTCACTTGTATAACAATTTTCAACAAATATGATTGGGTAAAATATATGAACTCACCTGATTTGCTGCGAAACAGTTGGTTCACACCAAGCACAATTCACTATGTGAAAACTGGAACCTGTGATGAGCACTGATAAGTACACTTGGAGAACCCAAATCACCACAACACACATTTTAAAGACCTTACGATCGTTTCGCTGACAACGTCAGCGTCATCAAAGGATGAAAAATGATAAAATTAAATCAACAGCTACACTGTATTTATATCGCACCTAGGTAGACGAACTAATCTGAAGTCAAAATTGTAGTCCGTGACCCATCGTTTGTCTATTGTGTCAATATTTAACGGACGAGGTCGAAGAACTACTTTAATCTTCTGGTTGACAAATTTATGAGCTTTTATCGAATTTATGGATAATGGGCTTAAAATGAAAGGTACCGAGATATTTAAGGAAACCACACGTTCTTTTTAATGTAAAAATTTCACTATATGAATATTGGAGCCCATGAAGAGCGCCGACGAGCAAATCTGGCGAACAGACCAATAACAGCCGCTCATCTTTTTTAAAAAACAAAATGACTGTTTTCCTCACAATGTTAACTTTAAGAAAGGGTAAATAATTAGACTAAAATTATACATAAAAACAAGTATTTATATTGATTTCTTATTCTACGCAAAAACAAATATTTGTATTACTTCTTAGATACAAAGAAAACGAAAGGGGATTTTTAAGTCGAGAACTAAACCTAAAGCCTAGTATCTGTAAAGACCGGGCGAGTTATTGACAATAATTTATTATTTTGTCAGGCAAATTAGGAGTGTTTAGCTGGTCAAATGCAAAGTGAAAATAAAGGGCTTGAAATTAAATGTGCCGCACGATCTAATGACGTTTTGTTCTTAATAGACCTTGATATATAAACACTTTCAAAAGCATCAAGCATAGTTTGATGTCTAACATTTTTGACAAGTTTCAAATTTTCTTTGTCAATCTGGTGATTATTACACCATATATATATATATATATATATATATATATATATATATATATATATATATATATATATATATATATATATATATATTAATAATAAATTTTTATTAAAATTTCACTATGTAAATATTGGAGCCCATGAAGGGCGCCGACAAGCACATCTGGTGAACAGACCAATAACAGCCGCTCATCTTTTTTAAAAAACAAACCGAGTGTTTGGCTCACAATGTTAACTTTAACAAAGGATAAATAATTCAACTAAAATTCTACATAAAAACAAGTATTTATATTGATTTCTTATTCTACGTAAAAACAAATATTTATATTAACTTCTTAGATATAAAGAAAACGAAAGGGGATTTTTAAGTCGAGAACTAAACGTAGAGCCTAGTATCTGTAAAGACCGGCCGAGTTATTGACAATAATTTATTATTCTGCCAGACAAAGTAGAAGTGTTTAGCTGGTCAAATGCAAAGTGGTGATTATTATCCCATATATGTTGTGCCACACATGATTTGTCCACCGTACCATATCGTAAATGTGTGAGATCCACACGAAATCTAGTGGCTATGTCTCTCTTGGTTTGACCCACGTATTTAAAATTAAAATATTTGCAACTTATCTCATAAATACCCGACATTTCAGTGGCTTTGTCTTTGTCTTTCGTATTACCCAACAAATTTTTTTAATTACTTTTCGTTGAAAAAGCCAAATGTAAATCGGATTTCTTAAAAATACTTTCCAAACCCTTTATAATACATGGTTCATAAGGTAGACACACAAATTTATTCTCTATTTTATCTTTCTAAAATGTCGTGCATTCAGATATCATTTTCTTTGTTCTGTGTTTGTTAACCAATTTGTCCACTAAAGCATCCGAATAACCGTCAAGCCACGTTTTTTATGTACTTTAATTCTATATTAAATCTACTTTTACTTAACGGAAAATTTATCGATCTGTTTACCAGGAAATTGAAACTAGCCTTTTTGTGCAAACGTATGATGTGAGTCGTTAGGAATGTAACTAATAGTGGCAGTTTCCTTCCTGTAGACATCGAATTCAAGCGAGCCATTATTTTTATTTTTCATAACTAGTACATCTAGAAAAGAAAGTGTATTGTTGCTTTCTATTTCGTGGGTAAATTTTATTAAATAAAATTGACTATTTAGTTTTTCAGTAAATTCTTCAACCTTGCATATATTTGTGTCAAACACTGCAAAAAGATCGTCGACATAACGAAACCAAACTCTAGGGAAATACCCATTTTTATATTTTAAATCCGTCTCAAATCTACTCATAAAAAGGTCTGCAATAAAAGGAGATAATGGATTGCCCATTGCCGTGCCTTCGGTTTGTTCAAAAAACACATTGTTAAATTGGAAAATATTTTTTTATACAAAGGTTAGTTAGAGTTAAATATTCTTTGCAGACGTCTTCAATTATGTTGTTCAATTTTAACAATTGTTTCAAATACTCCAGCGTTTGTTTTGTGGGTACACTAAGAAATAATGACGTCCCGTCAAATGACATCCAAATCTCACCTCCCAGTAACTTAACACCTTTAATTTATATAATATATATATATATATATATATATATATATATATATATATATATATATATATATATATATATATATATATATATATATATATATATATATATATTGTGCCACATATGATTTGTCAACCGTACCATATCGTAAATGTGCGAGATGTTCACGAAATCTGGTGGCTATGTTTATCTTGGTTTGACCCACGTATTTAAGATTACAATCTTTGCAACTTATCTCATAAATACCCAACATTTCAGTGGCTTTGTCTGTGTTTCATATTATTCAACAATTTTTTAAAATTACTTTTCGTCGAAAAAGTCAAATGTAAATCGGCTTTCTAAAAAATACTTTTCAAACCCTTTGTGATACGTGGTTCATAAACCAGGAAAATCAATGAGGCCTATTATATCGGCTATAGATTCTCCAACATATAATTTGGAAAAGTGGTTGTCAAACAAGTTTAAAAGCCTACCTATTAAACAAAAAAAGGTGTTCGGTGCTAAATTCTCTTGATTTCATTAATAAAATTAAAGGTGTTAAGTTACTGGGAGGTGAGATTTGGATGTCATTTGACGGGACGTCATTATTTCTTAGTGTACCCACAAAACAAACGCTGGAGTATTTGAAACAATTGTTAAAATTGAACAACATAATTGAAGACGTCTGCAAAGAATATTTAACTCTAACTAACCTTTGTATAAAAAAATATTTTCCAATTTAACAATGTGTTTTTTGAACAAACCGAAGGCACGGCAATGGGCAATCCATTATCTCCTTTTATTGCAGACCTTTTTATGAGTAGATTTGAGACGGATTTAAAATATAAAAATGGGTATTTCCCTAGAGTTTGGTTTCGTTATGTCGACGATCTTTTTGCAGTGTTTGACACAAATATATGCAAGGTTGAAGAATTTACTGAAAAACTAAATAGTCAATTTTATTTAATAAAATTTACCCACGAAATAGAAAGCAACAATACACTTTCTTTTCTAGATGTACTAGTTATGAAAAATAAAAATAATGGCTCGCTTGAATTCGATGTCTACAGGAAGGAAACTGCCACTATTAGTTACATTCCTAACGACTCACATCATACGTTTGCACAAAAAGGCTAGTTTCAATTTCCTGGTAAACAGATCGATAAATTTTCCGTTAAGTAAAAGTAGATTTAATATAGAATTAAAGTACATAAAAAACGTGGCTTGACGGTTATTCGGATGCTTTAGTGGACAAATTGGTTAACAAACACAGAACAAAGAAAATGATATCTGAATGCACGACATTTTAGAAAGATAAAATAGAGAATAAATTTGTGTGTCTACCTTATGAACCATGTATTATAAAGGGTTTGGAAAGTATTTTTAAGAAATCCGATTTACATTTGGCTTTTTCAACGAAAAGTAATTAAAAAAATTTGTTGGGTAATACGAAAGACAAAGACAAAGCCACTGAAATGTCGGGTATTTATGAGATAAGTTGCAAATATTTTAATTTTAAATACGTGGGTCAAACCAAGAGAGACATAGCCACTAGATTTCGTGTGGATCTCACACATTTACGATATGGTACGGTGGACAAATCATGTGTGGCACAACATATATGGGATAATAATCACCACATTGACAAAGAAAATTTGAAACTTGTCAAAAATGTTGGACATCAAACTATGCTTGATGCTTTTGAAAGTGTTTATATATCAAGATCTGTTAAGAACAAAACGTCATTGAATCGTGCGGCACATTTAATTTGAAGCCCTTTATTTTCACTTTGCATTTGACCAGCTAAACACTTCTACTTTGTCTGGCAGAATAATAAATTATTGTCAATAACTCGGCCGGTCTTTACAGATACTAGGCTCTACGTTTAGTTCTCGACTTAAAAATCCCCTTTCGTTTTCTTTATATCTAAGAAGTTAATATAAATATTTGTTTTTACGTAGAATAAGAAATCAATATAAATACTTGTTTTTATGTAGAATTTTAGTTGAATTATTTATCCTTTGTTAAAGTTAACATTGTGAGCCAAACACTCGGTTTGTTTTTTAAAAAAGATGAGCGGCTGTTATTGGTCTGTTCACCAGATGTGCTTGTCGGCGCTCTTCATGGGCTCCAATATTCACATAGTGAAATTTTTAGATCAAAAAGAATGGGTAACTTCCTTAAATATCTCGGTACCTTTCATTTAAGCTCATTATCCCTAAATTAAATAAAAGCTCGTAAATTTGTCAACCAGAAGATTACAGTAGTTTTTCGACCTCGTCCGTTCAATATTGACACAATAGACAAACGATGGGACGCGCATTACAATTTTTACTTCGGCATAGTTCGTCTACCTAGGTGCGATATAAATACAGTGTAGCTGTTGATTTAATTTTAGAATTTTTTATCCTCTGATGACGCTGATGTTGTCAGCGAAATTATCGTAAGGTCTTTAAAATATGTGGCGATTTGGGTTCTCCAAGTGTACTTACCAAACACAATCTTAATAACGGCAAATGTAAGCATTTTGGAATGTCTATGATTACCCCCTTCAACAATTACCCGCCGAACTACCGAACCCCTGATTATTTACTACAGACGGAATTTATAGCATCATCTAGCAAGTCTTGTATGAAGCGTTGAATAGTTGCGTATATGCAACAATATGAAATCGTGTTTAAAAATGAATACAATCTTTGTATTAGGTACTATGAAGGTTTGTAGTATGCTGCAAATCCGCAGCACAAGGAAATGAAGGGTTAATTTGTTAAACACAGCATGGTTTCTGATTTATTGGCGGAAATTTTAAAATGTTTCATTTGTTAAATCCAGTATAAATTCCTAATAATCACTTGTAACAATTTTCAGATGGAACACGTAGAATTGGGGCATGGTCTAATAGAGCTCGATCACAAGCTCGTACTTTCGCAACTAGAATTTTTACAACTATTTGCAACTGCACAAATACGGTTCGAAACGTTGTGGTTAATCGTAATTAGATAGTGTCAATCCAACATGAATGGTGATATATGTCTCTGTACAGAGAAAAAGTTTCTTTTATGGAAAATTTTCCAAGGTATTCATTTGTTTTAAGCGTATTATGACTATAGGAAATATTTTTATATTTTTTTATTAACTATAGTTACATGAATTCATTCATTTATTATTGTGTTTAACTGATGTTTTATGAAGCCTGCAAATCTGTACAAAAACAACATATTTAGTTTATTTTTTAACCAACATAATTAGATGTTAATCTTTGATAATGAAAATACTTCCATTATCTAAATACCGTAGCTACATCATTATTTTAAATTAAATGTGAATTGCGCAATAATAATCATGCCGATTTATTTAATCTCGCCAAATTTAACAGAATGGTAGAATCATAAAAATCAGCTTATAGCGGGATCATAGCTGCAGGGCTTATGAAAATTTATTCAAATAAGCGAGATACTAGTGCCCTTAGAACCGTGATGCTAGTGTCAAGTTTTAAATGTTTATACAGGGTGATTCATAAGTGGTGACCAAAAATGAAACCCCATGTTCTTTGAACAATTTTAGAGAGGGTATGTTCTATACAATTTTTTCCTATAATGCTTCATTAAAAAAATACAGGGTGTTGAAGTTGAATTTCAAAAAATAAAATTTCCCAATTTTTTAAAAACATATATTTTGCTGAAACTTCGCATGTGTAGGCTGTTATGTAAGGCGCGTATTCTACCATAACAATTGAATCGGATAATCCAGCAGTGGCGCGCGTACCCACATGTCATTGGTTATCCCTCAAGAAAAAAACGGGTAAGCCAATGAAAATTTTTTTTTATTTTTTATTTTTTGAATCTTACTTTCATTCGTGAACAAAATGACTCTCTTGATAATTTTCTGTACGACGCTTATTTTACGAGTAAGCAATGAATGAGGTAAGTGTTTTAGAGTACAGTTCATGATTTTTAACCAGTCGTTGTTTGGTAGAAAATCGCAACGATACACTTTTATAAGGCTTATAGTAATTTATTTATTACAATAAATGTTCAAAAATGCCTCCATTGGCCTGAATACACGCACGACATCTTTTTAATATGGAAAATTTAATGTCTTGAGGATTCACTGTTGCTTGAATATGACGAAAAGCATTATTTATCAGTTGTTGTAGCTGCTTTGGTGTATTTATTTGTTCACTGTAGACCAGTCGCTTAAAATCACCCCAAAGATAGAAGTCAAGTGGGTTTAAGTCCGGTGATCTTGCAGGCCAATGTATTGGTCCAGTTCTACCAATCCATCTTTCATTATAATGTTCATGTAGCCATGTAACAACGTTTCGACTATGATGCGCTGGTGCACCGTCATGCTGGTACCACATTATACATCTTGTTGCTAGTGAAATGTCATCTAGAATGTTTTCTACACGGTTTTCTAGGAGCGATAAGTACGAAGATCCATTTAAACGTTGTGGCAGGACTTCCATGAACAGTCAGCCGTTAAAAATACCACACCATAAATTAATGGAAAATCTATGTTGGAATGTGCAAGTCCTTGTTGCATGTGGATTTTCCAATGACCAGACATGCTCATTATGAGAATTATAAATACCATTTCTTGTAAATGTTGATTCGTCAGACCAGAAGATTAGATTAGGGAATAAGATATTTTAATTGTTCATTTCCAACATCCATTCACAAAAGACTCGCCGATGCACATTATCTCCAGGTAGAAGGCAATGAACATTCTGTCGATGATATGGATGTAAGGCTTCTCGATGTAAAGTTCTCCAAACAAAGCTTTGAGAATATTGTTACTGCGTGACAATCCTCCGAGTACTTGTAGAAGGTTGATCCATCACTGCATCCACCACTCTCTCTTCGTCTTCAAGTTGATATTGTCTTCTACCATTAGCTCTAGCGTCAGGACGTTGTCCAATACCGCACTGCCGAAGTCTTCAAAACGATCGAGAAAAAACCCTTGGTGTAGGTTGACGGCGAGTGGGAAACCTACGTTGATATTCCCGACCAGCAGCTAGAGCATTTCCATCAGCATATCCGTAGATAAAAATTATATCTGCATACTCTTCTGAGGTGTACTCCATTATAAGAAGTAAAAGAGTAGAAAATTTTGCAATTTTATAAAGTTTACCACTTACACCTATTCCAAATAATAACTTGTTAACCTAAACGTCAAGTGACACTTAATGACAGCTTTGGCAAACCATACTTCTACTTACTAAAATACAACAAAGATAATCGTCGTACAAAAAATTATCAAGACATTAAATTTTCCATATTAAAAAGATGTCGTGCGTGTATTCAGGCCAATGGAGGCATTTTTGAACATTTATTGTAAAAAATAAATTACTATAAGCCTGATAAAAGTGTATCATTGCGATTTGCTACCAAACAACGACTGGTTAAAAATCATGAACTGTGCTCTAAAACACTTACCTGATTCATTGCTTACTCGTAAAATAAGCGTCGTACAGAAAATTATCAAGAGAGTCATTTTGTTCAAGAATAAAAGTAAGATTCAAAAAAATACAAAAAAAATATCATTGGCTTACCCGTTTTTTTCTTGAGGGATAACCAATGCCATGTAGGTACGCGCACCACTGCTGGATTAGCCGATTCAATTGTTATGGTAGAATACGCGCCTTACATAGCAGCCTACACATGCAAAGTTTCAGCAAAATATATATGCTACTTTTTAAAAAATTGGGAAATTTTATTTTTTGAAATTCAACTTCAACACCCTGTATCTTATTAATGAAGCATTATAGGAATTTTTTTTTATAGGACATACCCTCTCTAAAATTGTTCAAAGAACATGGGGTTTCATTTTTGGTCACCACTAATGAATCACCCTGTATATGCCTATACCTACATGGTTTTTCACGATAGCCTTTGCATTATAATTTTGTGGAGTTCCCGAATACCCTCAGTTTTGAATTTATGGTGTCGGGAATAATTCGCAACTGTCTTTTATTTTTAAATATTTTCAAGGTTAAATCGCTTCCGGTTAAACCGGAAATCGCCATTAACTTTATTAATTTAAATGTAATGCCCTATATCTTAATGCATATTCGGATTCACCATCAAATTTGATAAAGATTCATATTAGGTTTTCCTAACAGCTTCGGTGGTCCAGGGGTCAGAACAAGTGCGTATGAACCGAAGGCCAGTCTGGGCTCGATTTACAGGCTTCCCCTTTCACTTTTTCAATACACGCTGTAAAATTGACATCAACCGAAGTTGCGGCATTGTATTTGAGCAATTTAAATGTCTGCACGTTCCGCCCTTCGGAAGGGGCATAAAGTCGACGGTCTCGTGTCCATGTGATATTGGGCACGTTAAAGATCCCTGCCATCCTTAGAGAAAGGCAGGGGTCCGGCAAAATTTCCAGGATAGTGAGGCGAAACTCCTCCCTGGCGTCGGTAATTGGCCATAGTCGCGGAAATAGGCCGACGTTAAAGTAAAAAAAAGGGTCCCCTATAGCTATCTTTAATTGTTTAATGATATTGTGACATTTGTACATTTTGGGGAACTTCAATCCTTATTTACAGTAGCCTGTACCTACTTTACATGTTTTTTAAGATTGTAGGCTCCAACTTGGAAGCCCTTAAGCACTGAGATAGAGCTTCCATATTGTGTTCCCGAATTACACTTTCATCATTCTAAATGGAGACAAACTTGGACATATTCAATGTTAATGTAAGTTAACAAAGTCAATGGCGATTTCCGGAATAACCGGAAGCGATGTGACCTTGAACATATTTTAAAATAAAAGATGGTTGCGATTTATCCCCGACTCCAGACACCATAAATTAAGAATTGAGGATATTAGAAAACTCTGACTGTTATCGCTGATGTGTGGTCTATGTCTGAGATTGTACGTGGCGCCTGCGCTGTGATCTTCTATTGGTCGGTTTACTGTTCTCTGATTGGTTGTGCCTTCGGACTGTGTCGTGTGTATCGGTCTCCTGTCTTGATCACTGTCGTTTGATAATTTGTCTATTTGTATGGCCTTTATTAAGTTTTGTTTAAATGTTTGTACTTGGATTTGTTCTGGCATTAATTATTTCTTATTGTTTGTTGAATGTAGTATTGTTCCCAGATTTCCATTTTTGTTGTTGTCTTTAACATGTTTCATTAGTTGTAATTGGGTGATGTTTGGTTTTTGGCGTTTTGTGTTGCGAATGTGTGTAGCTACGTTTGATTTGTAGCTAGGTATGTGGATTTTATCTAATGCTGTTATATGTTCCTTGTATCTTGTTTCTATTGATTTTTTTGTCATTCCTATATATTTTTTATTGCATGTGTTACATTCTATTTGATATATTCCGTTTAATTCATGTGGGTTGTGTTCTTGTTTTTTATTTGTTTTGTGTGTATATATATATATATATATATATATATATATATATATATATATATATATATATAATTTCACCATTATGGGTTGGCAGCCAGTTGCAAGATAAAATGTTGTATTATACTGCCGAGCTTTGGGAATTTTTTATTCCTTTATCAAGGCTACAACATGGAACCGAAAAATTACATTTTACATGAGAAAAATTAAAATAGTTCAAATATATACATATAGAGTGAATTTAAAGATTAAACATGAAAAAATTATATAACAAACATTTACAAAATTTTGATGTTGATATGTAACTGAAGTTGATACAAACGTGAATCTTAAAGAATGTGAGCTAACTGAATTTAAATTTGCCTCTGCTTTTATTCAGGAAATAAAGTTATTTTTTATGTTTATTTATTAAATTTTCGTTAAAAAGTAATTGCAAAGTCTTTTAAACAGACTCATATTATTTAAGGTTTCAGAATGGTAAACAGAAACATTACTGAAATTTATATTATAGCCACTATCATGATTATGTCGGACATAGCACAAGTTATTTTTTGTGGTTGTGGACATATTCCCAACTTTTTAAATATAGTTAGATCTATTTTTTTTAAAGCATTTAATTAGAAAGAAGATCTTCCAAGAAAGGGGAATCAATTAGGTCAGTTTGCTCATTTAAAACAAGGTAGCCATTGTCGTGCGTTTTTACTTCTAAAGCTTCAAAAAAGCCAAGTTTGCGCTTGTCATTACAAAAACGTTGTGGCTGTATGCGGTTATTAACTGTGGGTCTATATTGAGTATCAAAAATATGTTTTGCAAATGTATATTTGTCAGCGTTTTATTTCTAGGTGCACAAATATTTTCTTGTATCTGGTATCCGCTTTTGCGACAAAAGAAACATGATTTTTCTATCGCGTTAAATAACAATGCACGTGTCGTGTTGTAAGATTTAAAAGCTACCTTTGCATTTGTACGGGTTTTTAAAATTTTTGAAATGTTTTCTTAAAATGGTTAAAAAATAAGTCATCGAAACATCATTATTTATTATTCTTAATTCAAATTATACATTATGCCATACAAAAAAGCTATGCTTGTGCTTGCACTAGGGCACGATTTTAAACAGTCTCTCCCTAAACGTATAAATGTCAAATTATTTTGCTCTTGTCACTTTTTTTTCTTCAGCTGCGATTTCTATTCCCACCAACATTCCTGCTGCAACCATAGATATTTAAAATCCATTTAATACAAAAACCATTCCTTCTTTCAAACCAAAACTTCACAAAAAAACATTGTTCTGTAGAACCAAAATTTTGACATCTAATATTTGTCTCTAATATTTGGATAAATTAAATTAAGCGCGAATTTGGATTCTTTTCTCTCTAGCATTTTATCTATCATTTTAACGGAGTAGTCATTATTAAATGCTATTTGCTTGTTATTGAAATTTCTTTTTCATAGTTGGTTTCGGATATAGACATTGAGAATGTTTATCTCTATTAGAAAAGGTGTTACTAGAAAAGAACGTAAATGTCATGAAAAGAGAAGAACTAATGTATTCAACAACTTTTAGTTAGGAGTCAGTATTTTTCAAAACCAGCGCGCTGACAATTTATTCATCCCCAAATCATCATGAAAAATTGTCAACACGAATATTTCGCAGATTCCTATTTCATGATCCATAATTCAAAATTTAGTTCGTCGATCCCGCAAAACGATTTCTTCCACTTTCTTGACATCTTCCATTCTTACCTTACAGGTATTTTACATTATGTTTTGAATAACACACCATTTAAGTATCAACCTCGACTTCATGCACACGAGCGAATTCGATTCACCTAATTTTCGGTAAGGTTGTGCAAAACTCGGACTAATGTCACACCTTATTTGATAAAATATTTGCTTAACCAGAAATGGGCTATCACTGAGAAGATAATTGCCCCCCCCCCCCCCCCCCCGAAATAACGAACGCTTTTGAAGTTGCTCTAAAGCCTAAGCAGCAAAGTCACGGCACTTACGATGGTCCAGTGGCTTTACTTCTTGGGTCAACACAATCTTATACATTTGTAAAACCAGTTTTTTTTTGCAAAATTCGTTAAGCTGTCGTACTTGATACCTGACTTTTGAGCACGAGGAATAATCGATAAACTTGGAAGCTTTGCAATGCTATCTTTTACAGCAGCAATGTTTACACTTCTTTCATTTCGAGTCTTGTTGGTATTTCCGCATCGTGAATAATAAAATCCGTTTCAAAATCTTCAACGATTCGAGAATCGCAAGCACAGAAGGGCAATTATCACGTGGAACATAGTTTTCGCGAACTGCCCGTTGAGTTTTTAGGAAAGAACGTTTATTTCAGTCAAATATTTGGATAATAACCAAATGTTGTTGACACTAACTCAAATATCGCCGTTCCATTAGCTAATTTTTGATCGTCCATCCCATAGATGTTAAAGCGATTCATCATATTAAACAAAACACATGAGAACCTTTGGTAGTTATAAAATTTTAAGCATGATTGTCATTTGATTTCAAAATCATACGATACTTGACAACCCTTAATAAGCGATTGTTTCAATGAAAAATCGCTAAAAATAATTTGAGCACGAACAAGTTACTTTATAGAAATTCAACTATTATTGTTGCATTTGGCTCTGTTTAAAAGTTATTGTTTTAGCAGAAGTTTTGTTTATTAATCAAACCGTCTGGACGCAGCAAGTGCGTTATGGTAGTGAATTTTCAAAGAAATTATCTGGCACCAAATATTTTTTATAACCTTTTTCCTATAATATAGAAATCTAAATTTTGGTGTATAGTTTTCCTTTAATGTTATAAACTTGTGTACCAAATTTGATTACCATAGCTTTTTTATTTTTGGAGATAAAATGTTTTTCCGAAAGAAAACCCAAAATTTTCCCGGAAAACTTTCGGGTTTCGATTTTCCAGACTAACGAACTTATCCAAGCCACTTACAAAAGAAAGGTAGGTGCCAAATTTCATTTAAATCCAATTATCTTTTGAGTTATCGGTGTGATATATATATATATATATATATATATATATATATATATATATATATATATATATATATATATATATATATATATAAACCTATAAAAATTGAAACTGACACCGGGTATGGGTTCTAAGGGCCCTAGTTCGCGCTCATTTGATAAAATTTTTGCAAAATTCAAAATTAGGGATCTCCCTATTAGTGATTTTTTTCTAAGAAAATTCACTAAAAATTAGGGACAAAAATTTTGTATTCAAGTTTTTTTTCGATGTTATGTTGGCTTTGAAAGTGTTCGTTTATAAAAATATTATAAGATGAGTTATATTCAATAATTACTGAAGGCTGGTGTAATACGTGCCTAATGACTTATGGAATATTCCCAAGTACCAGTTGCTAATTGCAGTTTATTGTAAGAACAAGATAATAATAGAAATTCATTTTGCAACTATAAAATGCTATTATAAGCACAACAGCATTTATTTAAAAAAATGCCGCGATTGTTGGAATTCAATTAATTAATTAGTTGAAAGAATTTAGGAAATACAATTCTTTTTAATTTGTAATGGGTACTTCGTTTTATCATACATCACAATTAACGACACACAAGCGTTGTTTTGTTTAAAAAAGCGTTATTAAAAAAGGAAATAAAAAGATGTTGGCGAAGCCATTTATACAACTTGTACACTTATAGCAAGATAAAAAAATCTCTGGACGCAGCAAGTGCGTTATGGTAGTGAATTTTCATTAAAATGTTTTTAATAGCAAATATGTGGTTTTTTTTTCAGAAAGCAGGCATCAAATTTGGTTACCAGTATAACCTATATAGTAAAAACAATGTGCCATGTTTCATCAAAATAACTTTATTGTTTGAAAACGTACAGAAATTTCCGAAAGTAAACTTAAAATGTAACCGAAAAAATCCGTTTCTTGGTCAACCTTATAGGTTAATAGCAAATTGAGCTTTTCAAATATGAAGCATTTAATCAAAATTCGATACTATAACGCACTTGCTGCGTCCAGAATTTCTTAACTTACAAACATTCATTATAGCTTGATGGAAAATGCAAAAACATAAGGCGTTTTCCACTAAAAAAAATATTATTTGTATCACCAACGACTTATGGGCCACCCTGTGATGGTAGCAATAATTTTTTAAGGTGTAGCTCAAGACACCGTATAATTAATGTATACAATATTTTTTCATATCTTGTATAATAACGGAGGTATTGAGCTTTATTGTTTTTTACGAAAATTCTACAAAAATTATATACCATTAAACGATAAATTCTATAGCTAAGGCTACTGCCAAGCATCAGAGAAAGGGTCTATTTCAAATGAATTTTCTGGAAATATTTTAGTAAAATGAAGGACGATGACGGTTGAAACTAAGACTTCAGGGTTTGTAAAACATTCTTCTTAAGACATTTCTTTCCAGAGCCCGTATTAGATTCAAGTTCTTTGCCTAAATGTTGCGAATTTCGACGTTTTAAATTGTCACTTTGACGTTTTGAGGAAACCTCCAATTTATTTTTCTTTAAATGCCCATAACTTTTTTGTCTTTTGACCTACAGAGCTAAATTTTGGTACGCACCTCACCTATAATGACATAAACCAGCGCACCACATTTGGTTGCCCTTACTTTGTTAATTCTGGAGATATAATTTTTTTTTTAAGGAAAACCCAAAATTTTCCGGGAAAACCTGGGCCGATTTTCCTGACTAACGAACTTATCCAAGCCATTTGCAAAAGGAAGGTATTCACCAAATTTGATCAAAATCGGCCCATTATTTTTTGAGTTATCGGTGTGATACATATATATATTATATGTTTATATATATATATATATATATATATATATATATATATATATATATATATATATATATATATATATATATATATATATATATATATATATATATATATATATATATATATATATATATATATATATATATATATATATATAAACATATAAAAATTGAAACTGACCCCGGATATGTGTTCTGCGGGGCCTAATTAGCGCTCACTTGAAAAAATTTTTTCAAAATTCAAAAGTCGGGATCTCCTCATTAGTGAATTTTTTTTAAGAAAATTCACTAAAACCACTTTTCACTGATATTTTCCTAAGGATTAGTATAACTCCATATTATAGAGTGGGGGATCAAATTATTCACAAATTATTCTAGTTGCACATGCAAAAATTATATTATGATCAGTTTGAAATTGTATAAATTGTTATATTTTAAATTTATACTTTGATTTGTTTTTGTAGGTGAATTAGCATTTCCAATACAATTAAACATGTTTTGTTTTACACAGTATTATATATATATATATATATATATATATATATATATATATATATATATATATATATATATATATATGTATATATGTATATCAGAAAAAGAAATATACAAAATCTTTACAAAACTCTCCTAATATTGAGTGCAACCTCCTCCTTGGCGTCAGTTACAGCTTGTGCCCTTTTTGGCATTTGTAACATTTGTTTTAATTCTTCGTCGTGATACCAAATTTAAACGAATGCATCTGTAGGATTTTCAATTTAATGAAACACAATGATATCAAATTATTTTGAAGTAACCAAAATTAAGTATCGTAAAAACAATTTGTAACTTTGCCCAGTTTGTCACCGTCATGTGTCAATGTGTTTTTAGCCCATGCCAAACGCTTTAATTTAATGTCTGGAGTCAGACCATTTGACCCTTATTTCTAAAAGACGACGCCTGGTGTGTTTGTTCCTGTCCTGGTAAATGCCAGGAACATTTCGTTCATCTCAAGGCGTAGTGATTCGCTTTCATCCACATTTTCCAGTTCTCTAACTTCCTAAAGGTATTTTTTTACCATTTCGACCCTTATTCGGTTTGCTGTCATGATGAACATTAATATTTCTAAGTAAAGCACCCTTTCTTTGGGAATTGATCAAAAGACAAGCCTCCTTGAGAGTGCTGACTCCCCAATAATGTTCAGCACCGGCGCCCGCGTAAGTCTGAGAACTAATTGATATTAATTCTAGAAAAAGCCAAAAACATTGTCAAACGCGCGCGCTTCTGATCGGCACCAAGCATTTCGTAATCCATTTTTCCGAAAGGTTTCTCATTCCCAAGTCGTAATTAACAATACGAAACATACGTTCATAGTTTCTGTTTTACGTTTCAGCTCAATTTATCAATCTTCTAAGATCATATTATGGACACAGAATCAATGTTTTCTTGAGTGATCACAAAAATTGCTCTTGACATTTGGTCGTACTCTTTTAAATTTCACAACCCAGTTCTTTATAGTAGCATACAAAGGACATTGGTCATCTAAGGTTTCTACCACACCAGCAAAAATTTATTTGCCCCATAACCAGCAAAAATAAATACTTAGTAGCTGACCGAAACTCTTTTTTATCAATTCAAAAATTCACAGTTTCGTCACTATTTAACTTTCGGATGGCAAACTTTGACAGCTTATTTATAATAATAATAATAATAATAATAATAATAATAATAATAATAATAATAATAATAATAATAATAATAATAATAATAATAAAAATAATAATAATAATAATAATAATAATAATAATAATAATAATAACCTTCGTTGCGATCAACACAGATACATAGGCAGTCCAAAACATAATATTATACACAAAATAACCAGTAATATCAATACAAAATGCCTAAAATATATGTAATATGTAGTATAATTAACACTCTACATTAAAACAAATACAAAATAAGAAAGGAGATACACACACACACACACACACACACACACACACACACACACACACACACACACACACACACACACACACACATATATATATATATATATATATATATATATATATATATATATATATATATATATATATATATATATATATATATATATATATGCTTGCCAAGCTATGGCTACTATGGAACAAAGTCACTCACATTTAAATTACAATCCATGAATTCACTGAAAGTGTAAAACACTTTTTGTATCAGAAGGTTCTTAATTTTCTTTAAAAAATGTCTTGTTTAGTTATTTGACTTTCTCTGGAATTTTATTGTAGAACTTTACACCCCAATAAATTGAGTTGTTTTGAGATTTATTTATCCTGTGGAATGGCAATAGAACTAGTTCTCTAGATCTTGTTCCTATTGAGTTACTATCTCACGATGTTTGAAAGCTGTCTATTTTCAGAGACATATTTTACACAGACAAGTATATATGCTGTTGGGATCGTTAATATACCCAGACTTCGGAAACTCTTTCTAGAGATGTCTGTATAACCTATACTGCACAGAATCTTTACTGCTCTTTTTTGAAGTAGAAAGATTCGGCTTGATACTAAACAAAGGAGTATTCCATCAGTCGCTATGCTGTGAAAACTTCCATATTAAGTAAGCAATGCTACTTCATGCGATGCCCCCTTCTTCATTTGGTTTATACCATATGAGGCGTATGCTAGTTTATTTGATGTTTTAGCCACATGCACATTCCAACTTACTTTGCTACCAACATACACCCCCAAGAACTTTACTGTCTTTGGATCTTCATTTTTCCCATTGATAGTAAGTACATTGGTTTTTGATTCATTTAAACTGAGCTTGTTTGTTGTAAAACAGAAGCTCACATCTTCAACTGGTTTTTGTGTTTTTGTCTTCAGTGCAGTCTCCGTATTTCATATAGGCAGATACCATCCGTGCTAACATTGTCTACCAAATCATTAACATACAAGATGAATAGAACCGGTCCCAATACTGAACCCTGCGGTACCCTTAAACCAATGTTCATCAGACTCGAGCTTACACCCTTCCATTCTACCACCTGTTGGTAAAATAATATTTAATAATTCTATAGACACCCAGCTTTCTAAGTAAAAAATCATGAGACAGAATCGAAGGCTTTACTTAAATCACATAGGACCATATTTGCCAATTTCTTTTCATTGTATGCACCTTTTATACTTTTAAAGATATCTAATAAAGCCTTCCTTTTTTGTAACCATGTCGTTTGTAAAACATCATTATAGTCGTTAACACAGCAACTAAGTATGAGTTTGCCAAATGGAAAGTTTCTATGCTAACTGGATATTACTATACCGTACTTTATATATATATATATATATATATATATATATATATATATATATATATATATATATATATATATATATATATATATATATATAATTGTTCAACCTTTATTACTACAATAAAAATATTTGCTGAAATATGTAAGTCAAAGAAACAGTTGGTATCTGAATTTATCTGCAATTTGTATGGTAGTTTTCAATCTTATGTTGTTTTTAACAGACTTTGCAGCTTCATCTAACCCTAGCCAAACATAAAAGATATAATATTCTAAATGTAAACATTCGTTTTGTAAACTATTTATAGCACTTGTACATTTACTTGTATATACTTTTATATATTTTATTGGTAGACGTAGTGTCTAATACCAAAAAATAAAATAATGAAAACTAGGCTAATTTTGTCATATTAGCACAAATTGGAACTGACACTAAAATTTACCAAATATTTTACTATATAAAGGCAATACCTCCAGTTATAAACTATACTTTTAAATAAGCACAATTGCCTTTTTCTTTTAGAAGACAGACTCTTAAAGTGCTTGTTACTAAAATGTAATATACGAGGAGTTAATTTATATGAACTCATCTCAGATATTATTAGAGTTGGAGAAATGCTTAGATTAGCAGACTTGTGCGGTTTTTAAAGTTCGTTCCAGATCTGTTAAACTTCGAACATTGTTAAAGTTATTCGGAGAAAATCTTATTTTGCAATTTTTTATTTCCTTATAACTCACTAAGAAAAAAAAGTTTTATAAATAAGAATTCGAAAAATTCGCTGGTGTGAAACAATTACGCATATTAAGCCATTTCGGTTCATTTAGTTTATGCGAAATGTGTTCGAATTTTCGAATCTCAGACTGGAATTTTGCAGTTTCTGTCTCCGAATATAATCACAACCGTCCAATCATGGCGAATACATTTCCCAGCAATAGTTAAACTGATAGATGACTAAGGTATTCCTAAGTATCATCTAAACATTTGTCGCAAGATAAGCTCTTTGCGGGTATAACACACGCATATTATTGTCAGCCCGCTGAAAGCAGGCACTAACATGCTGCCTATACCTAAACTTTTCATCCATTATTACGCCCAAATTTCGCACCTCATCCAAAAGTTTTAGAGGCTCCTTATTAATCATTACCTTTATAACCAACTTTAGGCGCTCTATAAGACTCCCAGACAAAATAGCAGCCTATTTCTTTACATTTAGACACAGCGGTTGATCTCTAGACACATTGTACAATTAGTCCAGATCGCAATTCACCTTTCCCAACGTGTCCAAAAAATCCGATGCATTGAAGGAAATGTATATGTGAATGTAGCCATCGTACATCTGTACTTTAGAATACTGAAGGATCTTAGGGAAATGATTAACGTAAATACCGAAGAGCAAGGGTCCAAGGACCGAGTACTGTGGTACACCACTTCCTACGAGACGAGCATCCGACTCGCAACTGCCAACTCTTACAATAAGGTAGCGTTCACGCAAGTTATTTCTGATCAAAGCCAAAACCTCCGAGATCATCCCAACAGCTCTCAATATTTTCAGCAGTGTACTATAATTTATGGTATCAAATCCGTTAGCAGCATCAACACCGTCAGCATACCCTGGCCCGCAAAATGTCGTCTGTAAGCCGTAGTAATGCAGTGGCGTCTATGGTTAGGCTGTAACCCAGACTGAAAATCAGACAAGATGTTCTTGTCACTCAAGTAAGTCTAACTTGCGAGTAATAGCTTCGATAGTATGGACAATTTACTGATTATCCGCAGTTGATTCAGATGTATCGGATCTGTTACTGTTGGAAACGTTAACCCAATAGCACATTTGCAGAGTATTGGGAAATAGCTCTCCACAATACAAAAGTTAATTATGTGTTTTATGCAACCAACTATATAGTTGCTACAAAGCTTAATCATAGTAATGCTCAATCCATCACATCCAATTCCATCAGTTTTGATCGCATTTATGTGCTTGAGCGCCGTTTGATCATCGCCCAAACAAAACTGAGACTCACTCCACTTACCGCCCCGTAAAATACACACGCATTGATGCTGTAATGTGGTTTCATGTATGTTCAGGTAATGTGGTTTTGTGTATCTTCTAATATGTGCTGGTTTGTTGTACAAATGGCACAGCGTGTAATTAAAAATATAGATTTTTTCATCTCTATGTGTACTATAATAAATACGTAGCGTTCCATATTTGATGCACGCAAATCCCCCAAAACCCATCTACATCAAACAATCTGAAAGCTTCGCTCGTAATGTACAGCGACTCCAGCCTTGCTTATGAAAAAACCATTAATTGTGGGCACCAAAAATAATTTCTCGTCTGCATATGTCGAAAATTGTCGTTAAAAAACTTAACCACAAACTGTTTGTTTTTAAAGGAGACTCATTCAAATCTTATCTGAAAATGCTCCTGAGCGAATGATTGCTGTAATGCTTTTCGTTACCTTAGTGGCGAGAATTTTCAGATAAGAACTTGAATAAGTCTCCTTTGGAAACAAGCCGTTTGAAATTTAGTTCTTTAAACGACAATTTTTGACCTATCCAGACGAAAAACAATTTTTAGTGCCCATAATCATTAATGGTTCTTTGATAAGCAACTTGATTTTCAGTAAATTATGCTGTCAAATGTTATTTTTACAACGATTAGGATTTGGATCACTTTTGACCCCGCGCTGTATATTGATCGTTTATTCTGCGTCAACTTTGGTAACTAAGCACTTCTGTCTGAAGCCCTTTTTCTGTAATCATCCTGCAAATGAAAAGGATAAACGAAAAATTCAAACACTATCTTGTAGCTTGGGTCTCATTGCATCATATTGTAAGTTGAAATTTGAGAAAGAAATTTGTTTTCAAACGGGAGCTTCTTGACGGTTTAGACAATTTTCAATGTGTTATTCAATACTCTCACATAGTGAGATGTAACACAGGAGTTGCCATCTCGTTGCGGAACCAAGTGGTATGTTGTCCAAATAACACAAAATGTTATAAAATAGAGACTGTACAACCAACTAACAATTTTGTAAATTGTCAGCCCTGGCCCATTTCTCCGCTAATATAGGGACAATTTATGTAAGTCTAGATGTATTCTCACCACAATCAGTACCGTAGACCGGTTTCGCTCTAATCAGAGCTTGTCAGTACGGTATACTAATTGCAGCGAGAAAACACCTATGCGGCTATGGCAGCCAACCTCACACAGGAGTCGCCATCTTGTTGCGGAACCAAGTAGTATGTTGTCACGACAGCTCCAAGTAACACAGAATGTTATAAAATAGAGACTATGTACAACCAACTAACAATTTTGTAAATTGTCAGCCCTGGCCCGTTTCTTCCATAATGCAATTAATATACCGTACTGACGAGCTCTAATTAGAGCGAAACCGGTTTACGGTTCTGATTGTGGTGAGAATACATCTAGCCTTACATTCAACACCCTGTATAAAATGTATGTGAAATACATGATATTTTATAGAACAACGCCGGGCTAACAGTAAAAGGGTCGTGTTTGCGAACGCTTTGCACAGAGTTCAATTTGATCGTGGCAATCGAATCTTACATCAAATTTAAAAAAAATCACTAAAAGGGCAAAATTTTGTGAGCGACGCTTTGAATGTTGAGTACTGTATTTGCAAATTTCGGACAGGCGATACTGGTCTGTTTTCATTATAGACGCCAATGTTTTTTGGAGGAAATTATGTCAACCTAGAAATAAACAAATATGTACACATACAAGGTGAGTCGAATTCCTTTCCATTGGTATCTCAGAAACCATAAGACAAACCAGGTCAGTTAAATTGGGCAAAATTGCATATTTTGAGGCTCAATGATATGACGGCAACAGGTTAGACTTAGGACACTTCGCTCCTGAAATATTTTATTTATTTATTTAATTTATTTGATTAATTACAACCCATCAGAAAAATACTAAAAATAGCGTTCTTAACTTACAGTTATAAAGAAAAATAAAGATACAACAGAAAAAAAGTTAGGACAGCTCAGGTGCAGAAATTATAAACAAACAATTATCAACAAAGTAAAAATAATCAGCAAACAACTACATGATGGAAAATAGATGAGCATTGCACATTACATATGCTGACATCTCAGATGCACTATCACACATAATCTCAACATCATTGACAAGACAAACGTAGAGAAATTTGCACATATGATATATCGGCGATTCTAGCATAATATCTGTTTTGGCTGTGGGCAGATTAAAATATTTACTGTTCGTAGTAAACACAGTATGAGCTCTTAAATTACTTTGTTAAAGTAGTCCAGGTTCATCAATCTTGTTGGAAAACATTGTTCGAAGAAAACTTATCAGATAGCAAACTCTTATAACTTCTAGAGAATAAATATTAAATCAATTTTTAGACTAAAAAGAGACGAAAACTCCAAAACCCTTCATAAGGAGGGAAACAATTAAGGACACAAATTGACACTTATATTGGAAACTGTAATAGAGATAGATTTCAAAATGCTAATAATAAATCTAAGACCATTTGGAAATTGATACATTCGAATGTAAAAACCACGAAGATTAATAAAGGAGCAAGTACACTAGATGCAGATTTTCTAAATTGAGATAAAATTTAAAATGTTATAAAAAATCTAAGACCATCTGGAAGTTGATAAATCCGAATGTAAAAACCTTGAGTATTAACCAAGAGGCGAGATGTACACGAGATGCACTTTTTCATTGTCAATTTTCAAAATTGGTGAAAATACTTTTGTGCTAGTAGAAACAGTTCAGAAAAGTGCTATTCCCATATAAAAAATATCAAACTACGGAACCATCGGCCAATGTTTCTCGAGGATACATCCTCACGTGAAATTATACAGGTGGTGTTGAAGACGAAAAATAGGTCAGATTGTGACATATTTGGATCACAACTATTAAAAATTGCAAAAATAATTCCTCCCCAAAAAAATGGCGATATGAATGACTGCAACAATTATAGACTAATTTGTATTCTTATTCCTATAATCTCTGAAGTTTTAGAAGTACTTGTTAAAGAGAGATTATCAAGCTATATTGATAGGCAAGAAATCCTTAACCATTCCCAGCATGGATTCAGTACGAATAGATCAACAACTACCGCGATGACATATATGTTGACTTTATCTTACAAGCACTTGATAACAATGAAAATGCCGAGCTATCTGGCTGTGATCTTAGCAAAGCCTTTAATATGGTAAACCACCAGATCATCGTCTCAAACTTGGAATATTATGGGATGAGGGGCAGAATAGGAACACTTTTACAATCCTATTTGAAGAACACAGTGTAGTTGGTTGGCTGGCAAAATGCCACGTCTAATTTCAAACAAGTAAACTTCGGAGATCCACAGGGCTCTATACTAGGACCAATGTTCTTTCTATTATACATAATCGGTTTGCCCGAAAACATCAGGGCAGACAGAGTTTGCATCTTCGCAGGGGACACGACAATTATTAATGAAGCAGCTCCAGCACCTATAAAACACAATTCATTAATCTCTCCAGTAAGTGCAAGCATGGGTTAAAACAAACAAGTTGTTGCTTAATACAGGAAAAACATCAAGACTTCTAATAACAATCATATGTATCATCTACTGAACTCAGACGAAGATAATAATGTTCTAGGTTTTCACATGGATGGTTGTTTAAACTGGAAAAGCCACATAGATTAAATGTGTAAAAAATATCTTTAGCCATCTACTCAATCCGTAGAATAAGAAACCTTATAGATTAAGACACTGCAAGGGTTGCTTACCATACTCACTTTCAAAGGATATCCATGGAGCCTGTCTTTCTGCATGCGAAAACAACCATCAAAGCGATTGCTAACGTTCCTCAGGACCACAGTTGTATAGAGGACTGTTCCATAAATATACAATCCTTACCCTATACCAAAAAGTTGTATAAGTACCTGTCTTCTTTACGTTTATAACCAACAAGCCAATTTAAAAAAAGATGAAAAACGCGAATATTAGAAGAAAATCACAAAATTAATCTTTTTACATAACTTCGGAACTGCTAGAAATATTACAGATCTAAAGCCAGATTTAGGATAAGCTTAAAAATTACACAAGTTTGCCAATTTAAGCATTTCTCCAACTATAATAGTTACGGAGATAACTGTAGTGAGCCAATATAAACTGACACCTGTATAAAATATAAACTAAAGAAAAATAAACTAAAAATAGCAGAATATTGAAAGGGTGTACAAATATTAACTACTTTCGAAAACTACCTTATGTACTCGTAAGTTCTATTAATGACTGTTGTATGACCAAAACGTTTAACCACTTAAATTATTTATGTTAAATTAATCTACAAAAAATCTATAAAAACTGTTGATGTTAGATAAAATATAATGCATGTTATGTTTTCTCTCATACAGTATAACCATAATTCAATGTTTTTAGGCAACCATCCATGTTCAGTGTTCAGTAGTACACAGATAAGATTAAAATAGAAGCAGTGTCATTATTGTTGTTGTATTAAATAATAACCGCGAATGTTTATCATTAACAAAAAGACAGCATCACACCATAAAATTTATCACCATTTTATAAGGTGATTTAGGTTTTATCTATATGACTTTGGAGGGATAGAAATTAAGAATTTAATAAATACAAACTTTTTCCTACAAACTTTTTAATTTCAGTGCTTTGAAGCTTTCAGAAAGATTTTCTTATATCTTCCGTACAAATGAAGAAATTAAAACTATATTTGATATACTTATGTTCACAAGCAGGTAGACCACTGCAAACTCTAACGATAGTTTTTTTGTTTGTTGACTGATAGAAATAAGAGATATTCTAACCATAAACTATTAAGCAAAAGTGGTACGACTTTCATTGTGGGAGTTATGGGAAAAAAATTATAAACAGAACACCGTGGTCAGTATCACTGATCGAGAATCAAAAATACATGCATTTGCTAAGAAGCAAACGTAAAGTTTTTTTTTGTTGACATTGAAAAGGCTTGCTACATGACCTGGAGATTTGCCATATCAAAAAAGTGGGATCTAGGAGCATTCAGGGTCACGTCATTAAATTTTCAATAAATTTCCTACAGAACAGAACTTTTAGAGCTCTATCTGAAAAAAACATTCTACAGATGGATTATCTCAAGACTGAATAATAAATTCTACTCTATTTCTTGTTGCTATTAAATGATTCAAACAATCCGGCTGCGAGTTTAATTTCGCCTTTTTGTGACCGCCTTGGCAATTTCAGTTATAAAAAACGTAAATCACCTTCGCAGTATGCTCCAAACTGCTGTGTAAAATTTATAATACTGCGAGCAAACCCACAATTTCAATATAATTTGATTTGGTTCCAGCAGGATGGAGTACCAGAACATTACCAAATAAATGTCTCGCAGTTCCTCGACTTAATATTTCCAAATCGGTGGATAGGAAGGCGGGGATCGTTACAATGGTCAGCACGATCACTCAATTACTATTACACTATTAGACTTATTCTTGTGGGGTTGTGTGAAAAGTATGGTATACAAAATTAAACCACACGATTTACCTGCTTAAGAAGAAGAATAACGATTGCGATTATAGGTCGGTCACGCTTCAGATGTTGATTAACGTTAGAAAACATTTTTATTTGCGATTAGGGTGCTGCCAAGACGTTAGAAGCACGCATTTTAAACATCTACATTAAGATTGATGTGTTTTTAATTTTTTCTCATTATCAAGAATGAAATGCTATTAGTTATTAATTTCTTAGTGTATTATAGCGAAACTAGTCAATCAAATGAATTCCTTTTTTTACTGTTATTTTTAGTAATAAATTTTAAAACCATAGCATTTTTCAATATATAATGAAGAGATCTTTCAAATGAGGTATCACAAATCCTTACTAACTATTTACACATTTGGAGGTTGCAACGGTCATTTGAAGGGGGTTGGCTGTAGGCGGTAAAGTTTTCACGTTGCAGGATGTAATTTTTTAATCTAAAATTGACGTGTGTCAGGATTTATTATAAATTATATGCACAATAATTGTGATAGGTACTGCATTTATTCCATTTGGCTGTTTGACACTGTATGTAGAATTTGGACTGTAACTTAGAGTGGTAGTTACCTTCCCGTGGACATCGAAATCAAGAGTCATTGTTTTTAATAACTAGTACACCTAGAAAAGGAAGTTTGTTAACTTCTAAGTCGTGGGTGAATTTTATTGAAACAAATTGACAGTTCAGTTCAATATTTTAATAAAATCATCTATTTTGCAAATATCTGTGTAAAACACTGCAAAAATGTCGTCCACATAACGAAATCATTCTCTAGGAAAATACTCATTTTCAATATACCATCATATATGTACTTATAAATAATCTATGTAATGTTTTAGTTGTGTTGCTGCTAATAACCCTACGTGGTTGACAAATCTTTGTTTTAATCAAATAAAAAATAAAAATCGAAGAAATAAGTACAAACAATTTAATTTTTGCAACAGTTTGAGATATGAAGATCACAAAAACTTAAATAAATGTTGTATAGAAAATTGTCTTTTTAATTTTTCATAAGACCGTATTACATTGTTTAATAGTGTATGGTTAAGATAATCGATATCTTCATCATTGGTTAGTAAAAAAAATATAATATCTTGACATTTTATGTTACTGTATAAGTCTGTAAAATGTACTTAATCTAGTTTCTAATTTTTCATTGCTATAAAAGAAATAAAATTTATTTTCTTTCTGAAAACTTTAACTCCTGCATCTTTTTTATAAGACCCAGAAATAAAAACTTTAGTAAACAACAATATTTTTTCGCAATTCTATCATCTCCTAAGGTTATTCAGATAAAACGATACTTGACTCACTCTATATAGATTTTATTAGTTCAGTGCTGCATATTCATTGCCTTACGACTGAAACAAGAATATGTATATTTAGAAAGTAAAATAACAGAAATACAGATAAACCTAATAAAAAATACATGTATTAAACTGAGATGTGTTAATACTATTAGCTTTTATACTTACTGATGAAGCAAATAAAACACTTTTAGCTATATTTTATGCTCTATAATGTTTTAGTTAAGTTCGCCATTCTTTTCTTATCATACGAAAACAAGATGCCTCATTACAGCTAAGTAAGAATTCACATTCTTCCAAAATGAGTGCAATAAATAATAATTTTAATAGGATATTTGTTAAATATTTTTTATGGCAAGCTATAGGCTAATACTCTAGCTGTCTTGGCTCAAACTTAAACAAAATATTTACCTGAAATCATATCATAAAATAACAAAGCACGATTTATTTGTATTTGTAGTCTATTAAGATCAATATGAAATACTTTGTTGTAATTTAAAAAAGCTATTTTAAGTGGTATTTTCCAAACATATCATTAATGTTTTTTATTGACTTTTTTTGTCGACTTTTCATTATAATACACATATGCGGCTTTAAAACATAAGAAACATACTTTTGTCATAATAATTTACCAGCAAGCCTTCATTAATAGCTGTTTTAAAAACGTGTGATTATAATCACATGTACTTAAGATCTAATGTATTCTCTTTAACCGACCATATAAATCAAAATACTTAAGTATTAGTTATAAGATTTGGAATTTTATACAGTACATAAATTTACACTGTAATAACAATTATATGAATATTATATATTTATAAAAATTTGATTTATTTAAAACATTCGACAATCAAAATTATACACACTGCGATAAAATAATAGGTACAATTTATGTCTCGATGTTAAATGTCATAGAGAAATAACTAGTTGAGCAATATAAATGGAAATGAATGTTAATAAATTAAAATTAAAGTAATATAAAACTGAAAAATGCCTTTATTATTACCTACCTACTGTAAATATATTGTTAAAAAAATCATAGCCCCATGGCTTTTGGCATATATACAGATAAAGAGGGTTTCTTACTAAGTGTGCAATATTTTACAAGGTGATTTTTCAAGTAATTCTAAGATAGAACATTCTTATAAATATGTGGCAAAAACGTAATTTTAGTATTTTGTAAAACTAATTTTTGAAATTTTACACATGTGCTACGCTTTAAGGTACCTACCCACTAAGCATGGTAACTTACAAATGCTTACCGCAATGTTAGGTAAGTTACCATTAAGCAAGTTAAGTTTGCAACATTTCTAAATGTTTGCAACCAAAAAACCAATGCAAACTTACAAATGAAACTTTAACATAACTTTCAAATATAATATCTCCTTTGCTGGCTTGTTGGTTTTCTCCATTTGTAAGCTCACGTATAGTTACAATTGTAATGTTTCTGAAAGTTTATTTTGATTTGTAAACATTTATTTGAATTGCCTCCATTTTCGTGATCGTGTATGTTCGATCGCATGTCATCGTCGTCCAATAGCAACATCATCGCCAACAGCGACCTGACTCTGACAAAGCGCCTGGCACTAATGATTAATGGCGGATTGTTGTTTCTTTTTATGATATCATCATCATAACCTGTTATTTGATCTATGTCTATTTATTTTTCTAAAAGTTTTAAAGATTGAACAATCTTATTGTAGCCTGAATTGTCTGAATTTTGGTTAATTAAGTAATTCGTTGTCCGGAGTGTGGGGAATGAAACATGGAGTATATCGACAAACATGTCAGGTAAGAATCCCTAAACTAGGTATATACTAAGTAAATACATGTGTGAATTCAATAAAATTAGTCACTTTTCTGTAGCATAATTAAATGTTGGTTTGTCGTTATTGGTGAATTATTTTTAAATGTCTGCTCCTTTTTATATTTGTTTCTTTTTATGAAATCTAGTAAACGAAAAAGAAAACCGAATTGCTAAATATGAATTTTGTTATGTCCTTAGAAGCAGCATGGAGATGTCGTCTTACCTTGTCAGACCAATTCATTTTAGAACGTTAAATGACATGATTGACCTATGGAAGCAGGAGGCTTATCCAGAGCAATCGACATTATAAGAACAGTGGAACAGTACAGTACCCATCTAGCTGCCAGGATTGCTTATTTTTTTCATTGTCGCAGTATGCTATCGTATGAAACATTTATATGGGTTAACTCGTCAGCAGCGGAACATGTGTTTATCATGCAAAAAAAAACAATGAGGACATTGTGTGCGTAGGTCCAAGAAAAAGCAGCTCTGCTGTATTCGAGGTCAATGGGAAATCAAAATAAAGGATTGATTTTGACCAAATTTGTTGCGTGCGTCTTTTGAACACTCTCACATGAGTCTGTTACACGATTTCTGAGTTGTTGACTTTGAATAGGTCTTCAGACATTCCCAAAAAATTTAACCCAAATTCTTAAGTTCTGGTGACCTAGACGGCCACGGTTGAGGTCCTTCCTGACTCATCCATCAAGTTTTAAGAGTTTGGTTTAAAAATTATTGGGCTCTATGCTAAAATTAAAATGTACCTGCGCACCGTCATGCATAAACCACATTTCCCTTCTAAGTAAAGCCGGCACATTTTCAAGTAAAACGGGACAATCTTCCTCAAGAAACCGACAACAACTGGTACTATTGAGTCTTCTAGGAAGGAATAATTGACCAGAAACTCGGAAGATTCCAGTCCATACGTTAAAGAAAAACTGTTCTTGAAAATGTAATTCTCCAATTGAATATGGATTTTTTCAACTATAAGTAATTTTTATAAAAATTGCATATAGCGTTGTGTGCAAAGTTTGCATCGTCAGTAAACATGATATTTTATTTGCAAACCAAGGACTTTAAATGAGTCTGAAAAAGTCACTGACAAAGGTTAATATGTAGCGAGAAGACTGAGGGAGATGTGCTAATACCCCTTAAATGTGGTAAGGATATAACAATTTATCAATAAGGATTTTCCATTGCTGGATGTGAGAATATTTAGCGTCAACAGTACTCTCCTGGGGCTTGTTTCTGGATATTCACCAACTTGATTAAGAACTGCTTCCTCAACCTTTGGTGTCCGTAGTGTCCTGGCATTCCTGAAAGATGGCTGGCTCTCTTGAAAGTTTCCGTTGCACCTAAGCGAATATGTGTCGTGGAAAATGCTTTTGAAATGGCAATTATTCGATTCACATATAGTTCCTGATACAACTGCTTAGCATCAAATAAAATATATGTTAGCTGGCCCTGTATTTGTAAAATCTGTCATTTTCTGAATCACAATAATTTTCTTCAAATTACACGTCAAATTATTCACTTAAAATATGACAGCTGAGTAATATTATTTCTGTATTTCAATTTGTCATTTTTTACGATAAATTTACGCAGATGAATAGTTTGCTGAATAATGCAAAAAATGGTTACATATATGAAAAAAAGCAAGATAACATGAAGTTTTAGAAGAATATAAGGAACTCCGCTCCAAAGAGAAAGAATCAGTGCCATTGTAAATCGTGTGAGCCAAATTGAGCACGATCTCTGAAAAGACAATAACCTGTAAAAATGAAGGGTTTTAAATATATTAACTTGTAAGTACCTTAACGCATAGCACATGCAAAAAATTCAAAAATTACTGAAAAAAAGTCTGGATAAAGCAAGTGCCTTAGGGTAGTGAATTTTTATAAAAATGTTTTTAATAGCAAATATGTCTTTTTTTTAAAGAAAGCAGGCATCAGATTTGGTAACCAGTATAACCTGTATAGTAGAAACAATGTACCATATTTCATCAAAATACTTTTTTATTGTTTGAAAATGGACAACAAATTTCCGAAAATAAACTTAAAATGTTCCCGAAAAAACGGGTTTCCTGGCCAACGACCCTTATAGGTTAATAGTAAATTGAGCTATTCAAATTTGAGGCGTTTAATGAAAATTCTCTACCATAACGCAATTGCTGCGTCGCGAATTTATTTTCTTTACAAACATGCATTATATTTCGATGGAAGATGCAAAAATGCAATAAGGCGTGTTCTATTTAAGAAAAATAAAAAAAATTGTATCACCAACGACTTATGGGCCACCCTGTGATTGTAGAAATGATTTTGTAAGATGCAGCTCAAAACACCCGTATACAATTTTTCTCGTATGTTGTATAATAACGGATATATTGATTTTTTACGAAAATTCGCTAAAAATTATATACCATTAAACGAAACTATAACTAAAACTACGGCCAAAGCATCAAAGGAAAGGGTCTATTTGAAATAAATTTTCTGGAAATATTTTAGTAAAATGAAGGACAATGACGGATGAAGCTGAAACTTGAGGGTTTGTTTCGTCTTGCTTAATTTTCTCCACATAAATGTTCTCAATTTTTACGTTTCATCTCGCCACTTTGACGTTTTAAGGGGAAAATCCCAATTTGTTTCCTTTAAATGCCTATAACTTTTTTGTCTTTTAAGTTACAGATCTAAATTTTGGTACATAGGTTACTTTTTAGTGAATTTTCGTATTTACTAACGGGTAGATCCCGACTTTTGAATTTTGAAACATTTTCTTCAAAACAGTGCAAACTAGGACCCTTAGAACCCATATGCGGGGTCAGTTTCAATTTTTATATGTTCATTATACATATATTGTATTAATATTTAAAAATATTAAACCTGAAAAGGAAAACTTAAGAACTATAAACTAACAATATATCTAGCTAAAACTAAAAGAGTTCTGAGTGCAGTGCCATACAGCATTGACGTATCCATAATCCATATAAGTCCAATCTGAGGGGAAATTTGCGGCACATTTTGAATCCAATCAGTTTTTGTTCAACCGAAGTACAAGCACCGTATATAGGCAGGTAGTAGCTTGGGTGATACTAACTCCAGTGGAAAGATGAGATCCACAGAACCGTTTGAGTATGAGCATTGCCAATGGAGTCTTGAAAAATCTGAAAAGTAGAAATAAAAATTAAGGCAACAGTAACAAGAAATCTAAAACACCAAGTTTAAATTATTAATCAAATGATGTTATTTATAATTGGGGAAAGTTAAAATGAGTAAAGCGATACATATACACTCACAATACACATATACATCCATCTAAAATACACAAGCTAACATTCAAAAGAAATGTAAAAGTAAAAATAATATACAAGATCTTACCGAACATTGAGGCGATCTTCTATCCAGAAGAATTTCTCAGTTTTTGTATCATTGTCATAAATGTTCCAGTTTTCTTTGATCCAAATAGATGGAGATCTGTGAATACAAAATAAAAAGATAATTTAAAAACAAAGTATTGTAGAAAAGAAACCTACAAAAGGAAATATCAAGTAAAAATGCTGAGCGCAGCTTGATAGAAGAACAGTTTAAGGTTCAAATTAATTTAAATATGAAAAGGGGTTTCCCAAATAAATAATGATAATTAACATTGTTTTGTAATCATAAATATAAGGAAGCTATAACAGTAAAGTGAAAGTCCAAAAGAACTAGGTCAAGGTCATATATATACTTTCAAAGTCCAAAGGTGTTTACTTGCACAATTTTTATCACAAATAAAGTGTTAATACAATAGACAGTGTTTTGAACTGCAAAAGTAATCGTAGTGTTTTTGTTAGTTAATTTCTAATTTAGATTTTCTGTTAATAGTTTTTGGGATGTGAAATCTAAAAAAAGTTCAATGTGATATAAATTTATCACACAACAGCTTATAAAAGGAGTAATAGCCATTAAATAACTAGTAAAAGCAAGCTAGATAATTTTCTATGTAATTTCAGGCATTTAAACCAAATACCATGAATAGTTTTTTTTTAATTTATAAATTGCAATAAGTATCTCAAAGCATTTAAGTGTAGTGAAGTTTTAAAATAGTCAGATAAAATCTAATCCAACTCTAAAACATATGAAAATAGGATCAAACAGCTCATAAAGCGTTGTAGGTTGAAACAACAGTTGTATTTTGAACGTGTAATATGCTAAAAGCTTCAAATTTGCATATAAACTTAATATTTGTAAATATTTATAAAATTTGACATTAGAGTTATAATATATCAGATCGGACTGGCGTAAATGTTCGAGCTTGGACTCGAAGCGGTCTCTGATATTCAAAAAACAGGGTATTTAACAAACAAAATGCTTTGATGTCAATTATTTGACGTCGAAGACGAAAAATAATTGATAGCTCTCTTCAATTTTTAGCGTCCATAAAGTGCAGGCGTTTTTAGATGGCGTTCTCCACAAAATTATTATACATTTTAGGTAATTAAGTATAAAATCGACAACAAAATGTGTGCTGAAGATCAATGACCGTTATCAGAATGTGTTAAATGAAGCTTACATGAATTTAATGTAAAATTATAACTGCAAGAAAACTAAATATAAAGAACATAATTGTTGCTAATAGCAACCAAACCAGCATAGAAACGAGCGATTACAGTTGCTAGGGAGAAAATTTGTACGAGATTATTTAATAACCACATGGAAAACCAGTAAGAAAACAGTGCACCATACTTTATCATAGTCAAGAATGATAAATGTAAATGGTAAAACTACATGTCATCAGAAATGACAATTTAAGTGGAGACTACAGGTACTCAAACCCTATAATAATAATAAGCAGTTCATAAAATATGTCAAGTATTTAACATTTATGTTATTTGAATTGTAACAATTAATTTAATAACTTTGAAAGAAAGTTATCTCTATAAAATTCATTTGATATTAATTTTGTTGTTGTTAAGAGTGCTGTTTTTTTATAAACTAAGTATAAAGGTTTACATCATTGTTGTATATTTGAGAAAACCCTGGGAAAATTTAAATATTCAATATCAGTCATTTATAAAATATAAATCTAGATTTTGGGAGCAATGAACCTTTTTGAATTAAAACCCTGAGTATAAGAGTTGCCGACGTAATTTGAATTCCGAAAATATTGATTAGATATAATTAAAAACCAAGTTGTATTTCTTTTAGGCAGTTGGGGACATTCAGAAATATAGTTAATTTAGTATATCATTATATGCAACTGTACATACACATACATGCAATAAGGGTAAAGGAAATTGGAAATTTTAAATGTTATCTCATATAAACTACTACAATTTGCAATATATATATATATATATATATATATATATATATATATATATATATATATATATATATATATATATATATATATATATATATATAAACATTTTAACTGATCATGGAAATGGGTTCCAGAGGCCCTAATTCGTGCTCATTTGAATAAATTTTCCGAAAGTCTCACCATGGATACCTCTCTAATAGTGTATTTTCTTAATGAAAATTCACTAATAGCAAACCAATAAACAGCTGAGTCTGACGAAAGTGACCTACTACGCAAGTCAGTCTACACAATTTGTATTGGGTAACTATCGAAATGACTGTCCTGAAACCGTTCAAGAACGAACGAACACAAGTTTAGTTGGAAGTTGGACCGCCGTAATGATCGTGCAATAAACGAGCATCTATTGATTGGAACGCGATTTATGTATTGCGCATGATTGTTACTGTTAAACGGTTTCTTGCGGGATTGGAACAAACCTTAACAAGATATGGTGCAGTTCATATAACTATGTGCGTTACAAATTGTGTAGACTTACGTTCAGAATGATTAAACAATTAACATATTGACTTGAGACACTATAAATAGGTAATAGTATGAGATTAACAATAGAGAAACTATTTTCATCGGAATTTATGATTTGTTTTAGCAATACCAAACACATAATAAAAATATTATTTCCTATTCACTATTATAGCACATAATATAGCCCTGGAGATGCATATCCATTAAATGGTTCATTGTTCGGTGCGATGTTGTATATGCAACCAAACATACAGATGACGTCACAACTTCCTGAAATTATTAATTATTGGAGCAAGGCCATCTCATCAACCGCCATAATTGAGGTAGCTTGTTCAGCTCAAATCAATTGCCTCTGTAAATAGAAGAAGAAGAAAGTAGTCAAGCAATATTTTGAGATTATTAAAATAGGTTATGTTCTCTTTAGTTTAATTTTACTTTTTAACCTTTGGATCGAATAGTCATAAAATCATAATAGTTATCAAGTCGATATCATATTAAGTTCTTACCTTTTGTACAAACTAAGTTTCTAAGCGTTGACAATGTCTTTAATGTGTAGTTCCATTAATAAGTTATGTGGCCACCTAAAAATATTGGGGATACCGGTACGCTACTTAAATTTGTTAGAATATCAAAGCAAAAATTTGTTGAAAAAAAATGGTGTAGCTATACAAGATTTCGTAATGATTGACCAAAATGGGGCTAATGATTTAGCAAAATTTAATGTGAATGAATATGTTGTTAAGGCACAAATTCTAGCTGGAGGTCGTGGTAAAGGACATTTTAATAATGGTTTTAAAGGAGGTGTCCATATTACTAAAAATAGAGACGAAATTAAAGATATTGTAGACAAAATGCTGGGATACAAATTAATAACCAAGCAAACACCTAAAGATGGCATCGAGGTAAAAAAGGTGATGATCGCAGAAAGTGTCAACATAAAAAGGGAAACATATCTATGCATTTTAATGGATCGTCAGAAAAACGGACCCGTTTTGATTGCTTCACCAGCAGGTGGTATGGATATAGAAGCTGTGGCTGAAAAAACTCCACATCTCTTGAAAACAGTACCGATTGATATTTTTGATGGCATTAGTCTACAAATGGCCAATGAAGTAGCAGAGTTCTTACAGTTCAATGGTGCATTAAAGACAAAAGCTGCTGAGCAAATAATTAAGTTGTGGCACCTGTTTTTAAATGTTGATGCCACACAGTTGGAGATCAACCCTTTGGTTGAAACAGATGATGGTAATGTGATAGCAGTTGATGCCAAACTTAATTTTGATGATAATGCTAAGTTTCGCCAAAAAGAGGTATTTGCTTTAGAAGACACATCAGAGGGTGATCCAAGGGAAGTAGAGGCTGCCAAATACAATTTAAATTATATTGGAATGACTGGCAATATTGGTTGTTTAGTTAATGGTGCTGGGCTTGCTATGGCCACCATGGATATAATTAAGCTGCATGGTGGTGAACCAGCCAATTTTCTTGATGTTGGGGGAAGTGTTAAAGAAGAACAAGTACGAGCTGCTTTTAAAATAATAACATCTGATGAATCAGTAAAATCCATTTTGGTGAATGTTTTTGGTGGCATTGTTAACTGTGCTACTATTGCTAATGGTATTGTAGGAGCTCTAAATAACATGAAACTCACAATTCCCCTTATTGTAAGACTGGAAGGTACAAATGCTATTGAAGCTAGAAAAATTATCCATGAATCAAAACTTAATATCATAACTGCCCATGATCTTGATGATGCCGCTCAAAAAGCTGTACAAAGTCTCAAGTAAACTATGAAAATTGTTTATAGTTGCATTTATACATGTATTACATAATATGCTGGTTATTTTCATTGTTTACAGATGTTAATTTTTTATACCAAGTTGACTGAACAATAAATATATTTATGTATATAAATAGTGGTGTTCCTTTTAATGAGTGAAGATTGGAACCTGTGATGAGCTCTGATGAGTACAATTTGGAGAACCCAGTTCACCACAATATAGTTTTCAGACCTGTTGATTGACCTGACCTGATCTGGCGATTGTTTCATTAACAGAATTAGCATCATCAGAGGGATGATAAACTAGCTAGTTTATTTATCCTGCTGCTGATGCTAATAAACTTTATTAGAAAAACGATGGTCAGGTCTTAAAACTATATTATGAATCAGGTTCTCCAAATTGTACTTATGGTGTTGCTTTTATTTTAGGCAATATTGAAGCAGTGGGGTTTTAATTTTTAGTTCACTTATTTGAAATAACTATGTTTAGGAAGAGCTTAACTACTTCCAGACTGCTGTCCATGACGATAAAGTTTGCAATTTATGTGCAACTACTGAAGAAGACGGCAAGTATGTTTGGTGAAACATCTAGCAATACACTGAGTTCAACAACACCAGCTGTGAGAGTATAAAATCATCAACTTTGCAAATGACTGTCAGGCATACACTCTGTGTTGATATTATGTGTTTAAATTGTTTTTAGTCAAGGTAGGTATGTCTCCATAGATTATTTACATATATTTCACATTTTTAAGTATACATTTTATTGTTTAGTGTATGTAGTGAGAACTAGCAAGTTGCCTTAGTACCTTATAATTAACAATACATACTATTTCTAACAGAAATCTGTGGTAAAAGTAAAGTTTGTTCTGTAGAGAGCAACAGTAAACATTTACAGATAAATCTGCTTTGTACCTGGAAACATTTATAAGATATAAATTAGAGGTGTACGAACCCATGTTTTGTTCGAACCGAACTATGAACAAACCCAAGCAAATATGTTGCCTCGAACTTCGAACCTCTGAAATAGTATGTCTAAGGTTCACAGTCGAACTTCGAACTTTTTAGAAATTCAAAATCGAACATCGAACTACCCAAAATGCTTCAGTGTTCATATATCATTTCCTTAAATACAAAATTTTGGAATATTGTAACATACAATATTTGATATGTAAAAGATTCCCACTCTTTTTACAAAAAGGAAGGATTCGACAAATTTGCAGGTTGATTGGGTGAAAATGCCTTCTGGTTTTGATCGTTGTGGAGATGGGTCAACGTTAAATCAAAAACACAAAATATTTAAAACCTTTTCAGATTTATAGATCTATAGATAAGCTCAATTATAAACATGTTGTTTGGTATTGGCTAGGCAGTTCTGGCAAACAGATTGGGAGGATTCAAAGTGAGCATGATAGGTATAAAATAGCCACTTACAAGTTTGAACTGTCTCCTGATTGTGAATATTTAACTGTTTTGGCTTACTGTGTAATAAAGCATGTCGAAACCAGTGTTTTCCTAAGGCAATCTGTAATTATCCTCAAATTCTGAACATTTACGTTACCGATCGCCTTTGAACACCACCATCATAATGTTGTTACTGATATAGGTGTTGTGAGGCTAGGATATACAAGAAAAATAATTCTGTGACTGCTAAATGGCTCCGTCGTGTCTCAATGTGTCTCATCTACTGTCAAAAATATTCATGAGTGAAATCTCCTGAAACTACGCTATCGACTCAATGAGTTTAAAGCGCCGCTACCGAGTTAAAGGGGCCTCAACTTCGCTACCTTTGGCAACATTCAATGCCTGTAAAGTTAAATTTCGAAGTGTTTTTGAGCCACGAACTTCGAACTATATTGAAGAATTACATATTTCGAACTTCGAACTATTTCAACATCGCTAGTGCGAACATATTTTCGAATCGAAGGTTCGGTTCGAGTTCGGGTTCGGTTCGGAATTTCGAAGCTTCGCACACCTCTAATATAAATGGCCCACAGACTAAGTGCATGTCCTAAACTTTTTAGCCCACACACATATCTTTATACATTCTTTTCTGTGTATATCAGTCCTAAATACTTGATCTTTTGCAGTAACAAGATGCCAAATGACTTATGTTTGATGGCATTGGCATGCAGGGTTATTGTAAGGGACAGTAACAGAAAAAAATTAAAAAGACTTTGAAGATTGGCACGATTACTACTATTAATTAGAAAAATTCTACAATTGGTGACACCTTTAATAAAATACCATGACACCACTACGAGAGCTGCAATAACAACACATGCACGGTCTAGTGTAATAGTCTCTTAACATCAGGCCAAAATTACGAAGACTTAAATTTTTCAACCATAATATCCCCTCACGCTTTAAATAAACGCTAAGTAAAGATTGGGATCTCTGATGGGCACTGATAAGTAAACTGGAGTACCCCAATCACTACAACACATCTTAAAGACCTGACGATCGTTTCACTAAGAAAGTGAGCGTCATCAAAGGAGAAAAACGTTTTTCATCCTCTGATGACGCTAATTTTGTTAATGAAACGATCGTCAGGTCTTTAAAAATATGTGTTGTGTTGATTGGGGTTCTCCAAGTGTACTTATTAAAAAAACTACCAATCACAGATAGACTATGATTCTGGTTTTGGCCATGACAACCAAATATTTTAAAGCTGTGATTAATTGAGCTTTGTGAAACTGGGCATTAGACTCTGCATAAACATATGTGTAATTTATGTAACAAATGTAATAATAATAATAATCATTCTAGATACTTGTTATGCAATTTACAGAGTTTGCATGAAAAGTACATGAAGATCTATATAGCACTAAAATATTGTGTGTGGTAATAAAATGTAGGTAATAAATATTACAGGCAAATTTTATTTTTTTTGGCGCATATATAATTTTCGTAAAAGATGTGTAGATGATTTCTATGAAAATCATAACAAACTTGCTACCTCCAGACTTTTCATTATTATCCGTATAATTATCTTTTGATTTTACTTTCCACGAGCAAGTGTTAGCAAGTAACACAACTCAATAAATTCTCCTATAAAATCTCTTTAAAAGCTCATCAAATCAGACATTTCTGCTATATTACAATAATTATTAATAAATAGGGAATTTTTCCTGCAGAATGTTTTATTTGACCAACTGATGCAAATGTAGGTAAGTAAAATATCAGCTTTGTGACAATTTTCAATTTGCCACATTTGACAGATGCTATCTCACTATTTCAGTTTGACATTTCTCAACTATATAGTAAACATTTTACAACTGGTTATTCTAAATATTGTACACATGGATTTATTATATTACTTGTAGAATATATACAATTTTAGCAAAAGCCACCGCCAACACATTTCAGACTTTATAATTGACATTAAATAACTTCGACACAGTCAAATTCTGGACTATTGCCACCACTCATAAATAATTATCCTTTCAAACTTTTTTATTTTTGATGTTACAAGAATTTCGGGCAAAGTAAAATATTCTGATCGTGTTTCAGTAAATCAAGCTTCTTCGTAGAATATGTAAAATTTATTAAAAATCGACATAAAAAAGAAAGCTGTATTTAACATTGGTAAAATTGCGGATTATCCCACTGTCAGGTCTCAAACAAAAAAAAAAAAATAAAAAAAAATAGAAACATGCTAAGAAGCACCCTTGTGTGTATAAGCAACAAAAGAAATGTGGTTTCAATCCTTAAGAAAGTTAAGGTACCCAGCGTGAATAGGGGTGCTGTATGGGGTAGAAGATCAAAAGGAAATATGAATGCTAACTGTGAAAAAGCAAACAGCTTAGTTGGACTTCTATAAGCTACTTTTGTCACATCTTGCAGTTATACTTCCTTTCAATCTGGTTTACCTTGCACAGCACTCCTCGCTTTGCCCTGTGGTATCGTAATTTTGTTGGGGGTTGAAACCACAACATTTCTGTCATGGTTTATGCATACAGAGGTGGTTGTAAGCATGTTTTCGAACAAATAAAAAAATCGGATATCGTGCCACCCTCTCTTTTCTCTTGTAGAAGACTCCCAGTGCACCCAAATAGAAAGCTAGTGGAAGGGAAAACCACACTAGAATGTCCTCTCAAGCATGTTTTAGAGACAAAAAATCGGAAAACGGACATCGAGATATCCGTCGAGTTTCTTCTTGAAAGACGCTCGGTTTGCCCAATTGGGGAAGGTAAAGCCACATCATAATGCGCCCCCGCAGATGTCAGGTGGAGAAGAAACTGACTACTAACCGCTTCAACCCTGATGAATTATGTTTATACACCCCTGGAAAATAAGCACAATGTAAGAATAGTACCAATAACGTGCATGTATGGTGGTATGTTTTATCCATCGGCTAATGGATAATCTGCAGTCGGTTTGTCAAAAACTGACCGTAGAGTAATCTGCAAATTTGCCCTAAAATTTAAATGATGCAACAAAAGCGATTTGCTATTTTCATAATTATCCGGTGAAAAAATAAAATATATTTAATTTTGTTGATGCCCTGCAGGGACTCCATTTATTTGAATTTACCGTTAAGTTATGTAATTTATTACATTATTATTGAAAATTATTTATCAAGTAAATGTGATTCATGTAGGTACAGCAAGTTGTTTCAGAGATATTAATTTTTATTCGGTGAATTTACAGACAACTACTCGAACAGTTTTAGATTAAACGACTGCTGATAGATAAAGTTTGGTAATTTACATGCATGCTGACACTATTTTTACCTTTTGTTCTCTTGTATTTGCTGAGTTATTTACATTTTAAGTAGGTAATAACTTAATAAATCTTTTGAAAGTCATGTTACAACTTTAATCACGGTACTGCGAGATTATTTACAAGAATGTTTATTTGAAATTCGTTAAAAAGGTTGATAACTAATAATTAAGTTTCTACATCACTGGAAAATAACGCCGACATACATGTACATCCATCACACACACATACGAACAACGAGTATCAACGTGCAAGCATCGACGCAGAGACATGTTCTGGATCTACAGATTGCTTCGAACATGTACGCACGTACATGTTCGAAGGTTTGTATGCCCACAGACAGAAAATATACCTATTCGACATTGCCATAATTGTCATATTACTCTAGCTCGTCAAGCTCTGGGAAGCTATAGAAACCACACTTTGAAACTTCACGGGGATGGTTCAGGGACACAAGTATATCTTCCCAAGGATAAGTGAGCACATCTGCTTTGCTTGGCCACTTCCATGACTTAATAGATTTCGTCGATGAAGTTATGGTAGCACCATCGTCATTGAAGTCAAATTTTCCGGGATATATATCAACTTGGTAAACGAATGCTACATATTGCCCACCTTCACGAACAACATCTGCAAGAGCAGATGTTTTTTGACCTGTAGCTAAATTGATAAACTCCTCTTCTTGTTCTGCTTCCCTCATTTCTTCTGGAATATCATATTCATCATCAGACGATCCTTTTAGAGACATTTGATCATTGTTCTCATCGTCCCTTTCTTCCAGAATCAAATTTCTTTTAGCTGCATCTTTTTGGTATTTTTAGTTCTATTCTTCTTGGGTGGTGTCAGGGTTATGTCTTGGTTTTCTGTTTTCTGTTGAAACTTGTCGAACATGCTAGAGATGTTGATTCGGGTTTTCTCAAAGAAATTTGCGAGTCGAATTTCTTTAGAAAGCCTCTCATCCATTTAGCACCAGCAAACTGATTGTCGTTCCACTGCTGTGGATATTTGTAACTTTTTGCTTTGGCATACTGATAGGCAAGTTCCGCATTTCTTTTTCGTTTAGACCGTAGTGCACGCCAGCAGCCTGTTTAACGTAGCTCAATAATTCCAACTCCATATTTTCAGTAAACACCCGATTCACTGCGTTGTTAGCTTCATATTTAAATTGGAATGATGCATTTGATCTCTGTGCTTTCATGTAACGATGCAGAGTAGCTACTTTGACCATAAAAACTGCAGCTACTTCTCGAAATGACATCTTATTAGTAGCTACAGCATATACCGCATTTTCAATGTCTTTTTTGTTTATCTTTTCTTGTTTCTTACCCACTTTGCTTCTTGGCACTTGTTCGATTTGTAACAATGCGCGTTACTAAGTACCCATCTTTATGCAAAATTAGGAGGTCCAGGTTCATTTCTTTGCGGAATGATTTGGAAGCATCAGATGGTTATTTCATGCTCCAAAATGTTGAACACTATTCCAAGGTACAAGACCCATGCTGTTCCAAGGTACAGTGCAAAGTCATTCTCGAAGAAAAATGTGCCATTAATTCTTAGGTTATGATTAGACAAATTCCTATGTTATTGTTGTAAATTGCTATACTTACGATGTAAAAATCAACATGAAAAAATGTTCGGGATGCAGCAAGTGCGTTACTGTAGCTAATTTTCATAAGAATAATATATAATAGTAACTTAGCCTTATATTAAAAGTTATAAAACGTTACTTTATTTAATTAGGAACGGTAAAAAATAAGGTAAAGAAGGGCAAGCAAAAACATGATCTCTAACATAATTATTTATACTGTAATTTGGATACAAAACTCAAACAAAACAGTTGATAAACAGAAAATATGCTCAACAAAAAATACACTAGAAAGCGGAACATAAAAAGATTCCTGTGGTTCGTGCATTGAGGGTGATTGTATGCATGCAGAAGAGGAAGTAGAACCCCCAGGACGAAGAGGGTTTTTTTATTTTTATATTACATATATAAGCACAAGATAAGTGAGTATAATAAAGGGGGGCCCTTAATTAACATTGGGAGTACACAAACTTAAAAGTAGAGAATACATTTAGATTGTGTCTGTGTGCACACAAAAATTAGTAAAATAATGTTATAGAATCTAATAAAAACAACAGTTTTACGATATTATTTCAAATAAACCAATAGAAATACGTTTCGCGGTCTAGCTTTTGTCAAAGACTACACTGAAATCCGGTCGACGCCGAAAGCAAGCACCTTTTAAATTAAGCTCGATAGGCTTGGACGCTTAACAAACTTAGGTATGTCTAATTTTAAGCGGGACTGTACCTGTTTGAAACGTTACAATATGAGAAATACAGAAATACGCTTTAAAGTGCTATTTACTAAACTCACTAAAAACTAACCTGCGAAATCATCGATAATAAAAATGATGGATCTAGTAACTTACCTATCAGTATCGTTCTCATTTTGTGAGCAGGTTTTGATACTTGCAAAGAACATTGTCGCATGCTAAAATTTAGCGCTTTTTAAAGCAAACATTGTCACGGTGTGACGATTCACAAAATTGTTAGTTTATTGTACACATGTCTAATTAACTAAATCAGTCGTGACAACATACTACCTGGTTCCGCACCGAGATGGCGCCCTGTCGTACATTTCATTTTGCAATAATACTTGTAACTTCCATTGTTTAGATTTTTATCCACCATTTATTTAAATAGCATAGCAGTACCGGTAACATCATCTGTCTTTATCCAGCATTGTAAATATTGCATACAGAATTTGAAGTGATGTCGAGGATTATTTTAATTTTAATTTAGAATAATTCTATTTTTATTTGATCAAAAGACTTGAAAATTGATACACAACCATGACTGTCTATGTTCTTTTAAGCTGTAAATTTTCGTTTCAATCACTTAAAGAATTTGAGGGATATTGCGTTTTAAAAATATTTTTTAATTTTTTGTTAAGAAAAATTGGGCGTTAAGATCTGATGAATGAAGTCATCCAAGCCATTAACAAAATAAGGGTAATTCTCAAATATGGTCCAAATCAGTGAAGTATTTTTTGGGTTATCGGTTGGACACACACACACACAAATATATATATATATATATATATATATATATATATATATATATATATATATATATATATATATATATATATATAAACATTTTAACTGATCATGGAAATGGGTTCCAGGGCCCCTAATTCGCGTTCATTTGAAAAAAATTTCCGAAAATGTCAACATCGATACTTCTCTATTACTGAATTTTCTTAATGAAAATTCACTAAAATGCCCCACAGTAAACTCTCAAATATGCTATACGGTCAAAAACTTGCTTTCATACAATTACTTTGAGAACAGGAAAACAAAGAAACGCAATTTACACCACATCTAACCGCCTTGAGAAAAGTTTCAAGAGGCGAACTTAACCACTGTTACAACCTTTCCCGAGTAATGGTGACAACAGCCACAAGATGGCGGTAGTTGGTTTAAAAATGTGTTCCAAGGTACAAGTGTTCAAAGCTAAAACTTTCGCCCCCACGTGTACGTACATCATCTGTGGCGGCTTTTGGACCTCTACTGAAAGTAGGTCTAAATGCAGGTTTATAGGTTAAAGAGGTTGTATGGTACCTATCAACCAATCACAACGTGACGCGGAGATACGACACATGTACACCCAATTTAAATTAGTAGAATAATAGTGTATTGAATATTGAAATCAAACGGCATTTTTAGTGAATTTTCTTAACAAAAATTTACTAATGAGATCCCGACTTTTGAATTTTGAAAAAATTTCTTCAAATGAGCGCTAATTAGGCCCCCCCCTAGAACACATATCCGGGGTCAGTTCCCATTTTTATATGTTTATATATATATATATATATATATATATATATATATATATATATATATATATATATATATATATATATATATATATATACGTATATGTATCACACAGATAACTCAAAAAAGAATGGGCCGATTTTGACTAAATTGGGCGAATACCTTCCTTTTGCAAGTGGCTTGGATAAGTAAGTTAGTCAGGAAAATCGACCGAGGTTTTCCTGGAAAATTTTGTGTTTTCTTTCGAAAAAAAAATTATATCCCCGGAAATAACAAAGTAAGGGCAACGAAATTTGATGCACGGGTTTATAACGCTATATGTAAATTACCTACCAAAACCTAGCTCTGTAGGTCAAAAGACAAAAAAGTTATAGGCATTTAAAGAAAAATAAATTGGGGTTTTCCTCAAAAAGTCAAAGTCGCGATTTAAAACGTCAAAATTGGCAACATTTGCGCAAAGAACTTGAATCAAATACGGGCTATGGAAAGAAAATGTCTCAAGAAGAATGTTTTACAAAACCCTGAAGTCTTAGTTTCAACCGTCATTGTCCTTCATTTTACTAAAATATATCCAGAAAATTAATTTCAAATAGACCCTTTCTCTGATGCTTGGCAGTAGTATTAGCGAGTGCGTATCGTTGGACTGACAGCGCCTACATGTTTGCAACCCCTGCATACACCAATCCATTTAGGCGGACGTACACTAATTTATTGTTCGACTGTAATGTGTTGAAAGTTGATGCAATAGGCAATTTGCTTAACACCTTTGCGTGTTGATATAGTATACCTATGATTAAGTTAAAAGAACCCTTGTTTTGAATTTATAAGAGCATTTTAAGCAAACCTAAATAGCCAAAGTAACAGATATTTTATGATATTTGAAAAAAATAATAATTAAAGGCACCTAATAAAGTTATCCATTTACAATTACAAAATAGTGTTGACGTAGCAAGTGCCTTTTGCTAGCGAATTTGTTCTGGTAGCGATTTTTAATTTTAAAAATTGGTAATCAAATAGGTAGTAAATAAAAGTATTAAAAAAAGTTTTTCATTCATTTCGAATCTTAAATCCTTCCCATTTAGCTAGAATCTTCAAAATATTGATACATATAACGTGAAGCCTTCAGAAAAGCACACATTTATTCCGATACTTGAGAAAAAATTAATAAAAGGCACTTGATAAGATTTGTTGATTCGCAATAAGAAAAAAGTGTGGGCGCAGCAAATGCGTAATGGTAGCAAATTTGCAAAAAAATTCCTGTTGTTAAACAGTAAATATTTGTAAAAAAACTTGTATGCAGCAAGTTACTTGTAGCGAGTTCTATTTAAAAAATAGTAAATAGTAAATAAAAGCAAAAAAAATCTACATACAACTGCTTTGTTTCAAATGTTAATAAGCGGGAATCTTGAATAATCTTGATGCATATATAGTCGCACACCTTTACCAAAGCACACATTTATTCTGACATATTTGAAAAAAATTAATAAAAGTCGCCTTATAATAAGGTGTGTCTATAACAACAAAAAATGTGGCCGCAGCTAGTGCGTTATGGCAGCGACTTTTCATAAAACATACTTAAACTAAAATAGTAAATATATGTCCAAATTGTATTTAAAATTTTAAAAAGTTTTTGAGACCATTTCAGTTCCAACCTTATTTATCTGCCAGTCTAGTACTAATAACCGGACAGTTTAATTTGTTATCAATGAATATTATAAAAACGTGCAGATTGAGAAAGTTATATGTTGGGAGAACTTCCCACTGAGTTTATAAAGAATTAAAGTATTATTAGGTATTCCAAAAACAGTAAATGCGCGAAAATGCAACCACCATAAGAAAATAAGTATACAATCATGTGGCGAACATTCTGCTACTCATAATAAAAAGGTCTGGACACGACAAAGTGCGCTATGGAAGTTAGTGTTCATATAAATGATCAAAAATTTGTTGTTATATATATATATATATATATATATATATATATATATATATATATATATATATATAATTATTATTATTTTATGACAGTGAAATATTTTTATTTTAAACCCTTTCGCCCTCGATAATAAATTTTGAAAAATAAATTTGCCGCCAATAAAAGCATTAAAAAATAATGTAAGACGAGCTTTTTTGAAAATATTTGGCAATAAAAGAAGAAAATAGAAAGTTTATGAAAATCTGGTTTTTCTTTAAATCTAATTGTTTTAATGGAAAAATTGAATAAAATATATCATTCGATTTTTTTACGACAATAACAGAACTGCCTATCATTCTCCATAGTTTCTTTGAGTGTGGACATTGTAATTCAGGCTTACAACTATTTATATCTTTTTCAAAAACAACGATATCAATAAGTATATTTATTTATATCTAACTCAAAAGTTTTTTACACAAATAACTTTAAAGGCATGACCACATATTCAATCTCCCATGATTTTTTCTTCATTGCCTATATACATTTATAAAAAAATGAGTACTTAACCTTCTGCGCGTCGCAACCATAAATTTTCAAACAATTGTGCAGCTATGCATTATAAAATGTGAAAAAGTAGATGACATCAAACATAACTTTCTTGAAAATAAATGCTTAATAATATATGGCTTCACTTTAAATCACATTTTTGTCATTAAAATATGGAATAAAATGTTATACTAATCGATTTTTTTTATTTATTAGAAAATGACCTTTTCATTAAGGTGAGTCAGGATTGAGTTACATAAATATTTACATATATAACAATCAATTACCAATAAGTATGTTTATTTGTATCTAATAACTCATATTTTTTACACAAATGACTTTAAAACATATAAAGAGTGCGTATTGCCCCGCGCGCATATAAACAGGAATTTTTATATAAAATTCGCTTATACGTCTAGTTTTGTAACTAAATATGAAGCAGAGATCAATATTAGAGCCAGTCGGCCAGACAAATACTGAAAAAGCGGTATTCTCTGTCGAATCGGCGTTCTATTGTAGTGTCGACTTTACGATGTGTCGGCCCAACAAACTGTCGGCGCAACGATACGCCACGGTCTTAGCTATAGAGTTTATCGTTTAATGGTATATAATTTTTGTCGAATTTTCCTAAAAAATCAATAAAGTTCAATATATCCGTTATTATACAAGATATGAAAAAATTTGTATACATTAATTATAGGGTGTCTTAGACTACAACTTAAAAATTTATTTCTACAATCACAGCATGGCCCATAAGTCGTTGGTGATACAAATTTTCTTTTTGCTTTTGTCGAACACGCCTTATGTTATTGCATTGTTGCATTTTCCATCGAAATATAATGCATGTTTATAAGAAAAGAAATTATGGACGCAGCAAGTGCGTTATGGTAGCGAATTTTGATTAAATGATTCATATTTGAAAAGCTCAATTTGCTATTAACCTATAAGGTTGACCAAGAAACGGTTTTTTTGGGAACACTTTGAGTTTACTTTGGAAAATTTTTGTACGTTTTCAAACAATACAGTTATTTTGATCAAACATGGCACATTGTTTTTACTATATAGGTTATACTGGTAACCAAATTTGATGCCTGCTTTCTTAAAAAAACACATATTTGTTATTAAAAACATTTGTATGAAAACTTACTACCATAACGCACTTGCTGCGTCCAGACTTCTATTATGTTCGTCTTTTCAAAGTTTATCTTGAAAAGGATAAAAAAATTAATATATATGAAATTGTAAGTTCATAATCCCTCAAATTGGATAGAATGTTTTTTTTTTCTAAACCACAACCTTGGTTTCTGTATACACGAGTATATAAAATAGGCTTTACGCACATGTAGATCGCTGGAAAATAGTGGAGGTAGATGATAGTATTGGCTCACACCAATAAATCAACCCTGCTGTATAAAGGCTGGAAATATGCCGTCTATGACAGTGCCAGAGGATTCAAAGCGTTTGAAATCCTCTATCGTCCATTTAATTCTTTTAAGGTTGAGTATGTTATTAGCCAATTATTTCCCTGGGTTTCTCAAGCCTTGATTAGCTAACCCGCTCTGGTGCAAATTATCTTATGTATTTTATGAGCCTGGAAAGTGAGTCTGATGTAGGAGAACTGTAGTGCTTTCCTTTGAATTGTTTGTACATTCACCGTTTGGCTTTTTAAGTAGACCAATGCCGTCTGAATGATTCTTTGATAGGATTTTCTGTAGACGATGTGCGGAGGCCAGTTTATTTATCCGTTCGCAAAACTGTCTCCAGGTACTCCTTTTGGATCTTGAAAGTTCTTTGTTATATGAGGTTAGGCCTTGTCGGTATTCAGCCCAGTCCCCAATCCTTTTTGTCCTATTAAACCGCCTTCTGATCTTCGCTCTAAGCCGGCACAGTACGCTGTTACCCCAAGGCACGCCCCTTTGGGTGGATAATCAGCCATGGCAAAAATTAAACTTTTATGTGTAACTCCTAAAAGGACATTTTGAAAATAATAAATTTTCAAATATCCTCGAAACAAAACAACCTTATTGAATTCTAATTTACGGCTTTTAACAGTAGTTCTTGGTAAGTATTAATATTTTAAAACATATTTACAGGTCAAAGGTAAGTAATTTGAAAAATAATTAACACGCATTGTACAACATTTATTTATTATATAGATAAACTTAATTGATTAAATGTCTGCGTGTAGTTGACTAGAGTATGATCTTCAAAACAGGTCTCCTAATTTCAGAATTTAGCTACATTGAGTACAAAATTAAGCATAACGAGTGTGTTTTGAGTCTTGAAGGTAAGGATGAATATGTTGGTAAGGATGGGTGATACTGCAGTTGTAAAAGTTGAGCATGTCCGAATAGGCTATATGATGGGTTTCTGTTTTCGTGCTCAAATTTTCTGGTTTATTTCCCATGTGGGCTTTTGTATTTTCATGATGAGGTCCATAAGCCATGTTGAATAATGCGTCGGGATCACAGACGAATTTGTAAACATACCTTTCTCCTGCAAATAGACAAAAGTTAAATTCAACAAAAATAAAATAATGTTTATTCAACTTTTTGATACAGAAATATACAGTTTTTATACGTGATAGGATAGTCAGAACAAATTTTTAACAATAACGTATAACAATACTTAATAACGTTAAAAACTAAAAAAGCACACACCTAAATAACATACAAAATAAGACAATCTAAAAATTTATGTGATTTGTTCTTTAGTCAAAATACTTTTGCAAACTTTATGTTCTAATTACCAATAAACAGCCCAATAAACTGACAACAGGATCATTTTCTCCGAAAAAACATGCCATTTTACTATATATTCTTGGCGCCTCAAGCTCCCCTTCCAGTTTTAGTCTAGCGGGGTACACACACATTGTTGAAATGCCTTGTAATGTAGCTATTTACTACCGCACAGTTAGAATTTTCCTTCATTTTGCTTAAGATATACACTGTGTCTATAAAATAACGCATAAATTCAATAAAATTGAAAGTGTAGTAACACCTAACACAAGTGAAGTCTATAAGGATTACATAGTCAAGTCTTATGATCGTGATATGATTTTTCAATGTTATCTCAGAGTCTGTAAACAATGTAAGGCTAGATGTATTCTCACTATAATTAGAACCGTAGACGGGTTTCGCCCTAATTAGAGCTCGCCAGTTCGTCATACTAATTGCAGCGAAAATACACCTATAAAGTAATACGGCTAGCGAGCCTCCCAAAACTAAGTGAGATGCAAGACAAGCTTTTTACACGTGTCGCCATCTCGTTGCGGAACCAAGTAATATGTTGTCACGGCAGCTCCAAATAATACAGAATGTTAAAAAGTAGAGACTATACAACCAACTAACGATTTAGTAAATTGTCAGCCCTGGCCCATATATCTAGCCTTATATACTTTGTCCCTATATTGGGGAAGAAAAGGGCCAGGGCTGACAATACTAAATTGTTAGTTGCTTGTATACAGTCTTCATTTTTCAACATTCTGTGTAATTTGGAGCTGCCGTGACAAGATACTACTTGGTTCCGCAACGAGATGGCGACACGTGTAAAAAGTGTGTCTTACATCTCACTTAGTTTTGGGAGGCTGGCTACCATAGCCGTATTACTTTATATGTGTATTTTCGCTGCAATTAGTATGTCGTACTGACGAGCTCTAATTAGAGCGAAACCGGTCTACGGTTCTAATTGTGGTGATAATACATCTAGCGTTACATACTTTGTCCCTATATTGGGGAAGAAATGGGAGAGGGCTGACAATTTACAAAATTGTTAATTGGGTGTATGCAGTCTGTGTTTTTTATCATTCTGTGTTATTTGGAGCTGCCGTGACAACATACTACTTGGTTCCGCAACGAGATGGCGACACGTGTGAAAAGCGTGTTTTACATCTCACTTAGTTCTGTAAACAATGCTTAAAATGTTGGGATTCTTGTACGAAACGAACTCTAGAGAGTTTGTTGTATACTATGTCGTATCAGTAACAACCGACTGATGATAACAATTATCTGCTGTGTGACATGGTACATAAAAACTATTCAAGCATAAGTTTGGTAATTTTTTGGGATACAATATACATATAATAGTAGTAAATTTATGTTTTGGTTGTCGTTCAAAGTGTACGTATAATTTTCAACTTTTGCTTTTTCAAATTAATTATTAAATTGTTGGTAAATTTCGTCTATCAATATCTCAAAGAATTGAAGTTCTAATGATAACTGGTTACGATGACATGATCCGAACTAAGGCAGAGGTGTGTATTTTGTTTAATATTAAATATCTGGACATGTCTTTCAATCAGTCAACATAGTGAGTCGAATATAAAAGAAATTTCGAGAATGGTTTAACGTAAAAGATTGGCCAAAAACAGGTCGTCGGTCTATAAGTGAATAAGTGAAATTAAACATCTCATTGGCAGTGGAAGAGAATCCCCACAGTAGTGTTTGGCAAATCCCCACAGTAGTGTTCGAATATACTTTTACACCGCAGGGAGAAGTTAACCGTTAAAACTGCAGCTATTGGGCAAATGGAAATCCATGGATGCGAAAAAATTACACAGAATATCCACAAAACATAAATGTTTCGGCGGGAATTGTTCGGAGTAGCATTATTGGTCCCTACTTTTTTGATGAAACTACGGACCACGATACCTACAATTTTTACAGCAATATCTCATTCCGACGTTATATTGAACTTATTTCCCGATGGAGACAACATGCTGCTAATCATAACTTGTGGTATCAACAAGATGGTGCCCCCGCGCATTATGACGTTAATGCTCGACAGTATCTGGATCGACAATTTCCCAACAGATGGCAGCCGTGATGCAATCGAGTGGCCAGCAAGATGACATAACGCCGTTAGATTTTTTCTGTGGGGTCATTTGAAGAAAGTGGTATTCAAAAGTAAACCAGATACTATCGACGAATTAAAAACAAGAATTAGAACTGAACGTACCTACATTTCTCCAGGGATTATAAATAGACTCCAACCAGAATTTGTTGACCGTTTGGGATATTGTCAGGCACAAGAAGGCGGGTATTTCGAACATTTGATTAGATAAGACTGAACTATGTAATTCTTCATATATAGGCTTCACTTGTGTTAGGTGTTACTGATAATAAAAATGTTATTACTCACTTCATTTTATTCATACAAAAAATGGTGTTGCTGATTAGAGAATTGTGTTAGCTTTAAAAAAATATATCACACCACCCACCATCCAATTTCATAATTTCAAAAGGGTAGCTACCTCTTGAAGGGCTATAACGATAGGGGTGACATTTTTATATCGAAAAGTTAGATTTTGAAAACAAAAATAGACTATTTTTAAATTTTCCTTAATAATGATCACTTTCAATTTTATGGAATCTATGCATTACTTTATAGACACAGTGTATATGCTACATCAGCTAAAGATATACTACTTGCTATTTTACTAAATATTTTGGCCGCCTAAAGCTCTCTTTCCAGTCTTAGTCTAGAGGTACACACAGACTTTTTCTTCATTTTGATTAACATACATGCTGCATAGGCTAAAGATATACTACTTGCTATTTGACTACATATTCTTGCCGCTTAAAGCTCGCGATACACACATATTGTTGAACTGCATTGTATTGTAGCTATTTACTACCGCACAGTTAGAATGTTTCTTCATTTTGCTTAACATGTACACACTACATCAGCTAAATATATTGTTACGTTCCACGGGGTTCTGGACTTGTTGACTAACAAAACACAGCTTTTCAAACTAGTATTTATTATAACTAACTATTTTCCAACACCATAAGCACATCAACTAAAATCTTTCTCTCTATTACTAAATGTCCATAGAACTATATTCCACTATCCGCCTTCTATGATCGCTTCTTATACACCAACACTTACTACTGACTCGCTTAATACTTTATGATCACTTACTCTGCACCACACTAATTCAATACTGAACTAACTCACTCTATGTACCGTTCGTCTATTTATACTCTCCATAAAGATTCTAAACCTTCTACACCTTTCTACACCTGTCACTTCTGGTCCCTTCTAGAAATATCATTCCAGAGTGTTTGCTGTTACCAACACACTGCAACTGACCATAGAAGTAACAAAGTTCATAAACCTCATTCTCATAGACAAATGTTACACTACCCCCCTCTTATATTCGATCGTCCCGGTCGAATTCTGACATTTCTTGGTATGGCGTAAGTCTGTGCATATCGACCACATTCATCTTGCTCTTCGGGCTCCCCTAAATGCGATAGACAATGTCATTGATCTATTTGACCACCTTATACGGACCTTCCCATAATTAGGTGACCGTCCCTTGCGTCGTACTGGCTTGTAGAACAACACCCGATCTTCTTCTTTAAAACCAGATGAATTAGCTCGCACGTCATAACGGGTCTTCATGCGGTCGCTTTGTATTCGTATATGCATTCCAACAGTAGAGTCGATGGTTTTCCTTCTCGTCAATATGTCGGAGGTTTCTTCAAGCGAAGTGCTTAGGTGGTACTGCTTCTTCCGTGTAGCCGCTGTTGTTCTGGTGTTTCTACTTGCACAAATATCTCGGCGGGCCCAAGTCATCCTGTCGACATCGGCTCTGTTCCAACAAATGTGTTTCCTGACCTTTTTCTGGGTTGGCTTCACATTTACGTGGTCCTTGCACCCTTCGTCTTGTACTTCTCTCATACTTTCTTCTCCACTTGCTTCTGGCCGGGTAACTGGGTCGTCTCTTCCTCTTACAGCTCTCTTCACTGGAATGGCACTTTCACGGCAGACGTTGCTTTTCCTCTATGGTGATTTTCCACACTACCAGGTTACTGTCAAGCGACATTATTATTTCTCAACCGCCGATAGTCAGGATGTTAGTGCCAAGATCAAGTTTAGCGCACTGACCCTGAAGTATGTCCCGGCCAATTATAATCGGGTCTGATATGGCGGCGACTATAGCTCTCTGCTTTGCCTTCCATGTCCTAATTTCCAGCTCGACGTCAGTGTCGCCAAATACCTGGATCCGATCACCACCGGCTGCATTAACTCTGTACACTCTGTCTGGCTCTCTTACTCGTCATCTTGGAACCATGTCGCGGTGCGCCTGTGTCGACGACCATCTGGGTCTTATTACCGCTTACGTATCCGTCTACGACAAGAACGCTGCCGGAATCGCTAACCTGAGAAATGGTTACCGGCCTTAGCTTCATTTTCTCCGTTGCGCGTGATCTTAGAGCAAAACATTCGCCAAGGCATTAGGACGGTGACCTCTTATTGGTTGTCCATCAGACGTCGGCCTTATTTGTTCGGCTATTTTCTCTAGTAGCTGCATGATCTTGGATGAATCTGTTTTATTTTCTTCTTGTACTTGGAGACTACGAACTTTCACCTGACTTTTCGACGCTTGCTTTACCGATTCAAACTCCAAGGAACGTGCCAAAGCATCGTTCAAGTTTTTGTGTCTCGCCATCCTCAGCGCCTGCTGCGTGACAGTATCTCTGATGCCGTCAATGAAGGTTTGCACCGACAGCTGGTTTAGAAACTCCATCGGAGCTATGGGGCAGGCTAATCGCGTCAGTTTGACAACGTCGGCGTGGAGATGTTGGAGACTTTCGCCCGGTTTCTGACAACGATTTTTCAACTGCAATCGATACAACTGTTGTAAATACTGGTCGCCAAATCTCATTTCTAATTGATGTCTAATGCTGTCAATACTCAGTGCTTCTTCCCTGGGAATACCTTGAAGCACATCTAGAGCATATCCTCCGAGAGCTACAATTAAGGAAGTTGCTTTCTCTCTCTCGCCCCCACCATTTGCTGTAGCAGCGGCATCGAACTGGCGTAGATAAATACTCTATGAAACTGAGACATCAAATGTGGAAACCTTAATTTTTACGTGGCTATCTTCGAGTCTGATGTTTCCCTTGACTAGGGTATCATACTTCCTTTCTAGTGATTGCATTTTCTCCTGTACCTCCGCTTGTACTTCCTGCACACTCGTCAGCTTGTCATGTACATCGTCGCTGATACCCCTTACTCGACTTTCTACTTGTTGGAAGATGTCGTCTTTTATCTGCTTCATACGCTCGTCCACACACGAAGTAATATTCTCAATTCTGCTGGCTTGTTCTTGCATAATTTTCTTTGTTTCTTCATTCCTTTTTCCCAGTTCCTCTCTCGTCTCTTCGTCTCCTTTTCTCATTTCTTCTTTGGCTTCTTAGTATCTTTTTCTGGCTTCTTCATATGTTTTTCTCATTTCTTCTTTGGCTTCTTCGTCTCTTTTTATGACTTCTTCATCTCTTTTCACATTTCTTCTTTGTTTTCTTCGTCTCTTTTTCTGGCTTCTTCATATCTTTTTTTGGCTTCTTCATCTTTTTTCTGGCCTCTTCTTTCATTTCTTTAATCAATTCCAATAGCTGGGCGTCCATATTGGCTGTTGCGGTACGTGTCTTAGGCAATGACGCACTTAAAGCTTATACACATTTTATTCTGTTTCAAGAACAGACCCAGTTATGAATTACTGCTGACCCTGATCTTCCAGAGATTCTAGAAATTTCCACGTTGTTCAACGAATATTCTGGAAAATATTTCCGCTAGCAGCTCGAAAATCCCACTTCTGACACCAGATGTTGCGTTCCACGAGCTTCTGGATTTGTTGACTAACAAAGCACAGCTTTTCGAACTACTATTTATTATAACCAACTATTTTACAACACCACAAGCGCATCAACTAAAATATTTATCTCTATTACTAAATGTCCATGGAACTATATTCCTATATTCCACTATCCGCCTTCTATGATCGTTTCTTATACACCAACACTTACTACTGACTCGCTTAATACTTTATTATCACTTACTCTGCACCACACTAATTCAATACTGAACTGAACTTACTCTGTGTACCGTTCGCCTATTTATACTATCCATAGAGATTCTAGACCTTCTACAATATTCTACACCTGTGACTTTTGGTCCCTTCTAGAAATATCATTCCAGAGTGTTCGCTGTTACCAACACATTACAACGGACCATAGAAGTAACAAAGTCCATAAACTTAATTCTTATAGACATATGTGACACTATACTATAGTGAGGTTACTGCGATAATTTTGAGCCACTTAAACAATACACGACCTGAATAAGTTGATGATATCAATGTAAAAATCCTTATGATCCTCTCTAGCAAATTTTGTAGACAAAATTTGCAAAAAAGACTGGGATTTTGAACGTTTTCATTCTATTTGCTGCAGGGGCATTAGCGGGTGAAGATAAGCTTTGGGCGCTTATGCCTTAGTGTAGGTTCCTCATCGTAGTCAGCAGTGGCTAGCGGTGAAGAGAATTTGGATGAGAAGCGGCTTTGGCGAACTGAGTGGTGGATAGTTGAGTTATAAACTCAAGTATTGAAGGAACTTTCAGATCAGAGTGAATCTCAGTGTAGCCATTCTCAGAGTTTTGTGCTGTACGATTTGAAGGGTATTGATGTGTGTCGGCCTGTAGTGGCGCCTTCGGTAGATGCATATGTCAAAGCTGGCCGATTATGACTTTGTACATGAGCAATTTATTGTTTAAGGACCATTTGGGGTTTTTGTTAAGAAGTGAAAAGAACCTTAAGATTAAAATTGAAGCTTTCTGTCGGGGATGTTGGACATCGGGGCGTCATGTTAGTCGTTTGTTGAGGTATTTGAAGGAATCTTTTCAGGGAATTGGACTGTTGTCTAAGGATATGTGATTTTGAGGTGTATTCTCTTGGAACATATAGGACTGCTGAGAATTTGCCCGAGTTTATGGCTAGACATGGTTTCTTATACCAGCTTTGCAGTTCGTCTACGGCAGTTTGTAGACGCTGGGTTGTTTTCTTGGGTCGTGTAGAGCTGCTGAGGATGGTAGTGTCGTCTACGTATGCTGCGTATGTCATAATTTGGGGCGGTGTCACAATGTCTGCGACAAATATATTGCACAGTAGTGGGGAGACAGTAGAACCTCGCGAGAGGCCAGCCTTCGCTGAGTAAGTTCTAGATCTGGTTTCCAGGTGTTTTACGTGGAAATTCCTCCGTTTCAGGTATGACCTGATAGGGAGTATCAGAGGGAGCGGGTAATTAAATGATAGAAGTTTGTTGATGAGTCCTGCATGCCAAACCCTCTCGAAGGATTGAGCAAAGTCGAGAAATATTGCATCAGTTGAGTCATTCCTGAATTGGTCGCCTGGAAAGATATGGTTAATTCTCAGAGGTGTATATGAGGCTGGCCTTTTCTGAATTATTCTCTCGACGATTTTGCCAGTGGTTAGGGGTAGACTAATTGACTATAATTTTGGGTAACAGAGTGTCTTTGCTAGGCTTTGGAATATTAATGATATTGGCAAGTTTCCACTTGCCAATATTGAAAATGTTGAAATCTTAGCATGTCATTCATAATTGTGACTAAGAATACAACTGCTTTACGAGGTAGGTTTTTCAGGTCTACGTTGGAGATTGCAGAGCGTTCCTATTTTTTAGGGACTTGATAAGTGGGGAAACATCTTCTTAAGTAGTGGGCTTGAAGTAAGTGCCTAGGGTGACGCGAAACGCACTCCTGGCATTACGGCGTCTTCTCGCGACGTGCAAACGATGTTGTTTTTGCCATTAAGTGGTAAAATTGGAAGTTTTTGGTAACGAAACATTTTTGCCATTTGCCAGATTGAATTGTGTTGGGCGGACGTTGCAGGCGTTGCTTCCAATGGATGTTGCAGAGTTCTTTTAGGGCGGATCGTACTCTGCGTTTTGCTTGTCGGAAGAGGTTTTCAGTGCGCTTAACTAGTCTACGCACACGGTTCTTTTCTAGTATAATCTCTCCCATACTGGGCGGACAACGGGCAGATGGTTTGGGGCGGAGAATGGCCTTGATTAATGTTCGATAAAACATTGGATTTTAGACTGTGGCTTATCCACTGCATCCTCGAGTTCGGATATGCACAAGTCCTTTAGACTCTTCTAAGATTCAGTGCCTTGACAACTTAATAAGCTGGTGTCTTAACAATGGGATGAAACTCAATCCATCTAAATGCCAATCAATTTATTTTTATAGAGGAAGGAACAGACTTGAACATACCTATTACATCAAGGGTGTACCATTGAAGTATGTTGAATTAGTTAGGGATTTGGGTGCTACATTTGATTCATCTTTTTAGTGAATTTTCGTAGAAAAAATTCACTAAGGGGAGATCCCGACTTTTGAATTTTGAAAAAAATTTTGCAAATGAGCGCGAACTAGGACCCCTAGAACCCATATCCGGGGTTAGTTTCAATTTTTATATGTTTATATATATATATATATATATATATATATATATATATATATATATATATATATATATATATATATATATATATATATATATATATATATATATATATATATATATATATATATATATATATATATATATATATATATATATATATATATATATATATATATATATATATATATATGTATCACACCGATAACTCAAAAAATAATGGGCCGATTTTGATAAAATTTGGCATGTACGTTTCTTTTGTAAATAGCTTGGATAAGTTCGTTAGTCAGGAAAAGCGGACGAGGTTTTCCGGGAAAATTTTGAGTTTTCATTCGAAAAAAATTCTTATCTCAAAAAGTAATAAGCCGATTTTAATAAAATTTGGCATGTACCTTCCTTTTGTAAATGGCCTTGATAAGTTTGTTAGCCAGGAAAATCGGACGAGGTTTTCCGGGAAAATTTTAAGTTTTCATTCGAAAAAAATTCTTATCTCAAAAAGTAATAAGCCGATTTTAATAAAATTTGGCATGTACCTTCCCTTTGTAAATGGCCTTGATAAGTTTGTTATCCAGGAAAATCGGACGAGGTTTTCCGGGAAAATTTTGAGTTTTCATTCGAAAAAAATTCTTATCTCAAAAAGTAATAAGCCGATTTTAATAAAATTTGGCATGTACCTTCCCTTTGTAAATGGTCTTGATAAGTTTGTTATCCAGGAAAATCGGACGAGGTTTTCCGGGAAAATTTTGAGTTTTCATTCGAAAAAAATTTTTATCTCAAAAAGTAATAAGCCGATTTTAATAAAATTTGGCATGTACCTTCCTTTTGTAAATGGCCTTGATAAGTTTGTTCACTACCATAACGCACTTGCTGCGTCTTCGACTTTTCATTTATTCCTCATGTCTCTAATGTGATTTCTAAGTCTCTGAAGTTGCTTGGCTTTATTGTTAAAAGATGTACCTCTGATTCCACCAACATCAGATCTGTTAAAATTCTTTATTTTTCTCTTGTACGTCCTCATCTTGAATATACCTCTTCTGTATGGTCTCTGTATTTGTCTCTGTCAGTCTTAAACAAGAACAGTGCAAGTTTTTAAAGTTTCTTGCTTTCAAAAGCCACCATCATGATAGTAGTATCGATGATTTACTAACGTATTTTAATATCATGCCTCTTGATGTTCGACGCAAACAAAAAGTTTTTTAACTTTTTTACAATATAATTAACTCCGAGGTATCTTGTCCTAACTTACTTTCTATGATCAACTTCTTTGTTCCACCAAGAGTAACTCGTTCAAAGAGTTCATTTCTTGTCGCTTTTCATCGTACCAACTACAGTCACACCTCTTATTTAAATAGATGTTCAGTGTTGGCCAACAAATTGTCTGATGAACTTGACTTTTTCACGAGAAAATCAGTTTTCTTAAAACGGCTGTCACTTTATAAGTTTAGTTAATCGGTACTTAATATTTGTTGCCTATATTTTCATTTTGTCTAACTTGTTACCATTTTGTATGCTTTTGGGAACTGCTTTATTGTATATATATATATATATATATATATATATATATATATATATATATATATATATATATATATATATATATATGTATGTATATGGGTGTGTGTGTGTATTTTTTTTACTTATCTAAAATGGGCTCCTGGCCCGTAAATAAATAAATAATTACACATTAATACCCCTCTATTTAAGGTACGCAGCACCCCCAAGTTAATACATTCATTTGGCTTTAACCCGCCACACAATATTTTACAATGTCAGGTCAGTTTAGCTCGCTTTTATTTCTTTTTTTTAAGTTCTATATGAAACTCACGAACATAAATGTTTCAAATTGATCCCAAACATGCTTTTTTGATCAAAATCCTGAATGTGTATAATATATAGATACATTAACTTACCTGCAACTTTTTGCATTATGCCTTTTTCGTAATAGTATCTAAGAGACCGACTTAGTTTATCATAATTCATAGCAGGCCGGTTTTTCTGAGCACCCCAACGTCTTGCAACCTAAAATAACATAGAAACAGATAAACAGTGTACATCAGAAGTAAAATAAGATCCTGTATATGCAAAATCATATAACTTAAAATATCTCCATTTTTTTCATTGTTTTAAGCTTAAGAACCGATTTTGTTTGTGCTGTTATTGCCATCATTATCAAGTGTCAAGATTGATAACAATGAGAAAAAGAATACATTCATTTGTAGTAGTTGGTACCTAGTAATTTAACATTTAAAACATTATTGTATGAAATAGCGCTAAAGTTAGAAAATTATGCTTTGACAGTTATGAGAATATAGACGTGATCCGAAAAGCATATGTAGTCATAATGAGAGACGTTTAGATTGTCATAAAACCATACAAGGAGGTGGCGAATGTTGTAAGATTTTTGTTAAACGAAATAGAAACCAAATATTCAGCAAGTTTGCAATGCTCTGAGCAAAGTTGTGGGATGTGTGGTCCTAAAGGGGCTGTTAACCAAATATTGCTCAAAATAGGGCTTGTCTCTTTCAGGTGCTACCAATAACAAAAAGGCCTAGAATATTTTGTTTATGTGATGCACTGGGGTGTCAAATGTGTAACATTACGTTATGTAAAGGAAATCTACAATGATATCAGTATTTCACGGCACCTTACAATTCAACAGTATCGGGGACAGAAATTTCGATTTTTTTGTGCTAAAACGGCGTAAAAAATCTCAAAACACATAGAAAACTTGATTCTGAAAAAAAAAATGTTTTTCGGTCGGTGGGTCTGCCGACCTGTACGTCTGTCTGGCGCAGTAACTTTCGAATGAATCGAGACATTATCTTCAAATTTGGTATCCAATTAGCACCCTATAAAGGAATTTTTGGTATTGTTTTTGGATAAGATCGCTTTAGGGGGTAGTGGATAAATGAGGGGTGATTTGGTGAAAATTGACATTTTTTTGTTTAAATACGAGTAATATAACATGTCAGAAGCTTATATGTATAGGAATACGCATATTTTCTTTGTGGTCAAGTCATGGATCCTAAATTAATTTCAGGAAATGTCTCTCTGAGGAGAGTAGATCCTCACAGCTAGTCATATGATTCAATTTGCAGCACTATTATAAATCTGGCTTTATATTCTCTTCCATACTGAGTCTTATCAACGTTCTTTTGCACGAACGTCTGTAAGATGGTAACCAAATCCAAATGTATTACACTAAATAATTAAACATTGACTATCACAGTATGACCGAAATAAAGGTTGGCTGTCCGTATACAGGACCATTATTATTTACTGAATATTAGAAAACTGTTGCCAGCTTGACGACCCTGTCTAATTATTGAATTAATATAAAAATACGGCAATTGGACCAGAGCTTAAAAGTACGTTGTAAATGGAACTTTATCTGCTTTAGCGGTGAACATTTCTTTTGTTGGACATCGAAGAAAACCTTTTCGAGGTAGAAGCCGGAATTTATGTTTTGCATTAGAAATAAACACTCGTATCCAAATGTATTACGCTAAATAATTAAACATTGACTATCACAGTATGACCGAAATAAAGGTTGGCCGTCCGTATACAGGACTATTATTATTTACTGAATATTAGAAAACTGTTGCCAGCTTGGCTACCCTGTCTAATTATTGAATTAATATAAAAATACGGCAATTGGACCAGAGCTTAAAAGTACGTTGTAAATGGAACTTTATCTGCTTTAGCGGTGAACATTTCTTTTGTTGGACATCAAAGAAAACCTTTTCGAGGTAGAAGCCGAAATTTATGTTTTGCATTAGAAATAAACACTCGTATTGTGCGCTATAAACTTTAAAAGCAAGTCATTATGGCCTTTCATGGGGGTAGTTTGATCCAACAAAAATAGGTCCCTATAATCTATAACATATCCTTATTAAATAAATCGAAGACATTCCAAATAGCTCTTTCAGCAAGATTATAGCTCGATTACATAGAAAACGTTGCACTATTGAGTTTTCAGCAAATGCTTGCATGAAAACATTGAAGGGTTCGCAATTAAGTGTCCTAATTTGCCACCAATAGAACTTGTTTGGAATATTATCCAGAAAACTCTTCAACGCCTGCCTCAGCATTTAGTTACCTTTGATGAATTAAGAGACTACCTAGCATGCCTTGGATTGCTTACTTTACCTAAACGTATGAACTAGTTGATTCGATCTATGCGTTTGAGAGTTATAGAGCCTTAAAATAATCGTTGCAGCCCCTACATGTAGATGTTGAGGAACTGGAAAAGTTTCAAGAGAAAATTTAGACAGTGGAATATTTGCATGGACAGACACAAAAATAGGTTCAAAGACAGCTGTGGAAAACGTACTGGGTAGAAATAAACTAGAACTACATTAAAAATACTTAAATTAATACAAAAAGGTAACATAAGTGGAGAACGATTATAACAAAAAGGCATACATACACTAAATATAAACAAAATAAAAAATATGATCAAGAAAAATGTAGAAAAGAAAATAAAGTATGGATGCAGAGAAATAGTAAAGCCATCGCAAATTACATGAAGAAATGGAGGTCAGATCAAGCATACCAACAGGTAGGAAGACATATGCCCAGTTTCACAAAGTTCGATTAAATATTTAACGGCCGGTTAGTTAATCAAAGCTTCATACAATCAATCACCACAAAATATTTGGTTGTCACGGAAAAAACCTAAACCATAGTCTGTAATTGTTCGTCTGAAACCTTGATTACTAATCGTTCGTTAAATATTTAATCGAGCTTTGTAAAACTGCACATATTATATATATATATATATATATATATATATATATATATATATATATATATATATATATATATATATATATATATATATATATATATATATATATATATATATATATATATATATATATATATATATATTAACCAGGAACAAAAGTCATATAAGGACAGTGATGGAAATTTATTACTAGAAAAGGAAGACATTGCTAAACACTGAAAGCCTATTTGGAAGAGTTGGAGCATCGAGCGATAGTTGATTCTGACAAGGAATATATAGAGGCAATTGGGAATAAAAATCCAAATGATCTGGGCCTTCCCATTTCGAAAAAGGAACTTTAAAAAGCCCTTAAAGAAGCTAGACAAGAAAAAATTCCTAGTGTAGACAATTCTAGTGAAAACAATAATTTAAACAAAAATATTTCTATTTTTTTGACTGCAGAATTTTATAAACCGGGAGGACTGCCCAGTGAGTTTATGAGGACTACAAATATTTTAATTCTAAAAACGGGAAACGCATGAAGATGCAGCCTTCACAGGATAAAGTGTCAGAGTCATAAAGCGAAGAATCTATTAATCGTGATGAATACTCGAATAAGAACCAAAATCTAGAGTTGCCTGTAACCAGCTCGGATTTAGACCCAATGAAAGAACTAAAGAAGCAGTGCTGACACTTGAAACAATATTATAGAGAAGGCTGCGAAAAAATAAAGATAAATTTATTGCTTTTGTGTACCCAAAGAACGTTTGTAATGTCACAGTTATTACTATGTAAGTAAATACACCAACAAGTATTTTACTCTATTGTCCATAGACACTTTTACTCATGGCATAGGTAATGCTATCTTACTTTAATGCCATTCAGTGTATTAATTTAGACAGTGTTGGCTGAACTGGGCCTAGCTTATCTCGCTTAGGACGTTTATAAATAGCAGACGTCTATTGGCACGGCCGCTTTTTAATTCGCTCCTGGTTGCAAATAATAACTATGCAGTCTCACTCTTAAGTGTCTCAACATCTTGCACATGGGCTTCAAGAATAAAGCAGTACACGTTCAAAAAGAATGTAGTAACACTTTCAAGAAAAATGCAGTACACATTTAAGAAGAATGCAATAAACCTTCGAGAACCTTCTAGATGAATGCAATCAATGCACTTATTGAAGAATGCACTAACAAGTTATAGAAATAACAGCAGACACAGCCTCAACATCTCCTCAGAGATCGCAGAACTACCTGGGGCTCAGCAAAATGGCAAGCATCTACCCTCAGCCAGACAAGTCATCCCCTCTGAGAGAAGGAATGGGGCCCTAATAATGCCCAGCTGACTTCCCGCCTGATCCTGCCTTCACTCATACGATAAGTGTCACGACAGAAAACGAATCAATGCTTCACATGTTTTATGTACCTTCAGTTAACTTGCATAAATTTTATTAACTTTATTATTATCTTTAAGTTTTTTTATTATATATATTTATTATATATATATATATATATATATATATATATATATATATATATATATATATATATATGTATATACTAATTTCAAATATTTAATTACTTGTTGCACTTACTCATTATATTGTACAACTTTTGTGATTTAAAATAAACTGCTTCAATTAGTATGCTTGGCTTGGTTCCTTGAAGGTGCAATTTACGTGAATGATCTACTAGTGCCGCACAGTCGACTCACACCTAAGGTCTCATGCAAACCGACACTGGTCGGATATATTTTATTTGTTTTACATTTATTTAATCATTTACTACAATTGACGTTTCAATATTTGATGGTGTGTTAAGAACTAAACTAAAAACCACTAAGACGAAAACAAAACACATAATGAAGATAAGTAAGGGCAAGACTGCGGAAATGGATATGAAGTTAAACGGCGAATAACTTGAACAAGAATAAATGTTCACGTACCTTGGGGCTACTATTACGGATTATGGTGAATGTAGCAAATAACTGAGAAGGAGGATCACGATGGCAAAGCAAACATTAAATACTCTTTTCACTAATGCATATTTTAACTTGGGCCTTATGAAGAGGTTTATCAAGTCATACGTATGAAGCGTTATAATGTATGTGGCGGAAAGCTGGAATTTGAATATAAACTTTTAAAAAGACAAAGACAAGATACACCGATAGAAAAACAATACAAGTGAGCTAGAAGATATGACAAGAGAAGAATGCTTGAAGTCAGAATTTGAGAGGGAAAAGGCATATTCTGGGAGAGCATAATTTGGGACGGCATTATTTGAAAAGGACATACTTGAAAAAAATGTAGACTAAGCGAAAAACTTCTGGAAGACTCAGCCCAATTGATGAAGTGCAGAGACTACAATAGGATAAAAAGAGCTGCTAGACAAAGAGACGTGGTTGCGACGACATGGCGACGTCTCCTTTAGACTGTAATGCCGACATTTATTTCAAGTCTCTAAGGAAAATTGTAAGGTACATATATTTTATTTTTTTAAGTTTCCAACATTTTGGCATTTTTTATAAAATATTTAGCAAATTTTTATAACTTACCTCTTCTGGTTCTATTAATTTAAATTCCATTCCTCTTCCGGTCCAAGCTATACATCCTGCGCTAGCGTCTGGTGCATCCAACAATGCAACAAGAAACTGCCACAGTTGTAAGGAACCTCGCCTTCCAGTGCCAGTTTGAAAATTTCTATTGTCTACGACGTCACGAAGTTTCTCATCGCAAACTTTTTCTTGGTTATCTACAATTAGACAGCGACTACAGGAAATATTTTTTGACAGATGCATTAGGGTGTTCGCGGACGTGTGATTTTATTCTTAACGGGTGATTAAACACATTAAAAAAGTATTAACTTTAAAACGCCTCTACAAAAATCGGATAATAGGAGATAATTTTTTAACATATTTAAAAAAAAATTGTGCAAACATTAATGCGCAGTTTCGCAAAGCAGCTTCTAAATATTTGATTTTCATGGCACAAACCAGAATCATAGTCTGTGATTGGTCGTCTGAAGCAATGATTAACTAACCGTCCGTTAAATATATAACCGAGCTTTGTGAAACTAGGCATCAATGTTACAAAATGATGAACACCGCCTTGCCATGGTTGTTCGAAGTTATCGCCCTGTTGTTGAACGTAAAGTCTCGCTCGACGTATCCATGAATCGGGATAACTTGCAAAGCCTAGGCCTTGCCGTCGAATTGTCATCGCAGTTGCTTCAACTCGACTATGAAGATCTTCGAGGTCAAGTATTTAGTTATGTATACCATGGTCTTCATAAGGCCCCATAAAGAAAAATCAATGAATGTAAGGTGACGTCATGGAACAGGACCACGTCAATTAATCGATTTATTTTCAAACACATTATTTAAATGTTGCCAAACTAAACAATTGAAATACGGGGGTGCACCATCTTGCGAAAACCATATGTGTCGACGTACATTCAAAGGAACTTTTTCTAAGTGTTCTTGCAAAGAAAGAGACAATCATTTACAGTCAATCACTTTGGCAGCACAAGGGGACCAATAAGTTGCTCGTTGACGAATCTGGCAAAAACGTTTGTCGAAAATCTGTACTTTAAATGATTACCACAAATAGCCCGTAGATTTTCGACATCCCGGTTATGAGTATTATGACAGTTGTTTATGACGTACAGTAGAGTGTAAACGTTGCTTCATCAGTCGCCAATACAATTAAGGGGAGGTTTGAAATTACAGTACATTTTCGTAATAACCGTCGGCAAAATTGCAAACGTAAACGACGACCTTCAGGTTGTAAAAGTCGTACCAGCACTCCAACCTTAATGTGTTTGCAATACACAACTATCTCGTGAACGAATTACTAGGGCGGTAAATTTTGGACTGCAGTGACTTGATAGAGACAAGTCACTGTATTTTGGACTAGCGGCGAGCACCCGCCGGTCTATTTTTATAACTGGTGGCAAAATGTCGCGAGCAGAAGCAGAGTAACATGAACATATCACGCATCTTCTCAAAATTCGATCAGCTCTTGACTCTTATGCTTTTTCCGTTTGGTTTGTAGAATTTTTGTTAAAAGTTAGTTCGTTTGTTAGTTGTTAGTGTAATATAAATATCTATCAACGTAATGTATTATTATTTAGCATTTTCCAATTTACGTGAGTAAAGTACTTGTGTAAGTACATTATGACACGGCAAAGAAACTGTGACGGCAAGGACAACACGATAAAAACTAGAGCCAATTATTGTCCATAAGTACTGATGTTTCGTGAACAGTTAAGAGTGAATCACTTCTTGATATATATATATATATATATATATATATATATATATATATATATATATATATATATATATATATATATATATATATATATATATAACTTTAACGTCGGCCTATTGCCGCGACTATGGTCAATCACTAACGCCAGGGAGCATTTTCACCTCACTATCCTGGAAATTTTGCCAAAACCCTGTGTTTCTGTAGGGTAGGGATCTTTAACGTTACTGTGGGGCATTTTAGTGAATTTTCATTAAGAAAATTCAGTAATAGAGAAGTATCGATGTTGACATTTTCGGAAATTTTTTTCAAATGAACGCGAATTAGGGGCCCTGGAACCCATTTCCATGATCAGTTAAAATGTTATATATATATATATATATATATATATATATATATATATATATATATATATATATATATATATATATAACTTTAACGTCGGCCTATTGCCGCGACTATGGTCAATCACTAACGCCAGGGAGCATTTTCACCTCACTATCCTGGAAATTTTGCCAAAACCCTGTGTTTCTGTAGGGTAGGGATCTTTAACGTGGGCAACATCGCATGGACACGGCACCGACGGCTTTTTGCCCCCTCCGAAAGGCGAACGTGCAGACATTCAACTTGCTCAAATACAATGCCAGAATCTCGGTTGATGTTAATTTATTACAGTTTTTACTGAAAAAGGAAACACTGGGAATCGAACACAGTACCCTTCGGCTCAGAGGCACACGTTCTTACCCCTGGACCACGGAGGCTCCTCTTCTTGATATTTAATCAGTAAGTATATTATGAAAACAACTATTTTCATGTCCAAGTGATTTTGCTGTGAAAGTGTAGGTAAATTATTTTCAACGTCACACATCTGTAATTACTAGTCAAAGAATGTATTATCTTCAATAAACGACATTTAGATCGTTACACTAGGCCTATAAAAAGTTCGCTAATTATTTCCAGATTTTCATGACTTACTATATATTTGTCAAAACCGTCATTTTCACAGGTTACCGCTTGGGATTGAAAATGTTTATCAATAACTTTTTTTACGTGAACGAAATCTAACATTATTAAGTAGTGCATGATTCACTGAATATAAGAAAAAACTTTAGCGCGGTAATTAGCAGTGCAGGCGCGGTCTTGTCCTGGTTTTGGACTCGATCCTGCATTTATTTGAATTATTTTCTCTTTTCAAAAGAAACGGAAAATGTACCTCTTGAATAATCTAAATTCGAAATTTGCGTGTTTCTGAACCTATGCTCCTTGAGCTTCTATTGGCTGAAAATGGTGTGCCAGAAAAATTGTTTCGATTGAGCTCGTCAACGAACGTATCAAGCTAACTACAAAAGGTGGGTATACTTGCGTCAACTCAAAAAATAATAGACCGATTTTAATGAAACTTGAAATGCGTGCTCTTTTAATAAATGGCATGGATAAGTTAATAAAATGGTTGTTCAATTTAATCAATTTATAGGTACTTACTATTTGTTGTCTGTTTCCAGCTGCTTTTAAATTCATTTGAGGGAATTTTTCTGTCGTATGAAATTCTAAAGTTACCTGAAACAATATTAGTTCATTTGTCATACCCCTGTTCGAAATTATTTTAAATAAGATATACTAAAATAATAAGTTTGATTAAAATAAATAGAAACATGTTAAATTTTCCAACAAGTACTATTATTATAATCGATACAGATTTTTGTCCTACGGGCAAAAATTTCGCATATGGTGTTAATGAATAAATTTCATTTCCTTAAGAACCTGGTCAAAGCTATATAAATTTTATAAAGATATATTTAAATAATAATATGCACAAAAATGGAGTATTCATTGAATGACGCTTAAACACCCGTTTTCGAAATTCATGCGATTTTAAAAGTAGCCCCAACGCATTCTTCGTGATAGTTTTCAGATAATATTTTGTTTACAGCATAGTCGGCGTCTATCATGAACACATATATGGCTTTGTTTTTGTCAAAATCGAGCCTCGGTGTCATTAGTTGATATCTTGATAAGCCTTTCTACAAGATTACCTGCAGTATTCCGCGACACAATTGTTTCTCTAATGAAGAAATGCGAGGTATTGGCTATTTTATTCGCAGGAAAATTTTTGCGGACCTAAGGCGTGCATAATAAACGCTGAAAAGCATTTAAATAGAAGACAACCGAATCCCAAATTATTAAAAAATCTTTATAATACGTAAAACTGGTTTGTTTTATTCAAAATTATATATTTTAGGCCGCCCGAAAAATATCGATCCCGGACAAGAAGAATATATTTTAGTTCGTGTAGCAAAAATTAGTTCAATACGAATAAGTGCAGCTGCTAATATGAGTAGATCATCGATTTTGATGATATTACATGACAAATGTCTTTATTCATATTATTTCACACCCGTACCTAATTTATTGCCAGCAGATCTTCAGCTAGATAACAATTTTGGCAATGCTTAAGAAACAAATAGCATGCAGATCCACTGTTTGTGAATAAAATAATATTTACAGAGATAAAGCTGCCTTTACCCATCGTTTGTCAAAGGCCACCATTTGAAAGACACAATGCCACAGCCTCAGTTGTTGTATTTTTTAGTACGTATTGCATAACTGAATTATTAATTCTACAGTGACCAATCTATTTGTTCCAATTCAGTTTATTTCTGACCGCCTGAATGAGTGCTCGCAGGTTGATGTCGTCTATACGAACTTTTCCAAAGCATTTGACCATGTTGATTACAGACGGTTTTTGCATAAACTGAGTGGTTTCAATATTTCATTGAAATTGATTACAACCTATTTCATAAATACCCGACACATCTGTGGTTTTATCTTTATCCTTTGGGTTACCTAGCAAATTTTTCAATGCATTTTTTATAGAAAATATTAGCTGAAAATTGGTTTTTTTCTGGGTAACCCAAAGGATAAAGAGAAAATCAGAGAAGTGTCGGGAATCTATGAATAGGTTGTAACTTAAATATGTTGGACAAACTAAAAGAACTATTGAAACTAGATTTAAAGAACATCTAGGGCTACTGAGATATGGCACTATTGAAATCACGTTAGGTAGATGCCTACGAAAGTATATATATATATATATATATATATATATATATATATATATATATATATATATATATATATATATATATATATATATATATATCGGTATAAACTTGAACAAAAATGTTTGGATGAATGAAGTAGGCCCGGTTCTATGTAGTTCATTGTTCGAACTGTTATCTTAATAACCAGCGTGTCTTTATTAGAAGGACTATTTGATAACAATGCACAGTATAACAAAGGCAGGTATGCAGTTTTAACAGGCATTTGAGACTCAAAGGGGAGGACGCTGTTCGCAACTGCTTGTCAACTAACATATAAATATTATTTCTAGTCTTTATTCACTAAGTTTATTCATCCCTCTGATGACGCTAACTTTGTTAGCAAAACGATCGTCAAGTCTAAAAACTGTATTGTGATGAATTGGGTTCTCCAAATTGTACTTATTAGTGCTCATCACAGGTTCCAATCTTCATTTATTGATCCTATAGAGAAATGAAGCCTGCCTTCTTAGGCTCTGTATAGGATATTTTTTTGTTTTGTTATTTGTTGTTTTGAGATTTATACGTGTTTTTGTGTACATTTATTTTCAATTTATCTGTAATGTGAATTATACATATGTTATTTTATACACTGTATCTTCTTGCCCTTAAATGACTTAGGCTGTTGGGATGCAGTATTTAATAAATAAATAATATATATATATATATATATATATATATATATATATATATATATATATATATATATATATATATATATATATATATATAAATCAGGTTGTACAAGTGATATACATGTTGTGGTAAGATGCGACTAGGTACAGCAAGCTAATGTTACACCTGCTGCTCTGACTGAAGCCGCTAACTCTGTATACATTTAACTTTAAAATATTTAGCAGGTTGAATATTGATTAACTTTCTTACAGTACAAGCACAAGTATTCCACTTCTTCGTATTGACACAATGTGTAATGACTCTGCAACAAGATACAGTTAACAATAAACATAAACACAATCGTAATGGCAATTTCGCTTTACTATATCATAGTACCACAAATTCACTGTGTGACTAAACTAACGTTTTATAAACTGCCACAAATATAAATTACCAATGGTTTTTTCTTTAAATTATGTATCAGAAACATCGTATACCTTAAATTACTTTTCTGATCGAATCCGAATCTAACATACGAATTTTTGTAATAGAATGAAATTGTTAGATAAAGTATGTAATATATTTCATTTCATTTTTAAGTTTGAGTTCGCGGCATAATCAAATTCTGCTCCCCTGCAGCTCACTCGAAAAGCAGCTGGTTATTTGCATGCGGCTTCATATAATATGTTTATCCACGGGAGGCATCCTACGTCCTTAATCGCAGAAGAATAAATTTTGATTTTCTATAAAGTCGTATTAAAATTTTCAGCACGTTTTTGGCATCGATAGAGAAATCATGACAGGAAATTGTATGACATTGGAAGTGGCTCAGAGACTGATCTGAATTTTAAATTTACAATAACAAATATTGGTGAACTCGAACATATTATGCATATATAAGCTACAAATTAAAATAAACGACGAAAATTTAACTTACTATACACTGTATGCAAAAGATATTGCATACATTGATTATTTCGGGAAAACAAAAATTTCGTAGAAATCACTGAACGACTCAATTATGATTGTAAAATTGCACGCTGTTTGTTGAGTTTAAGTGAGTGAGTGAGTGAGTGTAAACACTCAACCACTCGGGATGGCACGAACTTGTAGTTCATTCACCACGCTTTTTGTGTTTTGGTGAAGTTCTATTAGGAAAATTCATTACAAGAGAGGTCACGATGCTAAGACGTTCGCAAAACTTCTTAAAAGGAGTGCGAATAAGTATCTTTAGAACCCATATTTAGGGTTAGTTAAAATTTGTGTCTATATATATATATATATATATATATATATATATATATATATATATATATATATATATATATATATATATATATATATATATAAGGTCGCGCATTGAAATCGAAACAGACCGCTTTGCGTCCAGAGAATTTTTTTTAAAGAAACGCTGAAATGGTCAATTTTAATATTGAGTGGGACATGTTTTGACATAAAACTCAACTTTGTCACATCAACCCCCTAAGGGCGGTGATAACAACCCTTATATTTTAAATAGGGAATATGGATCGAGTGTTACATCATGAATTCAACACACTAATTTTGTTGGAAGTTTGATCAACTCGTTTAAAAATTATTCTCAGTTGAAGATGCAAAAACGCATTTCACTCATTCCGATAAGAAATGTGCTCATAGTCAATGTTTTGTTGGTTTGTAAACAAAAAAATTGACTATTAGAACATCTCTTATCGAAATGAGAGAAATGCGGCTTATTATTTCAGTTTATCGGTCGGTTTGATACTTGATAATATTACCGAAAATTAATTTTACAATGGTGTATTCTGTAGAAGAAAGAGTTGAATGTTTTTTTTCAAAAACGATGACTGTGTCAACCGTACCGCAAATTTGTTTAATGAACGACATCCGAACGGACATGTTAACAGAAAATACATTTTGGAGTTAGTTGCAAAGTTTCGACAAAGTGGTTCAGTAGCAAGCAAAAAACGGGATCCTGAACGTGAATTTCCGGTTAGAAATGAGACTACTGAGATTGAAGTTTTAGGACAAATTGCTGCAGACCCAACTTTGAGCACGAGAAAATTGGCCACTGTTTCAAACATCAAAAGAAGAACTATTCAGTGAATATTGAAGCATAATAAATTTCACCCGTATAAAATTCATCTTGTACAACAACTGAATGAAGATGCTTTTGATCGGCGGCTGGAGTTTTGTGAAGTTATGACTGCACGAATAACTGATAACGGGAAATTTCTGTTCAATATCTGTCAATATTTGTGTACGTTTTTATTAAACTCTACTACTCGTCATAATTGTCGTTATTGGGCAGATAATAATTCAAGAAATTTTCACGAAGTCCATATTCAAACTCCACAGAAATTAAATGTCTGGACTGGCATTTTTGGAGACCGTTAATCGGACCAATTTTTCTTGATGGCAATTTAAGTGGCGAAACGTATTTGGAGTTACTAGAAGATATCGTTTACCCTCTACTAATTGACATTGTTGAAAATGATGATCGCTATCAAGAAAATCAATTAGTGTTTCAACAAGATGGAGCTCCTCCGCATTTTTTACAATGTGTTGGGGAGTTTTTGAACAGAAAGTTTCCAGAGCAATGGATTGGGTGTAGAGGTGCTATTGAGTGGCCTCCTAGATCACCGGATTTAACTCCTTTAGACTTCTTTCTATGGGGCCATTTAAAGAGTAGAATTTTTGCAACAGAACCGGAGTCTTTGAAAGAATTACGACGACGTATTGTTGAAGAATGCCGTCTAATAACTCCACAAATGCTCCAGAATGTCAGAGCTCGTTTTGAACAAAATTTGTACTTTTGTATGGAAGCTGGTGGTCAACAATTTGAACACTTACTTAACCGAATAAACATTTTTTAACGTTTGGTTTTGTTTTTTAGTTTTTTAAACGAAAAATTGACTAATTAGTGCATTTCTTATCAGAATGAATGAAACACGTTCTTGCAACTCCAACTGTGAATAATTTTTAAACGAGTTGATAAAACTTCCAAAAAAATTAGTGTGCTGAATTCAGAAAAGAAAGAGCTCTCAAATGATGTAACACTCGACTCATGTTCCATATTTAAAATATTAGGGTTGTTATCACCACCCTTAAGGGGTTGATGTGACAAAATTGAGTTTTATGCCAAAATATGTCACCCTCAATATTAAAATTGACGTGTTTCAGCGTTTCTTAAATTTTTTTTTATCTGGACGCAAATAGGTCTGTTTCGTTTCCAATGCGCCACCCTTTATATATATATATAATATATATATATATATATATATATATATATATATATATATATATATATATATATATATATATATATATATATATATATATATATATATATATGTACTTAAATGAGGAGCACATATGATATCAGATGTTTTTTTGTTGAAAACGAGTTGATTTGACCTAGCATACCTATATACCAAGTCGTATAATTAGAGAGATACAGGTTGTTAAAGTGATAAATTAAAAATGGTTTTTCCTTAATAATTTCTAAAGTTTTAGTCAGATATGTTTCAAATATAATAGCGAGACATTTTTTAGGTTTGAAAAATAATATAATAATCATTTAGGACTGTCACGTACAGGGCGCCCTCTACAGGCAATGTTTTTCATTGAATATGCATTTACTTTTTTCTTAGCCCTCGTACACATCCTTTAGTGACTAAATATCAAATACTGAACTTTTTTCAAAAAATAACGTATACTTGAAAATGGTGTAAGTCATTTGGTGGGGAGATATTGTTGATTGTATAAATTAGTATTTCGGATTTTTACCTCCAGGAATGTTAACGTACAAAACGGACTTTCTTGTTAAGAAATTCAGAACGCATTGCTTCATAGCGTATCCGCATTTTAAAATTATGTGTTTAATTATGACCAAAAATTTTCATTAGGCCTTTAATTTAGTGAAAGAAAAACCTTTTGGTTTTTTTGCACAAAAAAAACTTTTAAAATCATGCTGCTATGGACACTTAAAAAGCAAAGCAATCTAGTATACAGAGCGTTCAGCCAGGAACTTACACAATACATATTTCAGGAACTACTCAACGTTGTTTTCTGAAAGTTTGCGCAAACAACAAACAGAATGGGGTCTATTCAAGCAAAATATTTTGTTTCTCCACTTTCGGTTAAACCGAAAGTTGGCACAATCTTCGTTATTTTATTTTAAACGGAATACTCACTTTTTATCATTGCAATCGATAGCTTATGAAATTTGAATGTGACTTTATGAAACATATCATATGCCTAAATATTACGGTTCTCTGGATATTCATAATTTTATGGAAAAATGACCCTAAAACCCACCCAAATAAACAATCAGGAAAATGCAAATCGCAGGTATTCAGTAGATAATCAGAAAATCTTCAAAATTATACAGGGTGACTACAAAAATCGTTAAAATTTGAATCCCAAAATATAGAATATCTTCTTTTTTTAAAATAGAACCAGTCATTTTTTTAATTTCGTTGGATTGCCCGTCTAAAAAGAGGGTAAGCTTGTGTTTATATCCATACCTAAATGTGACAGTTTTTATGTTATTGACTTTTTTTTGGAAAATCGCCGTTTTCTGAAATTTCTCCATTAATAAGTTGGCCATGAGAATAAATTGTAAAAAAAATATCACAGAGTTGTCTAATTAACTAAGTAGTGTAGCCTGAGACAAAATCTGCAATTGCTAAATTATATTAATTAAATATTTGTCTGATCTGACATGCCTATGACCGATAGAACGAAGAAAATACTTACATTGAGGAAAAAACATAGTAAGTGTTTAACTGTAGCACCATTAACTCCCAATAACTTTACGCATCTGTGAATCACTGTTTTTGTTAGTGCTCCTTGGATAGTATTCGGTGGTAAGGACTGAAAGGCAACACGAATTCTTTCTCAGCAATCCTCTTTTGTCGTCGGAGGTGTGCACTATAAATTTTTTATGCAAGTCCATATGTCAAATTCCACTGGTGTCAAATTGTTGGCGATACACTGGTCCTCAAATTGCTCTTCCAAGAAATTATTTACATAACCGCTTCCATGGGTTGTTCTTCCATCATGTTGGTACCAAAGTTGTACCAAAGTTGACGTCTCTCTTCATTTGGCAAAATGTTAAGATACATACTTCTAAACTCACGTAATATAGTAAGTTGCACATAGTAACAATTTAATGTGTAATTATACATAGTCGGTGAAGTAAAGTTATATGAATGTACCAGTCAGATTGTTATCCTAAATTTTTACCATCACATTCGAAGTATTCAGAATTGCCCAAAAAACATTACATTGACATCTGGTTTGTAAGGATCTCTCTCTTTCTCTCTCTCTCTGTCTCTGACATTATGGGGATTCGTATCGTGTGAGTTATGGCGGTTAAATAATCGGTTTGTTGTTCACTTTGATTCGTCTGTCCAAACTACATTATTGAGAAAATTTTCGTTCTCTTGGTTCTTAATTAACATAAACTCACAGTCCCTTATCCTTTTTTCTGGGCCAGTCTGCTCTAAATATTGAACCAAATACGGTTTGTAATTATGTTTTTTCAAGACTGTGTGTATTGAATATTTCGGAAAACCAGTTTTTCTTTTGAAGTCTCTTAACGACGCTTGTGGATTGGCTCCGAAGAAAGCAATATGCTTATTTCATGTTTTTCCTTGTTTACAAACGGCTTGTTTCTTACTGGTTTCGATTTAAAAGATCTGAAGCTCTTGCAGTTTTCGATTAACCTCTTCAACGTATCTCTGGTTGGCTTGCGTTTATCATGATATATTGACGCAAAGTATCACACGCTCTCGTTGCAACTGTATTATATTCTCCATATAATTAATAAATTTAGGTAGTCTTCAATGGTATAACCCAAACGTGCCATAATAAATTGAAAATACAGAAATATAGATAGGAAACTCTCAGAACTATACGACTTAGCTAGTTTGACAATTTTGTTCTGACATTTATTCTCATGGCCAACTTATAAATTGCAGAAATCCCAGAAAACAGCGATTTTCCAAAAAATCGCCAATAACATAAAAAATGCCACATTTAGGTATTGGGATGTAAACACAATTTTGCCCTCGTTTTAGTCGGGCAGCCCAACGAAAAAAAAAAGATTAGTTCTATTTTAGAAAATTCAGATATTCTATATTTTTGGATTCAAACTTTTGACGATGTTTGTAGTCACCCTGTATAATTTTGAACATTTTCTGATTATCTACTGAATACCTGGGTCTTTGCTTATAAACGACAGAATATAAAATATTGCATTTTCCTGGTGGTCTATTTGGGGGGCTAGTCGTTTAAGGGGTTTGCAACTGTCATTTTGTCCATAAAATTATGAATATATAGAAAACAAATAGTCATCCCATACAGCACAAGATAGTCTTAGAATATTTGTTTCGGAATGTTCTAATAACATTTATGGAATTTCAAACTTCAATCTTGAATATTCTGAGTACATTCATTCAATCACATTCTAAGAAATTCTTCATCGATATACTGAGAATATTTAAATAGATTATTATACCGAATATTCGCTCAGAATGTGCTTGAGATGTCCCTATAATATTATATAACTTTAAAATTTAATGAAAAAGATAGATGTTGATTACGGTATAGTGGTGAGAATTATAATAGTAACTATTTTGCATGTTTGATTCTGTTACATGTCTATGGTAAACACATCCGAAATTATATTTAGGCAATTCATTCTTTAGGCATAGAGCGCATGTCCATGCCGCTGGGAAGGGAAGATGTCAAGATGGCCGCTAGACGTAAATAAAAAGTGATGTCAAAATGAATGGTCTGTGGTCAACGTTGTATAAGGTTGTATTCTAAAATAATTAATTAAAAATAATAATGTGACGTGAACACCGAGAACAGTGCGTAATTGCAAACATAGATCCAGAGTACAGAAGCAACTAAAACACGGTGTGAGATTATCAAGAACTAAGACGCACCCAGTAGAGAAACAAGTTTTAAAGCATCTCCTGTAGTTCACACTGACGATGGATTCGCCAATTTTGCTTGAAACTGGATCATCTTACGAATTAGGTACACCTACATTGTATAATATATAATTTAAAAATTGTGTTATGTTCAATAGTACCTAAGTCATGCAATATAAACCACCACCACCACAGTTTGATGTGGATGGACTGGAAAAGTGGAGGCTTTTTACTCCTGTGGAAGAAGTTATGCTGTGAGAAGTATCACTATAAAGTGCAGAAAATGTGGACCTGAACATATTGTAGGAAGATGAACGTACAATAAAACTTGCAATTTATCAGATACGGAATCACTTTGCCAAAATATGCCTTTACACCCAGAATATACATGCTGTTGGTGACAAACATTAGGCATTGGGATATTGAAATAGCTTTAGAAGTCAAAATCAAGTCCGCGGAAGCAGATCAGAAAGCAACCACACAAGGGAAGGGTCAAAAGGTCTGATCGATGACTTTCAGTTGTAGTTTTGTGTAAGTGCAAGTGAGTGCGGTTTTGTGGCATGTTCTGTCCAATTTAGTTGTATTCTATAAAGGTGTAAGTACTGTTGCGTAATGCAATTCCTTTAATTCCACACTGAAAGCCTGTAAGATCAGTAGTCTAGCCAAATTTCAAGTTACTTCGGTGAGGTAACCGTGATTATTCATCTCGGGAACTTTATATTTGGCTATTACATTTTCTGGTAACTTCAAGAACTGTATCTTTATTTATTTGATTTTTATGTTATTGACATTTTAATTGTTTTATTAATATTTTATTCAGACATTTCTTTGCATTTGTTATAAGTACATACTTAATCTGAATAAATGCGCAATACTCGAATTGTTGACTTATTACGTATCTGAACTTGAGTTTACAGGTGTGTGTAGCCACTGGAACAATATGGTAACCTACACAAGGGTGAGTGATTGAAGTTCAAATTCTAGCCTGTTGGGCTTGCTTATACGAAACTCAGTAAATTTTGAAGAGAAATCCAATACTTCATCTCTTTGCATTTTCTTAATTTCTGTATCATTCAAAAAATGTATACAGGTGTTTCGAATAAGAACCGACACAGGGCAGGGGCATGTAGGTAAACGTAAAATATGATGATTTAACACAACTTACGCCTATATTAAGTTGCACCCCTGAGAAGTTATAGGCCTTCAAATTGGGGTTTCAAATTTTGAAAAAAATCAATATCTCTGTAATACTTTGACTTAGAACAACCAAGTTTAGTACCCGTTTTGAGTGTACCAAGAGCATTAATCAATGGTAAGCAGAGGTCAATTAAGGCATCTGAAAGGGTTGATTAGGGGTGAGAACCCCTAAAATGTCACAATTTTTCAACAGATTTGTGGATTTAAGAAAATATTTCATTTTATGAGGAATTTAACTCTAAAACTTTGTTACTCCTGTTATTTTCAAAAAACTTTGTTTGCTTATATGTGTTTCAAGGAAAACACATATAAGCAAAGAAACTTATTTTATCAGTTTTACTAAAAATCATCGAAAATTAAATATTTGCCAATAAACTTATATATAGGTCAAATTTGACAATCAGGAAAAAAGTGTGACTAAGTATGATTTATTAGAAAACAGAAAACTCAAACAACAGAAATAAAAAATTGCAATCGATGAGTTATAGAAATTTTTCAACATGATAATTTCACAGGCATCTATTGAATTTTTGATGATTTTAAGTAACATTAATAATATATGTGTTATTCGGGTTTTTCTTGAAAACGACAAAAGTTTTTTGAAAAATAACAAGAGAAAACAAGTTTTATAATTTATTTCAACATAAAATGAAATAATAATTTTTTATATCCGCCAATAGGTTAAGCAATTCTGTCACATTTTATGGGTGCATCACCACTATTCAACCCTTTGAAATGCTTCAATTGAAGTCTACTCACCAACGATTAATGCTCTTGGTACACCCAAAACGTGTACCAGATTTGGTTTTTCTAAGTTGAAGTATTACTGAGATATTGTTTTTTTTTTGAAATTTAAAACCCCACTTTGAAGGCCTATAACTTCTCAGGGATGCACATTAGTGTAGGAGTAAATTGCGTTAACTCACCATATTTTAGGTTCCTCTACATGCCTCTGCTCTGTGTCTTTCTTATGCGAAACACCCTGTATATCTTTTTTTTAAACGCAATGTTCCCATAAGTATATGTATCAACATTTTGAGAAGATTCATTGAATGTTATTCGAACATTTTCAGAAGATACTGGGAGCTCCTAAGAATATTATAAATCACATTCTAAGAACCTTATTAGTATGAATCTGTCCCATTCTCATGTTCATAGAATGTTCTATATTGTTCTATATTGTACCTTGTAAAAATGTTCTGAGGATGTTTGAATATGCTTTCGAAACATTCCTGGTATATTCTCAGAATATGTCTGTGCTATCTGGGATATGAAATGTTTCATAAAGTCACATTCAAATTTCATAAGCGGTCGATTGAAATGATAAAAAAAGTTCGGGACGCAGCAAGTGCGTTATGGTAGTGAATTTTCATAAAATGCTTCAAATCTGACTAACTCAATTTTCTATAAACTTAGAAAGTTGAATTTTGGTATGTACTAGGTCTTACCAAGTGAAATATATTCAAAAAATTTCATTAAAATTGCTTCATAATTCTCGGAGAAAAAAATTTTTCGAAAGAAAACTCAAAATTTTCCCGGAAAACCTTGTCCGATTTTCCTGGCTAACAAACTCCCCCAAGCCATTAATAAAAGAAAGGTAATTGCCGAGTTTCATCCAAATCGGTTAATTATTTTTTGAGTTATCGGTTGGATACACACACATACACACACACACACACACACACACACACACATATATATATATATATATATATATATATATATATATATATATATATATATATATATATATATATATATATATATATAAACACATAAAAGTTGAAATTGACTCCGGATATGAGTCTAGGGGTCATAGTTCGCGCTCATTTGAAAAAAAGTGTGCAAAATCTCACCATCTATACCTCTCTATTAGTGATTTTTTAAAAATAAAAATTCACTAAAAAGTGGGTATTCTATTTAAAATAACAAGGATTGTGTCAACTATCGGTTTAACCGGAAGTGGTGGAACTATTAAACTATCTTGCCTGAATAGATCGCATTCTGTTAGTTATATGTGCAAAGTTTCAGAAAAAACGTTACTTGGTTCCTGAGATATGTATCGTGTAAGTTCCCGGCTGGACACTGTACACTTGTTTAAACTGGATATTTTCTCTAACTACCCTTTCTTCGGGTCTTTACTTTCCATAAAAAAATGCACTTTCTTACGTATGAAGATATTTGAACTCTACACCAAAGAAATATGTTTTACAATAATAACAGGCAAAATATTTGTTCCAAATACATATTTATTGCCAGGCCAACAGCAACTATTTAAAGAAGAGCACACAACTAGAAAAACCAAGAGTCACATAAAACAATAAATATACAATCTAGGCGAACAATTAACTAACAATTAAAAAAATAAACATATCTTGAAGGATGTTTTCGAAGTAGTTTTCATTTGCGTGTAAACAGTCTAATTCTACGATTAAAATTACGACGTACCTTGTACCCAGCAGCTGAAAAAATTCTTTGACGATGCATTTCCACTGTATCAATAGGGTAGGAATAAACAATATTTTTTAGATGACCTCTATAAAAAGT